>JAVYIG010000226.1:260000-741852 GCA_035222895.1 Strongylocentrotus droebachiensis | reverse complement strand
GGAAAATCATTTTGCTGCTTAATTCAGGTTATGGTGATCCCTTAAAGAGAGCCACGTGACACATTCATTTGTTTGATAGTTGATGCTACTCTTTAGTGGCGGTGCGATAGGGTATAACAAGGAAAACGAAAGTGAAAGGCTCACAATATTGTGGGCAAAACATATGTGATATGTTCCTCTCTCTTTCTCCCTCTCCCTCCTAATCCCAAAAACCCGAAGCCCAATCATTTTCATTTCACTGTCTTTATCATTTGGGTATGACGCCGAGTAAATGTACTACACTCTCTCAATGTTGGGATACAACAACCTTCTCTCTTTCAAACAAGCTAAATTGAATGAAAACACTAAGAGAAACAGATAAGTGAAATTTCGAATATTTAACATCAGATAAACACTAAGAAAGTTATAAATATTTAAAAGTTGCAGTCATGGGAATCTCAAGAAAGACTTTAATAACAGTTTGGGTCACTGAATCATTTTCAAATTCAGTATTATGATTAACATGTGAACAAAGACGTAATACGTAAAGAATACGTGCATAATTATATATGTACCTACACATCGAAATCACAGAATAGCTATAAAGTTTGGACTGAATTAGGTTAGAGCACCAACTTGCTATCTCCATGTGCTAAAAGATACGATTCAGAATGAATACTTTGTACCCTTTCGCCAAACTCGACGGTATTTATTCTCTTTTTGAGGGCATCAATAACAACTCTGCGGTTTCTGTCTGCCTTGACATTGAATATTATGCAAATTACCAGATATTTCCCCAATACTCACACTTTATTGGTTACAATAGCTAACTCGTGAATTATTCTAGCATAAATCAAGTTTATTTGTTCCCTGCCACAGTGATTCCGAGGTCCCTAACAAAAGATAAACATTATCTGATATCAGACCACCCTATATCATTATCTGGTATTCCCCAGCTATTTATATTCTGTTACCCCGAGTTTGGGATTCGTGCCAACTAAAAAACATTCATAATTCATGAGCTGGCTGTTTAGACCAATTACATTAGAGCTTGGGTGTATCTCTGCTAATTTGCATATGGGCGGGAAACTGAAATCAAAATTTGGATCCTCCGAAAGCGTATAAATACCGCAGTTTGGCGGGAAAGTATTCATTACTCGGGAGCAGAACAGACTGTCGTCACATAGATTCGTCAGCAGAGGTAAGTCGTTAGTACGCTTGCTCCATTTCGAATAGACAATCATGCAGACTTTCAATTCCTTGCAATTTTGTGATTTCAAAATCGCGTATATTGGACAAGGGAAGACCGTGACACCGTTGTGTAGCTTGGTGAAAACAAAACATTTGGAACCTCTTGCCATATTTCATTCTTCGTTTCCTGATAAGTGTAGGATATACTTTTGTGACCACCAATGTTGCAGAATAATGTCTCATCGCCAGTATGCGTAATTTATGTTCCTGAACTTAAACACCGAATATGTGACTACATTTTGTCAAAATACTTCGGAGCCGCCACGTATATGATCTTATGGACTGCAAGAACATCTAGGAGAATGAACTTCAGTCAAATTGGTGATTGGAGGAGAACCAACAGTTTAGACTAAACGACAAGTCGTAGCGAGTTTCTCTGGATAAGATTCATGATGGTCCGACATAATTACGTTCCGTGTTGTAGTTTAACCGAATACACACCATCTGGCGATTCCTCCTCCTCCTCCTACAGCAGCTAAGACTTTTGGTATGGAAGCTCGATCTAGATGTAAAGAAAAAGCTTGTGACAATTCCAATCTAACTCAAATGTGGTTAATTTAATCTAGTTCAAGTTTACATGGTTCAATCTTGAGTATTATAGTACTTAGTGCAATAGGCCTATGGTCTCATGAACATTTGTTTTCATTTCATTCTATTATCATTATTGTTATCATTATTTTTATCATTATTATTATTATTGTAACATTTTATGTTTTCAAGTTTATTTGTTTCACATTTCACAAAACAGAAACAATTCACATAAATGACAAAATAAGAACATATTATATGAAAATATACTCAAGTATGACATTACAAAATCAAGTCTTTGTAAAGACGTCGAAATTAAGTGTACAGTGTTGAATGGTAGGTTATGGAGGGTGACATATGAGGAACCTATTAAAAAAGCTTAGCTTTTAGAATATATGTTCCCCTAAATAAAAACTAATATTTGATTAAAGGGGTTGCAACGGTGAAGGACGTAACAATAATGATAGGTGAGCAAGAAGGCCTTGAAGGGACTTGGTAACATTGTTCAGATGAGAGAAATTGGTGCTAAGGTATATGATTTCAATTATAGAGGTACAATTAAAGATAATCTGAAAGTTTGAGTGAAAACAGACGAGTATTATTGATAAAAATTGGGGGAAACTGATCTGATCGATTCCTTAATCCTCCCAACTATGTTATTACAATTTAATTTCATTTTAGGCCAATGTAAATTGCCACAAAGTAATGAATTGGCTCTATTTACCATTCCAGACATTTAAGTGTTGAAAGATTTTTACAAGCCTTATTTTCATTGAAAAACGGTCGAGATAATTTACTGTTAGAGGGTGTCGCACAGTGACGCCTTCAAAGAAAACTATAAATATCTTTGTGGTTTGAGGAATTTCAGAATTGTTTGCATGTTAGAGGGTAAGTACAGTAGAAGGAATATAATAAGTAACATATCAAACAAAAATTACGCATTTTTGTCATCAACCTTCAACAATGTTACAGAGGTACTTTAACATAAGATGATATACAAAGTGAAACAAGCAAAAACAGCAAACACGTTAATTTGTTACCAAATCGTGAAAGTGAATGTCAAGTTTGTCACTGTAAAGTAGTGTGGTCACCCGAGCGAGGCAGTAAACATGAACTATCAAGATAATTCTCAATAATAAATTATTATTATTATTATCATTATCATTATTGTTATTATTATTATTATTATTGTTGTTGTTGTTATTAACACGATCGCAATTGCTTCGGAAAATCATGCTATAGAAGGCAATTTCAAGATCCTTGTACGTCACATTATGAAATGAAACATTTGAAATAGTAATTCGAATATGAATTATATGGGACGTGCAATGGGTTATTGAAATTGCCCCTAAGTTATTTTTTTGAAAGTAGTTGTAATTGTGTTTATTATTGTTGTTGTTGTTGGTAGTATGGCTATTATTGTCTTTGAAATTACTAATAATAATGTTATGGTATTCCGTGTTACTAATATCGTTGTTATTTCCTTTGTGTAAGTTCTAGTTGAAGCATAATACATGCATGAATTCGTTGTAAAGTGACTATTGCATAGTAATGTAGAGGTAGGATGAGAGAGGGGAGGGGGGGGGGGGGGGTACTGAGAAGGTAGAGACATTGGAGAGGAGAGAAATAGAGGTGTTTGTAAAGGCTGGATGAACGAAGGTGAGGGGATAGGAGGAAGGTGAGAGAGAGAGAAAGATTTTTTTGCTGTTCTTGAAAGAGTGGAAAGGAAGGGAGAAATACTGAAAGATAAAACGAAGGGAGATGAGCGATTAATATTATCTTTATAGATGTTGGGCGAAGATTGAAAAACTTAGAGAACCAATTATGTGGGTGTGCTCGTGTGTGGTTAGAGAGAGAGAGAGAGAGAGAACAAAATATTTATTTACTGTTCTGGAAAGAGTAGAAAGGCAGGGGAAAATACTGAAAGATGAAATGAGGGGAGATGAGCGATGAAAAGATTAATTTTTATAGATGTTGGGCCAAGATTGGAAAAAATAGAGAGAAAAAATAATAATGTGTGTGAGTGGGTGGAATTATTATAGATTGTTTAGTAAGATGATGACGTAGATCCTAATCAAATGATTAGTTGAAAGCGTACACGTGAATAGGCATTGTTTTTGCCTTAACGCGTAATTTGGATAATGATCGGTCATTATCAAAATCATGTTTAATATAAGACATCATTTTATAAAACAAATAAAACATAATCTTATAAAAAAAAATAATACATATCATTTTTTCGGGCATTAGTAAAATTAACCACACTCGGTATCTTCAAAAGAGTCCAAACACCCTCGGCATTCGTACTATAAATGCCCTCACTGCTGTGTATTATTTGTGTAATAACCAAGGGCAACACTAGAATGTCAAAAGTGAATGACTGAATAGTTATTTATATAAATGAATATAAAAACAAGTAAATAATAAATATATAAAACAAAATTGATTAACAATAAATGACAATATTTTTTGTTGGTGCTTTTTTTTTGGAGGGGGGAGGAGGGGGGGGGGGGGGGACTCAATCATTCATTGTTACAAAATTAATAGATGGTTCAATATACTGTACACGTAAGGCCCCTCCAAAATGTAATCAACCTCCAACTTCCAAGAACACAAATCGGAGTCCTGCAAAATAAAATGAAACCGTATACCCAGGCACGGTTGTTTGCCTCGCTTATAAAGATAACATTGAGTTCTGTTCATGCGATTGGATTAATCATGAAGTGTGTACTGCAAGGTTTTGGAGTCATCAACATGATAAGAAATTTGGCCCAGTCTTGGTAAAGTAACAAGCACTGTACACATAACGTTGTATATGAGACTACACAAACATATGGCATAAAAATCGGGCCTCATTTTTAAGCTGTTACTTGTCATATTTATAATATTAAGGCGTTTGAAGAACCATGTATTTCAGGGAACATTTTTCACTTTCATGTTCCTCCACAACTGCATAATAACAATAACGCTCACAAATTATTTTCACCTTTCCCCAGAACTCTACCTTTTAAAAAAATTAATGTATGATCAATAATTGTTGGGGCTGGGCCGGTGAGGGCTTACAGCCAACAGCCCCACTCTTACACGCTGATATTCACACATGTAAACACACACTTGCACTAGATAGAAACGACAAAATAGAGTTACTAAGACATGGAGGATATTATTAATCTCAACTACCCCTAAGATTGAAAGGAACACAAATGCATGAAAAAGACAACTGATTTCTGTCTAAGGTAACAAATGCTCCTTTTCCTTTATAATAAGCGTTTATTTTATATGCTCATCAGGGCCTTTTTCATCTCTGGTGAGTGCCTCTGTTCAGGTGCCAGTAATTTCCCTTTTTACCTCTGATGATTGCCCTTTTACTTTGACACGTGTCCCTTTTCATTTCTAATAAGTGCCCTTTTCTTTTTGTTTTCATCTCTGGTGAGTGCCTCCATTCAGGTGCCAGTAATTCCCCTTTTCACCTCTGATAATTTCTTTCTAATAAGTACCCTTTTCCTTCTGATATATGGCCCTTTTTCTTCTTCAAATGAGCCCTTTCCCTTTCTCATAAATCCTTTTTCACCTCCGATAGTAACACTTCACAATTTGACGCGTGCCTCTTTTCCTTTTTAATAAGTGCACATTTTCCCTTTTGATAAGTGCCTTTCTCACTTTTTAACGAGAACCCATTTTTTTTTAATTGCCCCCCATTTTCACTACCTCTGATAGGTGCCCCTTTTATTTTGACACGCGCCCCGCTTGCTTTCTAATAATTACACTATTTCCTTTGGATAAGTAATTTGCTTTTCCTTTTTTTTAATGAGCCCCTTTCCATTCTAAAAATACAGATTAATTCACATCTGATAAATGCCCTTATTAAATTTAGATAGGCGACCTTTTTCCTTCGACAGATGCTTCTTTTCTGTTCTCAAAAGTGCCCTTTTCCATCTCTGGCGAGTGTTCCTTTTTCAAAAGTGAGAAGAACCCAATTTCACCTCTGATAACTGCCCCCTTTAAAATAAAAGTGCCCTTTATGTTACTTACAAAAGGTCTTTTCAGTCTATCATGAAAATTTCCCAGTCTTTCATAATTAGATTGTGCTCATCAGAAATTTCATTTTTGTTCTTCTATAAGATGTCATTTTCGCACTGCGACCTCATAAAATAAAAGTGACCTTTGGTTGGTGCCCCCCCCCACACTTTTGAAGATGCTCGGCCACCCCAGGTTAAAGAAATGGCCATCATTACTCAGATTCTGCACAAAAAACCTTAGCATGCCACAATGGACTCGAAAATGATGTTTGCAAAGAATATTTTTGATTTCATGCTACATGTATTTGTATGACTATTTGTTCATATTCTTTGTTCATAACTGACAAGCTGTCTTTTTCTTTCTTTACAGTACTCTAGAGAGATACAAATCAAAACTTGGCACTACCATGAATCACTGGATAAAGAAAATGGACGAACACTCAAACAGTTGTGTTGCAGAGAATTCAAGGTACATTCAGGTGTTGTTTATAAGAGTCATACAACAATTTTAGGTGTTCAAAATTTGATACCCACACTTAAACCAGATGGACACACGCATATGTTGTGAATATCCACTAACCTTACTTGTTTACCATGTTTATAGGTAATGTCATGGCATGTCAATGACTTTGTTGCAAATGGGAGGCTCGGGGTTGTTGGAAAGAATGTCTACATTTAAAAATATATTCCGACATGTAACTAAAGCAAGTCTCCCACTTAGCCGAGTTGTATTAGCGAGTTATGGCAAGTTGTGGTGAGTTGCCTCAAAGAGGCACTCGCAATAACTCGTGAAAGCTCTTCTTGTAAATCGGGATAATTCACGACAACTCGGTATGGCTCGTCGTAACTCCGACATTTCACGACTCTCCTTAGAGTCGCGAGCAGTTCCAAAACTTTGAACATGTTCCAAATTTCACTGATTCGTTGTAACTCGAGGTGAACCCATTTACACTCACAATATACTCGCATAACTTGTAACAAGCTCGCGCTGCACTCTTCATAAGGTGGCGAGGTGCTACGAGTTATAAAGAGTGCAGCGCGAGCTTGTTACGAGTAATGCGAGTATATTACGAGTGTAGGCGAGTTCACCTCAAATTACAACGAATCGGCGAACATGTTGAACATGCTCAAAATTTTGGAACTGCTCGCGACTTCAAGGAGAGTCGTGGAATGTAAGGAGTTACGCTAAGCCATACCGAATTTTTGCAAGTTATCCCGAGTTACAAGAAGAGCTGTTCGCGAGTTATTGCGAGTGCCTCTTTGAGGCAACTCACCACAACTCGCTATAACTCGCTAATACAACTTGGCTAAGTGGGAGCCCAACTTAAAAGCCTTAATTGTCGTCTTCAAGATTATGAAAAGTTAAATTAGATGTGGAAACGGAACTAATTGCTGATAAAGTAACCATTTCTACGGTAAATTTTAGAATGAAAATCTTCCTTCGTATTAAACTATTTAAACAGAATTCATTCATCCAGGGAACCTGACAGGGTACTCGATGACCATCCATTGGAAGAAGAACTTCCTACCCAAGACCTGGCTCCACTGGACATCAAGAACCTTGGTGGTCCTCCACCAAGCCCAGGCATCAACACTGAAGAGACTGCTGGAGCTACTCCAGAAGGGACAGGTCATGGAGCTCAAGTCCTGGACCAAATGGTTCCTAAGACCAAAGAAGACATCGCTGATATCTGCATTCCACCAAGTGGCGATCCATCTCTTCAGCATGTTAGCTATGTAGATGAAGAGGACCCTTCTCCGCCCCATAGCCTCTCTTCACTAAATGATAGTGTTACATATCAACCTCCTGCAGGTGATGCAGGAGGTGATATCAGAACCCTGGAATTCTCTGCCATTGGTACGGAATGGGAGAAAATAAAAGATGAAGCGGGGGAGGAGATACTGTCTCGTCCAAAGAGCCTCTCTTCCAATAAGGATGAAGTTCGTTTTTTCGATCCATCTCTTCAGGATGATAGCATTGAAGAAGAAGGGGAGATTTCTCTGCCCCTTAGCCTATCTTCCCTAGATGATAATGTTATCTATCTACCTCCTGCAAATAATGCAGGAGATGATAGCGGTTATTACGAGTTTTATGCTATGGGTATGGAATGGGAGGAAATAAAATATGATGAGGGGGAGGAGATATTATTATCGCGTCCAAAGAGCCTCTCTTCCAATGAGGATGGAGTTCGTTCTCGAGCACCTGACGAGTTATCTCAGGTTAGAAAGAGATTCATTTCAAACACCTCAAAAATCGACAGTTATGATGTTTCTGAAATTAAGAAAGAAAATTCTGCACTTAAAGAGAAATTGATTAACTTAAACTAGACATTTCTAAGCTTAAACAGGCACGTCGCGAAGATCTCATTGATTATAAAGATTTGAAAAATAATACAACTTCCTTTCAAAAGGAAGTCACGTCACCGAAAGCAGCTCTGAATACATTTGTTTTTCAAGATGGTGATATGGCACAGTTGGCTACACAGGAGGAATATGTGTCCTCGAAGAATACACGACGAGAACGTGAACTGCTCGTGTGACATCCTTTTAAGGCAATGTGACGTCACTGCCAGTGCCTTAAAAGGCCGTCACATTGCCTTAAAAGGATTCCACATGTCGCAGTCCACGTTCTCGTCGTGCAAATCTAAAAGTCCCTAATAACCACAGTGGTGGAGAGTATGTTAAGCTTATATCATACCCCGAGACCGTAGAAATACTGGCTGGGTTCCAGCGGGGTGCTAGTCTGATACCGGTGTTCTTACCAGAGGAGAGGAGCTAATAGGTGACGCTGTTAGCTCTATAAAAACTCTCATAACCCTATGACGAAAACATGACAAGGCGGGTTGGGTCGCCTTCAAATAAACCCCGTCCTGCACCGGGCAGCAGCGATACAGTACCTGTAGTTTGCGGAGGATCCAAACCTGGGACAACGGTGGCTACGGGGGAGCAGAGGGCAGGTCGGCATTAATGCTTCTGGCTTCTGTACTGCGATGGAAGGATCTGACCGCCCACCATTATTAATTGGTCGCGTTTGTCACCATGAGAGTACAAAATCAACAAATCAAGTGGGTATCGGAAGGTGGAACCCGCAGGCCGGAAGATACGTCAAGAGCTACTGCGGAAGAGAGAGTATACTGCTCGTAGTACGCTTGCGGTGATGACGGATCAGGATCAAAGCCTCTTGTAGGAAGTTCTTTTATTGAAGGTCCCATGATGGAAAAGAACAGCACCCCTCTAAGGAAAACAATCAATGTAGCCACGTGGAACGTGCGTGGTATGTCAGATGGGAAGGTGGAAATGGTGGAGAAGGAAATGGCTATAAATGATATTAAGGTTTTGGGAATATTTGAATCATGGTGGCTTGGACAAGGCAGATTTACATCAGACGAAGGAAATACAATCATCTTTTCAGGGAAAGAGAGTGGAAGGAAGCGAGGGGGTGTGGGATTCATCATAGAGAAGGCTACAGCTAAATGTGTCTTTGGATACAACCTGATCAACGAGAGAATTATGACTGTGAGATTATAAGGGTATCCTATGAATATCTCCATAATTCAGGTATATGCACCAACATCAGATGCACCGGAGGAAGAAACCACTGATTTCTATGAGATGGTACAAGATGTCGTAGACAGCATTCCTAGGAAAGATTTCCTTATAATATTGGGTGACTGGAATGCCAAGATTGGTATAACGAGGGGAAAATCTAAGTACATTGGCAATTATGGTCTTGGCATCAGAAATGAAAGAGGAGATCGACTGGAAGAATTGTGTGTTGCGAACAGCTTCATCATTGGTAACACGTGGTTTGAGCATCATCCCAGAAGACTGTGGACGTGGATGAGTCCGGGAGACAGAGCCAGAAACCAGATAGACTAATTCATGGTCAAGAACAGATGACGGACTTCACTACAGAACGTCAAGACAAGACCAGGTGCTGACTGTGGAAGCGATCATCAGCTGATTGTGGCTAAACTGAGACTAAGACTGAAAGCTAAGAAATGTGATTCAGCTCCCACAATTAGGTATGATGTTGAAATTTCCCTTCTCAATTATCAGTGGAATTGAAGAACAAGTTTGAGCTGCTGTTGAGAAACGATGAAGCAGAGCAAACACCAAATGGGCTGTGGGAAGACATGACAGAAACAGTTGAAAATGCAGCAAAGAATCACATCCTAAAGAAAAGGAAGCAGAAACAACCATGGATCTCAAATCAGACTTTCGACATTGCTGATGACAGGAAGAGGGCAAAAGCAAAACACAATAGAGGAAAATGGACGAGACTCAATAAGGCGGTTACAAGTAGTGTGAAGGAGGACAAAAGGAATTACATCTAGGGAAAGTGTGAAGACCTAGAGCGTCACAAGAACAACTCCAAGGCAGCATTTGCAATTGTGAAAGAAATCACATAGAAAAGAATCCCAAGACTGGATGTAATTAATGATGAAAATGGCAAAACACTGACGGAGAATGAAGACATCAAGGAAAGATGGGTGCAGTACAGTACCAAGCTGTTTGCTGCACAGGAACAAGTTGGCACTCAGTGGGATGAAAGTGATGAAATGGAGCCCCCTCCATTAAGATCGGAAGTGGAGCTTGCAATGAAACAAGTGAAGGATGGCAAGTCCCCTGGCTTTGACAACCTGACTTCCGAGATGTCGATAGAGATAATAATAACACTGACTTTACAGTAGCTGGAAATAAGATTGAAGTAGTAAATCGGTTTGAGTACTTGGGTTCAAGTATCACTAACAAAGGAGAGAGCCCCGCAGAGATAAGAAGAAGGATGGCAATGGCAAGATCAACAGTACAGAATATGTCTCATATCTGGAAGAGCCGAGGCCTATCTCTCAGTCTGAAGGTTCGTCTGCTTCAAGCAACTTCCTTCTCTATTGCGACTTACGGAAGTGAGTCCTGGGCCATGACAAAGAATGACAGAAAGAGAGTTGATGCCTTTGAAATATGGTGATACAGGAGGCTGTTGCAGGTGTCATGGAAAGATAAAAAGACAAATGTGTGGGTCCTGGAAAAGATTGGAACAGACTTGAAGAAAACTAAGCTATTTCGGGCACATTGTTAGGAGATCTGAAGGTGTTGTGAAGCAAATACTGCAAGGAGCAGTCGAAGGAAAACGGGGTGGAGGTCGTCAACCAATTTCTTGGACTAATGATATCAAGAAAGTGTCTGGACAAGGAATGAAAGGTGCAACACATATGGCAGGTGAAAGAGTTGCATGGCGTGCTCTCGTGAAGACCACAGCAGCGCCACCTGAAGTTATTGATGATGATATCATACCAGTTTGTCAGATGTGAATGCAAGCTTGATCTCTTTGCAAAGTAAACGAATTGAGAATTGAGTTGTTAATAAATTGATAAATAATCAGACGATGCAGTATTTATTCGGTCGTTTTATTTCCAATAATACGAAGAGAAGGAGAGAGAGAGAGAGAAAGAGAGAGAGCGAGCAAGGGGAAGAGACAGATAGACAGAGGGCGGGAGTAGTAAGGTGAAAATGACAGACTGTAATAGAGGGAGAGAATAATTGAATGAGTCTGAGAGGAAATATTGTGGAAAGAAAAATATTGACCGTAATTTTTAAGAGAGATATCTTCTTAACAGACTTCTTCCATGTAACTTTTAAATATATATAACCATTGTCCTATCGTGCCTAATTATCATTCTAGGACGTTGACAAGAGAGACAGAGGGTTGTGTTCGTGTGTGTTTGAGAAAGAAAGGGAGAGGAAGGGAGGGAGAGGAAGGGAGGGAGGGGCGAGAAAGTGAAAGATACATGACCAGTGTTATGATGGAGAGAAAAGAGTGTGGTAGGAAAGAGGGGACCAGTATTGTTGTGGCGAGAGAAAGTAAGGATGTGGTATGAAGGACCAGTAATATGATGGAAAGAGGAGAGTGTGGTGTGTAAGAGGGGACCAGTGTTGAGAAAGCAGGGTGTTGTATGAAATAGAGGACCAGTATTGTGGTGGAGAGAGAAGGGTGTGGTATGAGAGAGAAGACCGATGTTCAGGTGGAGAGAGAAGGGTGTGGTATAAAAAAGAGAGGACCCGTGTTGTGATGGAGAGAGAAGGGCGTGTTATTAAAGAGAACCACTGTTATGATGGAGAGAGAAGGGTGTGGTATGAAAGAGAGGACCAGTGTTGTGATGGAGAGAAAGGAGTGTGGTATGAAAGAGAGGACCAGTGTTATGATGGAGAGAGAAGGGTGTGGTATGAAAGAGAGGAACAGTGTTGTGATGGAGAGAAAAGAGTGTGGTATGAAAGAGAGGACGAGTGTTGTGATGGAGAGAGAAGGGTGTGGTATGAAAGAGAAGACCAGTGTTTTGATGGAGAGAGAAGGATCTGATATGAAAGAAAGGACCGGTGCTATGATGGGCAGAGAAGGGCGTGGTATGAAAGAGAGGACCAGTGTTATGATGGAGAGAGAAGGGTGTGGTATGAAAAAGAGGACCAGTGTTCTGATGTAGAGAAAAGAGTGTGGTATGAAAGAGAAGACCAATGTTCAGGTGGAGAGAGAAGGGTTTGGTATGAAAGAGAGGACCAGTGTTGTGATGGAGAGAGAAGGATGTGATATGAAAGAGAGGACCGGTGCTATGATGGAGAGAGAAGGGTGTGGTATGAAAAAGAGGACCAGTGTTCTGATGTAGAGAAAAGAGTGTGGTATGAAAGAGAAGACCAATGTTCAGGTGGAGAGAGAAGGGTGTGGTATGAAAGAGAGGACCAGTGTTGTGATGGAGAGAGAAGGGTGTGGTATGAAAGAGAGGACCGGTGCTATGATGGGGAGAGAAGGGGGTGGTAAGAAAGAGAGAACCAGTGTTATGATGGAGAGAGAAGGGTGTGGTATGAAAAAGAGGACCAGTGTTCTGATGTAGAGAAAAGAGTGTGATATGAAAGAGAAGACCAATGTTCAGGTAGAGAGAGAAGGGTGTGGTATGAAAGAGAGGACCAGTGTTGTGATGGAGAGAGAAGGGCGTGGTATGAAAGAGAGGACCAGTTATGATGGAGATAGGGTGTGGTATGACAGAGAGGACCAGTGTTGTGATGGAGAAAGAAGGGTGTGGTATGAAAGAGAGGACCAGTGTTATGATGGAGAGAGAAGGGTGTGGTATGAAAGAGAGGACCACTGTTATGATGGAGAAAGAAGGGTGTGGTATGAAAGAGAGGACCAGTGTTATGATGTAGATTGAAGGGTGTGGATCTTTTATACATCCTTATCTCACTCCATCACATTATTGGTCCTCTTTTCATACCACACCCTTCACTCTCTCCATCGTAACATTATACTTTCTTTCATATCACGCCCTTCTTGACTGATGATGCCTCAACAATGTCATCTGCATGCATCTGTTCGTGACGTACAATCACCAGCACCTGGTTGTCGCGTACGTTGGGTTAGGGTCAAAACGCTAAACACGCTTAATATTGAAGTGTGCTTCGGCTTCAAGGTTTATAATGTCTATTGAGTCCAATTTCATTTTAAAAGATTTCACATCGGGTGAGTTTCTGGTTTCCTCATCTAGATGATTCCATTCGGGGACGGTCTTGGGGTACAGGGAATGCCGGTCTTGTCTTGTTTTATACCTGCATCTACTTGAGTTTGGGAGCTGGAGATAGGTCGATATGTTGCTGGGCGTTCAAAAAATTAGCTACATTCAGATAGTGTCAAGTGGAACTTTTAAATTCTGTGAATTTCAAACACCTTGATTTATCACCTGGTAAATGAAATTTCATATTGTAAGGTAACGAGGATACATGATATAAAATAATAGATATATAGTTACATGTCTCTTTCTCTCTCTTGTCATACACACACAAACAAGAACACCCCTCTGTCTCCCTTTTCAACTTCCTCCATAGAAGTTTCATGGAAGAGATTTGTTAAAGGTAAAGACCAGTTTCGGAAACGCCCCCCTCTCAAAAAATGAAATGGAAGCATTTTATTACTAATCATGTGAAAGAATATGTTTTGACTAATACGTAATGAAACAATTTTTGCCGAGAAACCGACTAATTGATATATTTGGTAGAATATTATATCTATTTGGACCTGATAGATATAACGCACGTGTTGCGCACGTGTCGCATAGTCCCATATACATCTTTCTGTGTACAGTGCTTGTAACTTTACCAAGACTGGGCCAAATTTCTTATCATTTTGATGATTCCAGAACCTTGCAGTACACACCAACAGGCGCGCCGGAAGCAGTTTGGGATTGAGGGGGGGGGGGGGGGGCAAACATTCCAGGGGGCTCACCTTCCAGGGGCAGTGACGTAATGAGAAAAAACGTTCGGAAGGGGGGGGGGGGCAGACGAAAAATCTGCATCACCACCTTACCATCTTACACGTTACATTTTTCAAAGTGGAGTATTAACGATCAAGAAAGGCGTTAATTGGCGTGGGGTTCAGGGCGTGAGCCTCAGCAAGGGGTCAAGGGGCTGAGCCCCTTTAGGTATTTAATTACGGTTAGATGAGCATCGCGGTGCCCTCTTTAAGCCATTGACATGTTTCAGGGGGGGAAGCCCCCAGAAGCTCTGAGGTTTTAATATTTAACTACGGTCAGATGAGCATCCAGGGGCCGCCTTAGGGCCCTTGGTGGGGTCCAGGGGGCAGAGCCCCCGGAATCTCAGGGGTTTCAGGTATTTAATTACAGTCAGATGAGCATCCAGGGGCCCGCCTTAGGGCCTTTAGTGGGGTCCAGGGGGCAAAGCCCCCGGAAGCTCAGAGATTTTAGGTATTTCATTACGGTTAGCTGAGCATCCAGAGGCCCTCTTTAAGCCATTGACGTGTTCAAGAAGGGGGGGGGGGAGAGCCCCCAGAAGCTCAGATGTTCTAATATTTAACTACGGTCAGATGAGCATCCAGGGGCCCGCCTTAGGGCCTTTAGTGGGGTCCAGGGGGCAGAGCCCTCGGAAGCTCGGGGGATTTAGGTATTTAATTACGGTCAGACGAGCATCCAGGGGCCCGTCTTGGGGCCCTTGGTGGGGTCCAGGGGGAAGAGTCCCCCGAAGCTCAGGGGTTTAGGTATTTAATTATGGTCAGATGAGCATCCAGTGGGCAGAGCCCCCGGAAGCTCAGGTTTTTTAAGGTATTTAATTACGGTCAGATGAGCACCCAGGGGCTAGCCTTAGAGCCCTTGGTGGGGTCCAGAGCCCCTGGAAGCTCGGGGATTTTAGGTATTTAATTACGGTCAGATGAGCATCCAGGGGCCTGCCTAAGAACCCTTGGTGGGGACCAGGGGGCAGAGCCCCTGGAAGCTCGGGGGTTTTAGGTATTTAATTACGGTCAGATGAGCATCCAGGGGCCCGCCTTAGGGCCCTTGGTGGGGTCCAGGGGGCATAACCCCCGGAAGCTCCGGGTTTTTAGGTATTTAATAACGGTCAGATGAGCATCCAGGGGGCAGAGCCCCCGGAAGCTCCGGGTTTTTAGGTATTTAATTACGGTCAGATGAGCATTTTTACCTTATTTGTGACATTGGCAGGTCACTTATTTTTTCTCCCTGTCTTTCTTTTTTTCTTCTCTTTAATATACTTTTTCAAAATGTGAGGGGGGGGGGGGGTGAGCTCGAGCCCAGCCACTTTGCAGACCATGATATAAAGGTTTCTAAATAAGCGTATTTTTGGCCCGACTGCGCATTAGGGAATTTCTTATTTTCCAAAAAATGCATAAAAAGGTATGACCTACAAAAAAATACCGAAAAATCATGTCATAACAGCAACATTTGCAAATCACTGGTATCAAATAAGAAATACACCCCCTCATCAGTATGCCAGCGTTCAGGGGCTCATGTCTTCTCACCCCTATAACAAAAAAACAGACACGCTTTCCCATTTTCGCACAATATGTCCACGATATGCGCGTATCGCTATTATAAAGACCTCCGTTGATAAATACCGTATAGGTGGCATGCGCAATGTTTATGAAATTTAATTCCTGTGAACTTTCCTTTTCTTTGAATAATATTGTATATGTGATTTAATTCAGGTTTTTATTATTGTTATGTTCTTTTGGGTTAAAAATACAAACCATACTCCTTTACTGCTTTTTCTTTCTTTTTTGGAGGGGGGGGGGGGGGCGTTTTTTTTTTTTTTGGGGGGGGGCAAAAATGCCTTTTGCCCCCCCCCCCCCACTTATGTGATTGGGGGGGGGGCAACTGCCCCCTGCCCCCCCCCCCCCACTTCCGGCGCCTATGCACACCAATACTTATATGCTAGATGATCAACCTTTTCTGATCGATTCCACAACGTTTCTTTCACAATGCAATCGCATGACTATAACTGGTCTTTATCTTTAAGAAGATTTCTTTCGCATGCAGCTTCCTAACAATTACTGCAAAATCTTCCGCCCGGTCTTCCATAGTTCCTTTCAGTCTTCTCTTCATCATTCACTTCCTCTTTCATTTCCCCCTTACAACCAACTCCCTTCCTCTGTGTGTCTATCCATCTCTTCCCCTTGCTCTCCCTCTCTCTTCCTTTCTCTATTTCTCTTCATAATATTGAAAATAAAACGACCGAATCAATATTGCATTATCTCAGTATTAATAGATTTATTGACAACTCAACTCTCAATTCATAAAATTTGCAAAGATCAAACTTGCATTATACGTCTGACAAACTGGTATGATATAAGCCCAACATACTTTCCACCAATGTGGTCAATGTATTCTTCGAGGATTCCTACTCCTCCTGTGTAGCCCAGGTCGAAAATCCCATAGAGACCAATAGAGACCATTAGAAAAATTCTATTGGTCTCTAATGGTTTCTGTTGGAGTCTATTGGTTTCTGTTGGACCCATAGAATTGAATCCAATAGAGACCATTCAAACCATCAGAAACCAATAGAAACCAATAGGACCAATAAAAACCAATAAGACCAATAGAAACCAATATAAAACCAATGAGACCAATAAAACCCAATGGGACCAATAGAAACCAATATAACCAATAGAATTAAGAAACATAGAAACCAATAGGTCCAAAAGAAACCAACAGCTAAATCTATCTCATGCATATTTATGATAACTTTATACGTGTTCACAGAAAAATACATTTATCATAATTTGTTAAGCAACTTATGACAATGCACATCAATTTTGTGATTTTTATTTTCTTTTGGCAATTAATGACCAATAGATTATTTGTCTGATCATGTTACAATTACATTCACGTTTTAGCAATAGATATATTGATTATAATGATTACTAACCAAGAAACAATTCATGTATGTTTATTATATAGAATAGTACAAGCCTTCAATTAACATAAAGGATATTCTTAAACTCACTTCAAGTGATCTTTGTGATGGAGTTAATGCAAGTGAGATTAGAATATACCTTTTTGGTGGACAGTTGCTAAAATCGATTTTTGATTTATCATTATTGATTTACCAATAGAAGCCATTGGACTATTGGTTTCAATAGGGAATTCAGAATATGGGACCATTAGAAACCCATAGAAAGATCTCTAATGGACCAACAGGAACCCATAGAAAATATCTAATGGACCAACAAAAACCCATCATAGAAGAAAATATCTAATGGACCAACAGAAACCCATAGAAGACGTGGGTGGATGTTGATCCAATAGAGTTTTCTGTTGGTCCATCAGCATTTTTTCTGTGAGTTTGTGTTGGTCCAATAGATATTTTCTATTGGTTTCTGTGGGTCCATCATTTCACTTTTCCTATTGAAACCAATAGACACCAATAGCTCTAATGGTTTCCGATGGTCCAATAGGATCGGATCCTATTGGAATTTCGACCTGGGAGCCAACTGTGCCATATCATCATCCTGACAAGCAGATGCCCACAGAACTGCTTTCGGCGACATGTCTTCCTTTTGATAGGAAGTTGTATCATTTCTCAAAGCTTCACGATCAATCGGATCATTGTGATGTGCCTGTTTAAGCTTGGACATTTCAATTTTAAGTTGAACATTTTCACTCTCCAGTACAGAACATTCTCTCTTGATTTCAGAATTTTCTTTCCTTACATTAAAACTGTCGATCTTGAGTGACACAACTTCTGTTTGAAGGTTACTTATATCCTTTTTCATAGATTCAAACATTTCATAGTATTCCCTCCGGTCATTATTCACCCTTATAAACTGACTGACATTTGTCTTTTTGATTTGATGGATTTTTGAGGCGTTTGAAATGGACCTCTTTCTGACCTGTGATAAATCGTCAGATACTCGAGAACGAACTTCATCCTTATTGGAAGAGAGGCTCTTTGCACGAGAAAATATCCCCTCTCCCTCTTCGTATTTCATTTTCTCCCTTTCCATAACCATGGCATAGAACTCCTGGGTATCACTATCACCTCCTGCATTATTTGCAGGAGG
Source organism: Strongylocentrotus droebachiensis (assembly GCA_035222895.1). NCBI lineage: Eukaryota > Metazoa > Echinodermata > Echinoidea > Camarodonta > Strongylocentrotidae > Strongylocentrotus > Strongylocentrotus droebachiensis. The sequence continues at coordinate 723,726 of JAVYIG010000226.1, read as the reverse complement.
TAGATATTTAACACTATCAATTCGGGAAGAGAGGCTAAGGGGCGGAGAAGTGCCCTCTTCCTCTTCCATGCTATCATCACGAAGAGATAGATCGAACGAACGATCTTCATCCTTATTGGAAGAGAGGGTCTTTGGACGAGACAGTATCTCCTCCCCCTCTTTTATTTCCTCCCATTCTATACCTATGGCAGAGAATTCCTGGGTACTGCTATCACCTCCTGCATCACCTGCAGGAGGTGGATATGTAACACTATCAATTCGGGAAGAGAGGCTATGGGGCGGAGAAGGGTCCTCTTCCTCTACATAGCTAACATCCTGAAGAGATTGATCGCCACTTGGTGGAATGCACATATCAATGATAGCTTGTAAGGCCTTAGCTAGGATCCATTTGGTCCTGGGATTGAACTCCGTGACCTGTCCCTTCTGAAGTAGCTTCTCTTCAGCATTCATGCCTGGGCGTGGTGAATGAGGATCGCCAAGGTTCTTGATGTCCAGTGGAGCCTGGTCTTGGGTTGGAAGTTCTCCTTCCAATGGATGGTCATCGAGTACCATGTCAAGTTCCCTGGATGAATGAAATTCATAAAAAATAGTTTATTAATACGAAAGAAGAGTTTCATTTTTAAATTGACTCTAGGAATGCTTACTTCATCATGTTTATATCTATACGGATTGCATCTTCCCTTTCAGGAAGGAAGTAGTGAAAATTGTTTCCTACTTAAAAAACAATATGTTCCCACATTTAATTTGTTTTCTTTATACCTTTGTTGCATTATAATGAAGTACATATTCAAATGAATAAACATCAAATCAAATCTTAATCAAAACAAGAATTAAAAGAACCCTTTTTCTTCTTGACATGAGTACAGGTAACAAGATAATTAAAAATAAGTTCCTGTTTTCACATCTGTTTTACTTGTCATTATCTTGAAGACGGCAATTAAGGGTTACATGTTGGAATAGAGTTTAAATGTAGACATCCGAAATAAAAACCGGCTACTTCTATATAGTGTCATTTTTAAAAGCAATTTCGGAATACATGAAATCTTCGAAATCTGTTTCGAGTCTTTTGGTGATCATACAAAAGCAAAATTGATCAAATTTTTTGCATGCAACAATTATTTCTTCGTACTTTTCTTTCCAACAACCCCTCCCATTTGCAACATAGTCTGTTATTACCTATAAACACATGCATGTGTCCATCTTTAAGTTTAAGTGTGGGTTTCAAATTTTAAAAACCTAACATTGTTTACGACTCTGTAAAAGAAACGACTGAATATTTATCCTATATGACGACACTAATATATCCAAGTCTTTGCCAAATGTATAAAACAATGGATACTAAAGCAATTGTTTAAGGCCCAATTAAGAAATATACCTTGAATTCTCTGCAACACAACTGTTTGAGTGTTCGGCTATTTTCTTCATCCAATGATTCATGGTAGTGCCAAGTTTTGATTTGGATTTCTAGAGAGTACTGTAAAGAAAGAAAACGACAATTTGTCAAATATAAACAACAAAGAACATGAACATATAGGCATTATAATTTCATGAAATTTAAAATATTATTTGCAAACATCATTTTAGAGTCCATTGTGGCATGCTAAAGTTTGTTATGCAGAATCTGAGTAACCAGGGGCGGCGGAGCATAAAAAGGCAGAAAATGCAGAAAATGAACTTGCAGGAGATGTGATATTCTCTTTGAAATTCAGATACCGTTTGCCAAATGACTTTTTGGTACCCTTTCTTTAAAATTGTTCTTAATCACTCATGCGTGAAATATGCATCATATGAGTTGCATCAAAATTAATAAAAGAGAAAGATCTAAGAAATCTTATGATTGTCATTAAGTTATGATAAAACATCGATGCTTCTTGTTTTTTTTCTGAGACGCACTGTATATGATCTGGTTCTCTTAGAACCCAACTTGGAAGATTTTTTCAAAGTTTATCCATATTGCAGAAAGTTAAATACCATGAGGCCTATACTTTGTTCGATTAAAACCATTAAGAAAGTTTTCACCTCTGAGGACTATTCCAATTGGCATGAGAAGTCATCTTTAGCTTTTAAAAATATATAGATTCAAAGTTACCTTTCTGTTTTAAACTTTAAACACAGAAACTGGAGATGTATAAATACAGACAATGCATGATAAATGCAGCCAACCATTTTTTTTTTTTTTTTTTTTTTTGGGGGGGGGGGGTGTGTCAATGACAGTCAAAAGCAAAAAACAATATGTTTACATTTCAATCATATAAAAGGAAATAATATTCAGCTTTGAGGATCTATACTACACGTTTGCCTTGCATTATGTGTGCATTATTCAGTTTTGAAACATCCAACTTTGTCTGTGAACTTGTGCAGTATTCAACAGGTAGATGTGAAATATTTATAGTCGGATAGTAGCATTATAAACTAAAAAAATGAATAAATCATGACGTCTACGCCGAGGCGATTATTAAGAATTATGGAATAGAAAATATGAATTCACAACTTGAATATTCTTTAGCACTTTTGTTTGTGCTCGTTACCATCGAATCGTTCTTATGTTAGCAGAGACTGGTGTATAGTAATAGTGCCAACTGTTTTGAACCAAGAAAAGAACAATTTGTCGAATTGAAAAGATCTTGAATGTCATATTTTTTACTCCAACACCTTTTAACGAGTTAATTATGATAGCAACTTCGAGTTTGATTAGTAGAATCTAAATGATAGCTTTGGTTAACCAGTTTTTGTATGGATAATCTAATCTGCGCACTCGATAAAAATGGCGCCGGGTGAGGAAAAAAACAACATTCTAATAGTCGAACAAACGTACCCGGTACGTTGATAAACAATAATATATTATGACGCATCAAGTTCAATGAAATATTCTAATCAGAATCCATTGTAAAAACTAAGCAAATTATAGGCTTTCGTGTACGAGTCATCTTCGCAGTGAAGCTGATTACTAACTAATTTAATTCTTACCTTTAATCTGAAGTTATGAATGCTGAAAATATCGTTTTAAGGCTGTTCTCTCGCAGATTTGTCCTAAAGCAACTCAATCGTTGCTGTTCATAATGGTTATGAATGGTGGTTATGGTTATGAATATTTGGGTTTCCCCGTCGCCTTTTCAGACGTTAGGTCTATAGGTGCAGACCTTTTTACAATTATGCCAAGGCCTATAATGGATGGACTGGTTTGTATGTCAATACGCATTATTAATACGATGGAAGCATCTTCAGACTATAATACGAGTTTATGATCTGACCTTGGAATCACACAACCCTTTTTTAAAAACTTGTAGTTAAGCCCCAAATTCAAAACCATGAATATTAATATCAGGCCATAATTATATAAGTATGTGAGCAAACTTCGATACCATCCTGTCGGACTATATCACAGGCATATCTTATTATGACGATTTGATTTAAAAAGGAAGGATGAATGTAATCCCAAGCCATTTTCTCAATCAAAAATTAAAAAATGAAGCACTTAATGCATATTCTTTATCTGGGCTTACTTACACAATTTGATACCCACACTTAAACCAGATGGACATACGCATGTGTTGTGAATATCCACCAACCTTACGTTTTTTTGTTATCATGTTTATAGGTAAGAATAGTCTATGTCATGTCAATGACTTTGTTGCAAATGGGAGGCCAGGGTTTGTTGGAAATAATGTCTACATATTATACTCTATTCCGACATGTAAGCCTTAATTGTCGTCTTCAAGATGATGACAAGTAAAATCAGATGTGGAAAATGAAGCAATTACTGATAAAGTAAGCATTTTCCTAAAGTAAATTTTAGAATGAAACTCTTCTTTCGTATTAAACTATTCTTTTTAAAATTTTATTCATCCAGAAAACCTGACATGGTACTCGATGACCATCCATTGGAAGGAGAACGTCCCACCCAAGGCCAGGCTCCACCTGACATCAAGAACCTTGGTGATCCTCCTCCACTACGTCCAGACATGAATGCTGAAGAGACTGCTGGAGCTCAAGCCCTAGACCAAATGGCTCCTCAGCCTAAGACCGTAGAAGATATCGCTGATATATGCATTCCACAAAGTGGCGATCCATCTCTTCGGGATGTTAGCTATGTAGAGGAAGAGGACCCTTCTCCGCCTCATAGCCTCTCTTCCCAAATTGATAGTTTTACATATCCACCTCCTGCAGGTGGTGCAGGAGGTGATATCATTACCCAGGAATTCTCTGCCATTGGTGCGGAATGGGAGAAAATAAAAGACGAAGAAGGGGAGGAGATATTGTCTCGTCCAAAGAGCCTCTCTTCCCATGAGAATAAAGTTCGTTCGTTCGATGTTAGCATTTACGAGGCCGCCATCCATTTCCAGCCTAACCGCTCACGATGGTGGTCTCCTGCGTTCCAAATTACCTCTCTAATTTATTGAAAATATTTCATATTTCTTATGTTATTGTATGCTTCGTACATGTTTATCGAATTATATAATTGTACATGATTTTTCATTTAATTACTTTTGTAAACATTGTATTCATTGTATTTGTTATTGTTCGAAATTTTGTACTTTGACTTTGAATTTGTATATTTTTGAACGCAGAAATAAAATAAATCAAACAAAACAAACAAACAAACAAGAGGAAGGGGATATTTCTCTGCCCCTTAGCCTCTCTTCAGTAGATTATAAGGTTACGTATCAACCTCCTGCAAATAATGCAGGAGGTGATAGCGGTTATTACAAGTTTAATGCAATGGGTATGGGAGGGGAGAAAATGAAATATGAAGAGGGAGAGGGGATATTATTATCTCGTCCAAAGAGCCTCTCTTCCAAGGAGGATGAAGTTCGTTCTCGAGCACCTGACGAGTTATCTCAGGTCACAAAGAGGTCCATTTCAAACGCCTCAAAAATCGACAGTTATGATATAAAAAAAGAAAATTCTGCACTTAAAAGAGAAATTGATCAACTAAAAATTGAAATGTCTGAGCTTAAACAGGCGCGTCGCGAAGATCTCATTGATCATGAAGCTTTGAGAAATGATACAACTTCCTTTCAAAAGGAAGACATGTCACCGACAGCAGCTCTGAATGCATCCGTTTTTCAGGATGATGATAAAGTACATGGTGATACAGTTTGTTACACAGGCGGAATAGATATCCCCAAATAATACAATGACCACAGTGGTTGAGAGTATGTTGCATGTGAAAATGTAATAAAATTTTAATCTTGAAAAAAGCACTCATATCATACCAGTTTGTATAATGTTATTTCCAGCTTGAGAGTACTACTGATAGAGGGAGAGAATAATGAAATGAAGACTGAGAGAGAATATTGGGGGAGGAGGGGGGGGGGGGGGGAGAAGATTTTGACCTTCATTGTTAGAAAGGTGCATTCGAGAGATATCTCTCAAATTCTGTCATGAATCTTTTATAGCCAATGTCATATCATGAGGACTTTGAAGAGAGAGAGAGTGTGTGTTTTTTTTTTAAAGAGAGACAAACAGAGAGAGGGGAAGGGAGGGAGGGGCGAGAAAGTGAAAGAAAGGGAGAAAAAGACGAGAGGGGGGAAGGAGAGGAGAGGAGAGAAAGAGGGGGAGGGGAGAGAGGTGTAGAAAAAGATACAGATGATTAGAGAATGAGGAGAAAGAGGTGGAACGGAGGAAGAGAGTGGAGAGGGTGATAGAGACAGAGTCTCAGAGAAATACAGGAACGAGAAGAGGGTGCAAAATGGTATTTATGGCAATTTAAATGTAGGATATACCTACAGCTAGTCGTATCATTAGCATGGAAACTTGCGTGTGCATATAGGCTACAACTATCATTTCATAACATGGAAATTTACATGTGCATATACAGCTATCATTTTATAACATGGAAATTTACATTTAGGGCCTATCTGCAGCTATTATTTTATAGCATAATATATCCGTGTATCTTACAATATGAAATCTCAGTTGCCAGGAAATTTATCAAGGTGTTTAATATCCAATGACTTTAAACATTTCACTTGACACTAGCTTAATTGTTGGAATGATCGCCTTTCTGCTGACATTGTTGAGGCATCATCAGTCGATGTTTTTAAGTCCAAACTCAATGACCACTGGAAAGGAAAGTGTAATAAGTTCAGACCTAATTGTAAATTTTGACCATGTGTGAGAATTGATTTGATCAGCCTTATACCCAGGAACAGACTTGTTCAATGCCCCTTTACAAATACTTAGACTTACTGGGCGTCATCATAAGTAATTGAATTCAACTCTTCTATTCTTCCCCCTTCATTCCCTCTCTCTCTCTCCCATCTCTCTCTCTCTCTCTCTCTCTCGCGTTTTCACCAGTAAGGTACACAATTGAATTTTCAATACAATATTCTCCCAAACACTGGCCTCAAATAATTATCAAATGTTGTGACTGTTTCGAACTGGAATTTTTCTGGCACATCGGGTTTTGTCTAACAAACAAGACTTAAAACAATAATGGTGAAAAGTGGGATATTAATCTAATAACAAGAGTCGTCATGAAACACAAGAAAACAGAACTGAGGCTGTGTACCTACTGATTCTGTCTAAATTACATGTCGATTTGGAGCCACAAAGGCCCTAGTGACTTTATAGTTTAGTCTCTAAAACAGACTGCATTGGCATTTTAGATTCACCTCTGATACTCTTTTTTACTCTCTCTCTCTCTCTCACTCTCTCTCTCTCTCTCTCTCTCTCTCTCTCTCTATCTCTCTCTCTTTAGTCTCTACCCCCCTCCCGTGTGTAAGGAGCTGAAGTTATATTTTGCATAAACGAAACTAATGAGAGCTGGAAAGGGTGTGGAATGAAAAAAGGAACAGTGGTGTGGTGGAGAGAGAAAAATGTGGCCTGAAATCAATTCCTGATTTTTAATTTTTGAGTTTTTAAAGAAGGCTTATGTCATTCCAAGGTCAGATCGTAAACTCATATGAGTCTGAAGATGCTTATATCGTATTAATAATGCGCATTTACATACTAACCAGTCCTTTATAGGCCTTCTCATAATTTGTTAAAAGATGTAACGTCTGGAACTTGCGACGGGCAAACCAAACATTCATTGTTGTTGATTAATGGCATTCCATCGTCATTCGATGATTCCGCCATTTCGTCATTACATACCAACACACATCACTGGGGGGCAGCTGTGATGGGGCAATATGCAATATGCTCATATATAATTGACAATAAAGTAGTCCCAAGATAATCCTCTTGTTTATTTAGATTTTAAGAAAAGAATATTCTGGAAATATGTGTATCATAATGATAAATTGAGCAGAGCGTAATGCATGGATTTGCATTATGATAGTAAGTTGCAATAAATAATAGCACACATTAATTTTGTGGAAGGATATGTGAAAATTAATTGGTGATATGCAGACATGACATCTAGAGATATATACTACTAACTATGCATGAATTGACATCGACACTGAACTTGATATTGCGACATAGATCTAGATCTACATACATGCAATTTTCGAGAGTCATGCTGACTGGAGCTTGTTGAACAAAATTGCATTTTAGAGACGGTGATCAGGTATGTGAATTAGTGTTTTGATGTGTTATGGTACATGTATATGCGTTTGTAAAGTGTTAATTTTCAAGGATAATGAATGATTTGAAAATGTAGTTTGGAAGTTATAAGTCTTCAAAGTCATGCAATCAAAGATCGGTGCATTTGTTCGAAGAGAAAACTACTTTGCATTGGTTATGCATGTGCAGTGCTATCAGTATCAATTATCATCTAGAGATCTATAGTCTCTGTTTGTGTGTGTGTGTGTGTACACTGCATGCATACATGAGATATGTTGAAACCTTTGCTTGGAAGTTGGAGGTAATAGATAATTGATGGTATTCACTTTTTAAATATTATTGAACATGCTTAGTGAGAATAATATTGTATTATTACAGCAGTTCATAAGCTCAAAACAATATTAGATTTTCGTATTGTATATAGATTACTGCACCCAGGACTATTCATACTGTAGGGTTGCGGTTCTAACACTAATTCCTAGCACTCTTAACACAGAGGCAGCCCAGCAGACATGTTCTAGGATTGATAACTACTGGCTAACTGACCAGGTTTTAATGTAGCAAAGCATAACAGCATTCTATGTAGCATTCCACATACATTCCATGCAAAGTAGAAGAAACCAATAAATATTCATAATAGTCCCATACAAGTATAAATCAACATCACAAAGTATTCTTGAATATTCAAACATAAACAAAGGGTATATATTGAATATTCATAGTATATGTAAATTATACTATAAGCTTGACTGCATCAGGTGAACATTGAAACCAATGAGAGAGAGAGAGATAGACAGATGAAAGGATGGTGGATGAAAAGGGTGAATGTGAATGAGGGATGACCTATTAATATGAAAGGGATGAATCATGGATATGAGGGGGAGTTTCAGAAGTTCAAAATAAATCCCTACAAACTAGTCTTCCTCTTACAGAAAAATGTCCTCATTTTATAAGGCATTCTCTTTTCTTTGATTACCTAAATATATAACACATTAAACATCCATCGAAATGATACTTCTATCCTTTCCTCTTGTAAACAGAGAATCACTATCAATATATCCTTCTTTTGTTTTTCTTCAAAAGAAAAACAAAACCTCACTACCTGTAAGCATTGTATACAATTTTACAAAATAAATGAATTTCAATTGTATATAAATGACTTATGACTCAAATGTACAGAGTATTAGCATAACATACATGTATAAGCCAACAAAAAAAATCTGTAAAAAACACATGATTTTATATATATCTAAGCTTTCTCGCTTCTAATCCGTTTCACCTTTATCTCGGGGAAACACTTCCAAATTTCAATGGTAAAATCAAACAACTATAAATATGGTGTATTTGCATTTCCAAAATAAACACGATCGATTACACAAAGTTGTAGCAATCCTAACAAAATACTTTTTTTTAAAATGCTGTTTCCTTTGCTTCTAAAGTCAAACAAAGTTTCAAATTTGTTATACCTTCATGCACTATCGTGGGCGAACAATAAGGGAATCTAATCATTAGAGGTGAATACCTTAGAAAAAATAAAAAATTCTTGTACCTTCGAAAAAATGAACAATCGTATCACTTAATAAAAATACCTTCAAAATTTTTTTTTATTCTTGTACCTTCGAAAAATGAAAAATCCTATCACTTGAAAATATAAATTTTTCTGTTTATAGAAGTTACACGAGTATATTTAATTACATAATATCCATAACACATGATTATCACACTATCGTAAGATATAAACATATTTTATCACATGCAGTCATTTTAAGTTTTCTACAGCATCCTTGCTTTGATGAGCAAAATGACTCCTGAAAAGAAGAAAACATTTCCAACTGAGATTGAGCCAGCGCCTGCTTTGTCATTTGTAACTTGCAAGATTTAAAAAAAAAAAAAAAAAAAAAAAAAAATAACTATCAGTTCGAACATTTTGTACACTTCAATAACATGTTACTTTTGAATGTACATAATGTGTGAAAAGTGGTTACATTCAATTGTAATATTCTTATTTTATTTTCTACAAAACTATTGTGATCGACTAAACAAAATACAAACATATCTTAACAAGAAGACTAGAATTAATCTCTTTTTTCTTTTCCTCCTTTTGAACTACCAAAATAACGATATACATGTATCTCTGTTGACAATCAATACTCCCCCATTTACCATGTCAATACGCATGCAAAATGAAGGAAATCCATATTTGTTCCTGGTTTTGTCTTTACTTCAAGAATTTCAAACGCTATGAATACAAACAAAGAAAATATTCCAATTTAGCATTACCATCACTAGAAATCAATTGAAGAAATTTGTAAAAACGTATCTTGCAATAGTTGCAATATTATGAATCCCAATATATGAATCCCACCGCTGCCACCAATGTAGGGTTGCGGTTCTAACACTAATTCCTAGCACTCTTAACACAGAGGCAGCCCAGCAGACATGTTGTAGGATTGATAACTACTGGCTAACTGACCAGGTTTTAATGTAGCAAAGCATAACAGCATTCTATGTAGCATTCCACATACATTCCATGCAAAGTAGAAGAAACCAATAAATATTCATAATAGTCCCATACAAGTATAAATCAACATCACAAAGTATTCTTGAATATTCAAACATAAACAAAGGGTATATATTGAATATTCATAGTATATGTAAATTATACTATAAGCTTGACTGCATCAGGTGAACATTGAAACCAATGAGAGAGAGAGAGATAGACAGATGAAAGGATGGTGGATGAAAAGGGTGAATGTGAATGAGGGATGACCTATTAATATGAAAGGGATGAATCATGGATATGAGGGGGAGTTTCAGAAGTTCAAAATAAATCCCTACAATACCACTGAGCAACGATAACCAGGCTCAAGTATAACTGGAGTTTTTATTGGGTGAGTCCGGATAGTCGAATATACATGTAAACCAGTATATATCGTGTTATTCTTGAGATAATTAATTCTTTTGTTTCATATTAGTAATTTATGAAGGCTGGATAAATCAAGATGCACATGTTAGAGCAATACACTGATTACACAGTGTCATGTCAAGAGTTGTATTTGTTAGTTGTTGCAGCATCTATTTTTTGGCTTCATAACTTGGGTTCTAAATGAGATAAGTGAAGTAAAATTTGAAATGAAAAATTAAAGAGGGTTTTTTTTTTTTCTATCTTTTTTCTAGCTGTATAGCATTTATTCATAAACTGAGGACTTTCATTTCACGATCATATCAAAATATCAAACAAAATTAGATAATACATTATCACCATGAAGCGGCACTTAACTGGAAGAAGTCTAGTCAAGGTTTACCAGTACATTTTTTTAAATGATGGGGAAAAGGTTGATAAATATTTGTTGAGACTGATTAGTCTCGGATACAGTTTATTATAATCATAAAAGGCTAACATTCTTCATTATTAGACAAATTGGTTGATGATAAAGTTACATTTATTGTATTGGTATTCAAAACCAATATTAGATTTTATGATATTTGTCTGCCTATCTGTTCATATTCTTTGTTCAACTTGACAAACTGTTGTTTTCTTTCTTTACAGTATTCTCTACCAATCTTTAATCAAGACTTGGCTGAAAATGGATGAACACTCTACCAGTTGTGGGGCAGAGAATTCAAGGTATGTTTCTCAAGTGGGCCTTACAATTGCTTTACAATCCATTGTTTTATACATTCGGCAAAGATTTTGTTATTTTAGTGTCATAAAGGATAAGCGTTCAGTTATTGTTAACAATGTTAAGTGCTCAACATACTAATTATCATGTTACCTGTTCTCATGTCAAGAAGGAAAGGGGCTCTCTTAATTCTTGATTTGATTTGATGTTATATGTACTTCATTATAATACAAAATTTTAACAGTCAAGTGAAGTAGAAAGAAAATGAATTAATTGTCGAACAGATCGTTTTTTAAGTAGGAAACAATTTTGCCTGCTTCATTCCTGAAAAGGGAAGAAGCAAACGGTATGTATATGAATATGATACATTAAGCATTTCTATAGGGTCAATTTTAGATGAAACTCTTATTTCCTAATAAACTATATTTTTTCAAATGAACTTCTTTCATCCAGGGAACATGACAGGGTACTCGATGACCATCAATTGGAAGGAGAACATCCCACCGAAGACCAGGCTCCACCTCCGCCACGCCCAGACATGAATGCTGAAGAGACTACTGGAGCTACTCCCAAAGGGACAGGTCCTGGAGCTCAGGCCCTGGACCAAATGGCTCCTAAGACCACAGAAGATATCGCTGGTATCTGTATTCCACCAAGTGACGACCCATCTCTTCAGGATGTTAGCAATGAAGAGAAAGAGGAAAAGGACCCTTCTCCGACCCGTAGCCTCTCTTCTCTAAATTATAACGTTACACAACAACGTTATAGGTAATAACAGAATATGTTCTGTCAATGAATTTCTTGCAGATGGGAGGGGTTGTTGGAGAGAAAAAGATGACGAAATAATGTTTGCATACTACAATATTTGATCACCTGTATGCTCCCTATGGTCAGCAAATAAACACATAAGCTGTTGTATGACTAATATCGTAGGATAAAATAATTGAGTAATTGAGTCAATCATAAACTTCTCACAAGGAATGTGAGCTTACTAATGTACATTAATATGGCCTCTTTTTTCTTGGGGTGGGGGGGGGGGGGATGCTGGTTGCTTTTTTGCGTTTGTTTCTCCTGAATTTGTTCGGGTCGTCGGGTCTCGAGAGAGTGAAGCAGATGTTATGCGTTTCGAAAGTACATGTACTAACAAAAATGAAACTATAAAAAAGGCAGTTTTTCTTCTACATTTAAACTTTATAACAACGTGACTGTAGCCCTTAATCGTCGACTTCAAGATAATTACAAGTGAAATCAGATGTGAAAACAGGAACTGATTTCTAATTAACATGTTACCTCTTCTCATGTCAAAAAGGAAAGGGATTTGATTTTGATTTGATTTGGTCTTTATTAATTTGAATATACTTCGTTATAATACAAAGTTTTAACAGTCATGTAATTTGCGTTGTAAGGTAAAAAATATTGTATGTTTTAAGCAGGAACCAATTTTCACTACTTCATTCCTGAAAAGGGAAGAAGAAATCCGTATAGATATGAAATATGATAAATTAAGCATTCGTATAGGGTCAATTTTAAAATGAAACTCTTCTTTCCTATTAATAAATTATTAAAAATAATTTCATTCATCTAGGGAACCTGACACGGTATCCGATGACCATCAATTGGACATCAAGAACCTTGGTAATCCTCCTCCAACACGCCCATACATCAATGCTGAAGAGACTGCTGGAGCTACTTCAGAAGGGACAGGTCATGGAGCACCATCTCTTCATGATGTTAGCTACAAAGAGGACCTCTTTCCGGCCCATAGCCTCTCTTCCCTAAATGATAGTGTTGCATGTTTTATAGCATGTTTCCTTGTACAATATGAAATCTCAGTTGCCAGGAAGTTTATCAAGGTGTTTGATATCCAATGACTTTAAAAGTTTTACTTGACACTATCTGAATGTAGTTAATTCTTGGAATAATCGCCTTTCTGCTGACATTGTTGAGGCATCATCAGTCAAAGTTTTTAAATCCAAACTCAATGACCACTGCAACAGAGGTGTAACAAGTCTCTTCCATGAAACCAAACTTTTAAATACATTTGTTCTATCATGCATATTAATCGTTCTAGGACGTTGACAAGAGAGACAAAGGGGTGTGTTCGTGTGTGTTTGAGAAAGAGAGGGAAAGGAAGGGAGGGAGGGGCGAGAAAGTGAAAGATACATGACCAGTGTTATGATGGAGAGAGAAGGGTGTGGTATGAAAGAAAAGAACAGTTTTGTGGTAGAGAGAGAAGGGTGTGGTATGAAGAACCAGTGCTGTGATGGAGAGAAAAGAGTATAGCAAGGAAGACAAGACTAGTATTGTGATGGAGAGAGAAGGGTGTGGTATGAAAGGGAGGACCAGAGTTATGATGGAGAGAGAAAAAGAGTATGGTAGCCTATATGAAATAGTGGAAGGGTTATAATGGAGAGAGAAGGGTGTTGTATGAGAGGACCAGTGTTGTGATAGAAAAAGTAGGGTTCATGTGGTATGAAAGAAGAAAGAACCTGTGATCGAGAGAGAATGTTGTTCTTTCCCTAATGATTGTAGTACATTGACCTGAGACATAACCCTAAGCGCAAATGGGGATCAAGTTAAAAGAAAACTGATGTATCTTCGGGAAGTAGCAGGGAGAGGGGGTAGAAGAGGGGATAGAATAGAGGGTAGCAGAAGGAAACATTATTCCATATGTTGGATGCATTTCCATTTGTCGTTTGCGCCTTTGAAGAGTAGTACATGTATAAATTAAAATCAAACAAGTTTCTCTCTTTCAATTTAATTTAGCAGCAAAATGATTTTCCTTCAAATCTATAATTTCTTTTTTGTTGTTATCACAATAATGTACAAATATCGTGACACTGATCGTCGGTAAAATATAAATACCTGGAATTTTCTGGAAATGATATTCTTCCATCTAGACATGATATAGGCTACATGTTATTACATACATATTCCTTCTATTATGAAAACAGTAAGCCCAGATAAGGAATATACATTTAGTGCTTCTTATTTAAATGTTCAATTCAGACAGTGGCTATATTACATTCATCCTTCTTTTTGAAATCAACTCATCATATTAAGATATGCCTGTAATATAGTCTACAGGATAGTAGCGAAGTTTGCTCCCATGCAGATATAATAATGGCCTGATATCATTTCATGATTTTGAATTTTCGGCTTAATTACAAGATTTTAAAGAAGGGTTGTGTGATTCCAAGTCAGATCATAAACTCGTATTAGTCTGAAGAATGCTTCCATCGTATTAATAAAGCGCATTTAGATACTAACCAGTACATTATAGGCCTTGGCATAATTTTTTAAAAGGTCGACTTTATCCAAAGACCGTGGAACAGATCACATGATGTGGCAGAACATGGCTAGACCTTTGTAATCTACATGGTAACTCACGATATCCAAAGTACAGCTCTTTTGTGAAACTTAAAGACAAAGTTGAGTTCTGGTCATGCGATTGTATTGTGTAAGAAACGGTGTGGAATCGATCAGAAAAAGGTGATCATTAGCATAAATATTGGTGTGTACTGCAAGGTTCTGGAATCATCAAAATGATAAGAAATTTGGCCAAGTCTTGGTAAAAGTAACAAGCACTTTACACAGAAAGATGTATATGGGACTACACAAACATGTGGCATAAAAATTGTGGTCCTCATTTTTAAGCTGTTACATGTCATATTTAGAATATGGAGGCATTTGAAGAGCCATGTATTTCAGGGAACATTTTCTCTCTGATGTTCTGCCACACTTGCATAATAACAATGACAACGCTCACTTTTTACCTCTCCCCAGAACTAAACTTTCTCTTTAACGTCAGGAAATTCAACGGGGAAAACCAAGCATTCATAACCATTCATAACCATTATGAACAGCAACCATTGAGCTGGTCGAGGACAAATCTGCAACAGAACAGCCTTAAAACGATATTTTCAGCCTTCATAACTTCAGATTAAAGGTGAGAATTAATTGAGTTATTAATCAGCTTCGCAGCAAAGATGACTCGTACACGAAAACCTATAATTTGATTTGTTTTACAATGAATTCAGATGAGAATATTTCATTGAACTTGATACGTCATAACATACATGTATTGTTTATCAACGTATCGGGTACGTTTGTTCGACTATTATTAGATTATTTCTTTCCTCATCCGGCGCCATTTTTATCGAGTGCGCAATTTAGATTGTCCATACAAAAACTGGTTAACCAAAGCTTTCATTCAGATTCTGCTAATCAAACTCGAAGTTGTTATCATAATTAACTCGTTAAAAGGACTGGAAGTAAATACATGACATTCAACATCTTTTCAATTTCACAAATTGTCCTTTTTTGGTTTAGACACAGTTGGCACTGCCACTGGTATAGACTCTGCTACAATGGAAACCAACTCAACCAAATGTGCTAAAGAATATTCAAGGTATGAATTTATATATTCTATTCCATAAATCATAATAATCGCCTCGGCTAAGACGTCATGATTTTAGAGCTCCCATCTGACTATATTTCACATAATAACTGTTGAATGTTGCACACTGAGTTCACATACAAAGTTGGGTGTTTCAAAACTGAATAATGCACACATAATACAAGGCAAACCTGTAGTAAACTAAGTTAAGATCCTCAAAACTGAAGATATTTCCTTTTTGTCATGATTGAAATGTAGATATATCGGTGTTTTTTTAACTGTCATTGACCCCCCCCCCCCAAAAAAAAAAAAAATAAATAAATAATAATAATAATATTATAAAAAATAATAATAAAAAAAATAAAAATAATAATAATAATAATAATAATAATAATTTTAAAAAAATGGTTGGCTAGATCTTCCATGCCTGTATCAAAGAGGATCGAGATAACTAACATAATCCAGTTTTCTAAATTTTTGTCTTCAAACTTTAAAACGCTGCAATAAAGATGACTTCTCATGCCATTTGGAATAGTTCTAACCAGCTAAATTGAATGAAAACAAAAGACAAGAAATCAGAGAAACAGATTAGAGACATTTCGAATGTTTATAACAATATGAAAGTTATGAATATTTAAATGTTCCAGACATAGGAATCTCAAACTGGCAAATAAATCGTCTATGAGGACATTGAAATAGAATTAAATAATGATTTCTCCTAAAGTACTTTTTTGTTGAGGCATGCTGAAGATAGCATGTTGTCATAGGTCCTCAAAACAAATGATCTTAATACTTAGTCATATTTTGAAGGGGAAAAAAAACAGTTTGAAAGTACATGTACTAGCAAAAATGACATAAAACAAGCCGGTTTTTACTTTGGATGTCTACATTTAAACTCTATACCAACATGCAAGCCTTAATCGTCGTCATCAGGATAATTACAAGTAAAATCAGATGTGAAAACAGACCGGAACTGATTTCTAATTAACATGTTACCTGTTCTCATGTCAAGCAGGAAAGAGATTCTCTTAATTATTGATTTGATGTTTAATCATTTGAATATATTATACTTCGTAATAATATAATATTTTAACAGTCATGTAAGGTTTAACAAGTTGTCAAACATATTGTTTTTTAAGTAGGAAACAATTCTTTTACTACTTCAAAGTTCCTGAAAAGGGGAGAAGCAATCCGTATGAACATGATAAATGATACTCTTCTTTCCTATTAATAAACTATTTTGAAAAATTTCATTCATCCAGGGAACCTGACCTGGTACTCGGTGCCCATCCATTGGAAGGAGAACTTCCTACCCAAGACCAGGCTCCACTGGACATCAAGAACCTTGGTGATCCTCCACCACGCCCAGACATGAATGCTGAAGAGATTGCTGGAGCAACTCCAGAAGTGACAGGTCCTGAAGCTCAAGCCCTGGACCAAATGACTCCTATAGAAGATATCGCTGATATCTGCATTCCACCAAGTGGCGATCCATCTCTTCGAGAGGAAGGGACGATTTCTCTGCCACTTAGCCTCTCTTCCCTAGATGATAAGGTTACATATCGACTTCCTGCAAATAATGCAGGAGGTGATAGCTTTACCCAGGAAGTCAATGCCATGAATATGGAACGGGAGAAATTTAAATATGAGGGGGAGGAGATATTTTCTCGTCCAAAGAGCCTCTCTTCCAAGGAGGATGAAGATGGTGCTCGAGCACCTGACGAGTTATCTCAGGTCACAAAGAGGTCCATTTCAAACACCTCACAAATCGATCAGATCAAAAAGAGAATTGTCAGTCAGTCTGTAAGGGTGAATAATTATTGTTTGAAGTACTATGAAATGTTGAAATCTATGAATCTGTTGAAAAGAAATAACAATAACATTCAAACAGATGTTGTGTCACTCAAATCCGAAAATTATGACAGAAAGAGGGAAAGTGATGAAATTAAGAGAGAAATGTCTGAAATCAAGAGAGACATGTCTGAAATTAAAAGAGAAAATTATGAAATTAAGAGAGAATACATGTATTCTGTAATTAAGAGAGAAAATTCTGAAATTAAGAGAGAATATTCTGCACTTAAAAGTGAAAATGTTCAACTTAAAATAGAAATGTCCAAGCTTAAACAGGCACATTACAATGACCCCATTGCTCTTGAAACTATGAGAAATGATTCAACTACCTTTCAAAAGGAAGTCATGTCACCGAGAGCAGCTCTGAATGCATCTGTTTTTCAGGATGATGATAAGGTACATGATGATACAGTTTGTTACACAGGCGGAATAGATACCCCCAAATAATACAATGACCACAGTGGTGGAGAGTATGTTGTATGTGAAAATGTAATAAAATTTGAATCTTGAAAAAAGCACTCATATCATACCAGTTTGTATAATGTTATTTCCATCTTAAGAGAACTAATAGAGGGAGAGAACAATGAAATGAAGACTGAGAGGGAATATTGGGGGAGGGGGGGGGGGGGGGGAGAAGATTTTGACCTTCGTTGTTAGAAAGGTGCATTCGAGAGATATCTCTCAAATTCTGTCATGAATCTTTTATAGCCAATGTCATATCATGCATATTGAGGACTTTGAAGAGAGAGAGTGTGTGTGTGTGTTTTTTAAAGAGAGACAAACAGAGAGAGGGGAAGGGAGGGAGGGGCGAGAAAGTGAAAGAAAGGGAGAGAAAGACGAGAGGGGGGAAGGAGAGGAGAGGAGAGAAAGAGGGGGAGGGGAGAGAGGTGTAGAAAAAGATACAGATGATTAGAGAATGAGGAGAAAGAGGTGGAACGGAGGAAGAGAGTGGAGAGGGTGATAGACACAGAGTCTCAGAGAAATACAGGAACGAGAAGAGGGGGCAAAATGGTATTTATGGCAATTTAAATGTAGGATATACCTACAGCTAGTCGTATCATTAGCATGGAAACTTGCGTGTGCATATAGGCTACAACTATCATTTCATAACATGGAAATTTACATGTGCATATACAGCTATCATTTTATAACATGGAAATTTACATTTAGGGCCTATCTACAGCTATTATTTTATAGCATAATATATCCGTGTATCTAACAATATGAAATCTCAGTTGCCAGGAAATTTATCAAGGTGTTTAATATCCAATGACTTTAAACATTTCACTTGACACTAGCTTAATTGTTGGAATGATCGCCTTTCTGCTGACATTGTTGAGGCATCATCAGTCGATGTTTTTAAGTCCAAACTCAATGACCACTGGAAAGGAAAGTGTAATAAGTTCAGACCTAATTGTAAATTTTGACCATGTGTGAGAATTGATTTGATCAGCCTTATACCCAGGAACAGACTTGTTCAATGCCCCTCTACAAATACTTAGACTTACTGGGCGTCATCATAAGTAATTGAATTCAACTCTTCTATTCTTCCCCCTTCATTCCCTCTCTCTCTCTCCCATCTCTCTCTCTCTCTCTCTCTCTCTCTCTCTCTCTCTCTCTCTCTCGCGTTTTCACCAGTAAGGTACACAATTGAATTTTCAATACAATATTCTCCCAAACACTGGCCTCAAATAATTATCAAATGTTGTGACTGTTTCGAACTGGAATTTTTCTGGCACATCGGGTTTTGTCTAACAAACAAGACTTAAAACAATAATGGTGAAAAGTGGGATATTAATCTAATAACAAGAGTCGTCATGAAACACAAGAAAACAGAACTGAGGCTGTGTACCTACTGATTCTGTCTAAATTACTAAATTACTTTACTATAAATTGACTTTATAGTTTAGTCTCTAAAACAGACTGCATTGGCATTTTAGATTCACCTCTGATACTCTTTTTTACTCTCTCTCTCTCTCTCTCTCTCTCTTCCTCTCTCTCTCTCTCTCTCTCTTTCTATCTCTCTCTCTTTAGTCTCTACCCCCCTCCCGTGTGTAAGGAGCTGAAGTTATATTTTGCATAAACGAAACTAATGAGAGCTGGAAAGGGGGTGGAATGAAAAAAGGAACAGTGGTGTGGTAGAGAGAGAAAAATGTGGCCTGAAATCAATTCCTGATTTTTAATTTTTGAGTTTTTAAAGAAGGCTTATGTCATTCCAAGGTCAGATCATAAACTCATATGAGTCTGAAGATGCTTATATCGTATTAATAATGCGCATTTACATACTAACCAGTCCTTTATAGGCCTTCTCATAATTTGTTAAAAGATGTAACGTCTGGAACTTGCGACGGGCAAACCAAACATTCATTGTTGTTGATTAATGGCATTCCATCGTCATTCGATGATTCCGCCATTTCGTCATTGCATACCAACACACATCACTGGGGGGCAGCTGTGATGGGGCAATATGCAATATGCTCATATATAATTGACAATAAAGTAGTCCCAAGATAATCCTCTTGTTTATTTAGATTTTAAGAAAAGAATATTCTGGAAATATGTGTATCATATGATAAATTGAGCAGAGCGTAATGCATGGATTTGCATTATGATAGTAAGTTGCAATAAATAATAGCACACATTAATTTTGTGGAAGGATATGTGAAAATTAATTGGTGATATGCAGACATGACATCTAGAGATATATGCATGAATCGACATCGACACTGAACTTGATATTGCGACATAGATCTAGATCTACATACATGCAATTTTCGAGAGTCATGCTGACTGGAGCTTGTTGAACAAAATTGCATTTTAGAGACGGTGATCAGGTATGTGAATTAGTATTTTGATGTGTTATGGTACATGTATATGCGTTTGTAAAGTGTTAATTTTCAAGGATAATGAATGATTTGAAAATGTAGTTTGGAAGTTATAAGTCTTCAAAGTCATGCAATCAAAGATCGGTGCATTTGTTCGAAGAGAAAACTACTTTGCATTGGTTATGCATGTGCAGTGCTATCAGTATCAATTATCATCTAGAGATCTAGTCTCTTTGTGTGTGTGTGTGTGTACACTGCATGCATGCATGAGATATGTTGAAACCTTTGCTTGGAAGTTGGAGGTAATAGATAATTGATGGTATTCACTTTTTAAATATTATTGAACATGCTTAGTGAGAATAATATTGTATTATTACAGCAGTTCATAAGCTCAAAACAATATTAGATTTTCGTATTGTATATTCCTCATAGATCACTGCACCCAGGACTATTCATACCACTGAGCAACGAGAACCTCAAGTATAACTGGAGTTTTTATTGGGTGAGTCCGGATAGTCGAATATACATGTAAACCAGTATATATTGTGTTATTCTTGAGATAATTAATTCTTTTGTTTCATATTAGTAATTTATGAAGGCTGGATAAATCAAGATGCACATGTTAGAGCAATACACTGATTACACAGTGTCATGTCAAGAGTTGTATTTGTTAGTTGTTGCAGCATCTATTTTTTGGCTTCATAACTTGGGTTCTAAATGAGATAAGTGGAGTAAAATTTGAAATGAAAAATTAAAGAGGGTTTTTTTTTTCTTTCTTTTTTCTAGCTGTATAACATTTATTCATAAACTGAGGACTTTCATTTCACGATCATATCAAAATATCAAACAAAATCAGACAATACATTAGGAAGTCTAGTCAAGGTTTACCAGTACATTTTTTTAAATGATGGGGAAAAGGTTGATAAATATTTGTTGAGACTGATTAGTCTCGGATACAGTTTATTATAATCATAACAGGCTAACATTCTTCATTATTAGACAAATTGGTTGATGGTAAAGTTACATTTATTGTATTGGTATTCAAAACCAATATTAGATTTTATGATATTTGTCTGCATGCCTATCTGTTCATATTCTTTGTTCAACTTGACAAATTGTTGTTTTCTTTCTTTACAGTATTCTCTACCAATCTTTAATCAAGACTTGGCTGAAAATGGATGAACACTCTCACAGTTTAAGGTATGTTTCTTAAGTGGGCCTTACAATTGCTTTACAATCCATTGTTTTATACATTTGGCAAAGATTTTGTTATTTTAGTGTCATAAAGGATAAGCGTTCAGTTATTGTTAACAATGTTAAGTGCTCAACATACTAATTATCATGTTACCTGTTCTCATGTCAAGAAGGAAAGGGGCTCTCTTAATTCTTGATTTGATTTGATGTTATATGTACTTCATTATAATACAAAATTTTAACAGTCAAGTGAAGTAGAAAGAAAATGAATTAATTGTCGAACATATCGTTTTTTAAGTAGGAAACAATTTTGCCTGCTTCATTCCTGAAAAGGGAAGAAGCAATCGGTATATATATGAATATGATACATTAAGCATTTCTATAGGGTCAATTTTAGATGAAACTCTTATTTCCTAATAAACTATATTTTTTCAAATGAACTTCTTTCATCCAGGGAACCTGACAGGGTATTCGATGACCATCCATTGGAAGGAGAACATCCCACCGAAGACCAGGCTCCACCTCCGCCACGCCCAGACATGAATGCTGAAGAGACTACTGGAGCTACTCCCAAAGGGACAGGTCCTGGAGCTCAGGCCCTGGACCAAATGGCTCCTAAGACCACAGAAGATATCGCTGCTATCTGTATTCTATCAAGTGACGACCCATCTCTTCAGGATGTTAGCAATGAGGAGAAAGAGGAAAAGGACCCTTCTCCGACCCATAGCCTCTCTTCTCTAAATTATAACGTTACACAACAACGTTATAGGTAATAACAGAATATGTTCTGTCAATGAAATTCTTGCAGATGGGAGGGGTTGTTGGAGAGAAAAAGATGAAGAAATAATGTTTGCATACTACAATATTTGATCACCTGTATGCTCTGTATGGTCAGCAAATAAACACATAAGCTGTTGTATGACTAATATCGTAGGATAAAATAATTGAGTAATTGAGTCAATCATAAACTTCTCACAAGGAATGTGAGCTTACTAATGTACATTAATATGGCCTCTTTTTTCTTGGGGTGGGGGGGGGGGGGGGTGCTGGTTCATTTTTTTTAACGTTTCTTTCTCCTGAATTTGTTTGGGTCGTCAGGTCCCGAAATAGTGAAGCAGATGTTATGCATTTCGAAAGTGAATTTACTAACAGAAATGACACTATAAAACAAGCTGGTTTTATCATGGACCTACTACAAAGTAGGTCCATGGTTTTATTTAAACTCTATAACAAAGTGACTGTAGCCCTTAATCTTCGTCTTCAAGATTATTTCAAGTAAAACCAGCTGTGAAAACAGGAACTGAATTCTAATTAACATGTTACCTCTTCTCATGTCAAAAAGGAAAGGGATTTGATTTTGATTTGATTTGGTCTTTATTAATTTGAATATACTTCGTTATAATACAAAGTTTTAACAGTCATGTAATTTGCGTTGTAAGGTAAAAAATATTGTATTTTTTTAAGCAGGAAACAATTTTCACTACTTCATTCCTGAAAAGGGAAGAAGAAATCCATATAGATATGAATATGATAAATTAAGCATTCGTATAGGGTCAATTTTAGAATGAAACTCTTCTTTCCTATTAATAAACTATTAAAAATAATTTCATTCATCTAGGGAACCTGGCACGGTATTCGATGACCATCCATTGGAAGGAGAACTTAATTCCCAGGACCAGGCTCCACTGGACATCAAGAACCTTGGTAATCCTCCTCCAACACGCAAATACATCAATACTGATGAGACTGCTGGAGCTACTTCAGAAGGGACAGGTCATGGAGCACCATCTCTTCATGATGTTAGCTACGAAGACGACCTTTCTCCGGCCCATAGCCTCTCTTCCCTAAATGATAGTGTTGCATGTTCTCCACCTACTGCAGGTTATGCAGGAGGGGATAACGGTGAATTGTTGAAATCTATGAATATGTTGAAAAGGGATAAAAATGACATTCAAACAGACATTGTGTCACTCAAATCGGAAAATTATCAAAGAAAGAAAAAAAGTGATGAAATAATTAAGAGTGAAAATTCTGAATTAAAGAGAGAAAATTCTAAAATTAAGAGAGAAAACATGAATTCTGAATTTGTGGGAGAAAAGATTGCACTTGAGAATGAAAAGTCTTTTCTTGAGAAAATAAAGTCTGCACTTGAGAAAGCAAATGTTGCACTTGAGATAGAAAATTCTGCACTTACACTGAGATTTGTCTAAGCTTGAACAGGCCCATGATGGCACAGTTGATTACACAGGCGAAATAGATATCCCCAAATAATACAATGAATTTGTGGGAGAAAAGATTGCACTTGAGAATGAAAAGTCTTATCTTGAGAAAATAAAGTCTGCACTTGAGAAAGCAAATGTTGCACTTGAGATAGAAAATTCTGCACTTACAAGAGATTTGTCTAAGCTTGAACAGGCCCATGATGGCACAGTTGATTACACAGGCGGAATAGATATCCCCAAAGAATACAATGACCACCGTGGTGAAGAGTACTATGATGCATGTGAAAATGTAATAAAATTTGAATCTTGAAAAAAGCGCTTATATCATACTAGTTTGTCAAATGTGATTTCCAGCTTGAGAGTACTACTAATAGAGGGAGAGAATAATGAAATGAAGACTGAGAGGGAATATTGGGGGAGGATGGGGGGGGGGGGGGGGGGGGATTTTGACCATAATTGTTAGAAAGGTGCATTCGAGAGATATCTTCTTCACAAATTTCTCCCATGAAACTTTTAAATATATTTATAGCCATTATCATATCATGGCTATTGAGGACTTTGAAAAGAGAGAAAGGGGGTGTGTTTGTGAGTGTGTGGGAATTTTCTTTTACAGAGAGGCAGAGAGAGGGGGGGGGGAGGAAGGGGTGAGAATGTGAGAGAGAGGGAGAGAAAGATGAGAGGGGAAGGAGAGAGAGAGATAGAGATGATGAGAGAGAGAGAGAGAGAGATTGGGAGGGGAAAGAGGGGTGTAGAAAAAGATACAGATGATTAGAGAATGAGGAGAAAGAGGTGGAATGGAGGAAGAGAGTGGAGAGGGTGATAGAGACAGAGTCTCGGAAAAATACAGGAACGAGAAGAGGGGGCAAAATGGTATTTATGGAAATTTGCATGTACCTACAGTAATCATTTTACAGCATTAAAATATACATGTACCTAGGCTATACAGCTATTATTTTATAGCATGGAAATTTATAGCATGAAAATTTACATGTGGGGCATAAACCTACAGCTATTATTTTATAGCATGTTTCCTTGTACAATATGAAATCTCAGTTGCCAGGAAGTTTATCAAGGTGTTTGATATCCAATGACTTTAAAAGTTTTACTTGACACTATCTGAATGTAGTTAATTCTTGGAATAATCGCCTTTCTGCTGACATTGTTGAGGCATCATCAGTCAAAGTTTTTAAATCCAAACTCAATGACCACTGCAACAGAGGTGTAACAAGTCTCTTCCATGAAACCAAACTTTTAAATACATTTGTTCTATCATGCATATTAATCGTTCTAGGACGTTGACAAGAGAGACAAAGGGGTGTGTTTGTGTGTGTTTGAGAAAGAGAGGGAATTAAAGGAAGGGAGGGAGGGGCGAGAATGTGAAAGATACATGACCAGTGTTATGATGGAGAGAGAAGGGTGTGGTATGAAAGAAAAGAACAGTTTTGTGGTAGAGAGAGAAGGGTGTGGTATGAAGAACCAGTGCTGTGATGGAGAGAAAAGAGTATAGCAAGGAAGACAAGACTAGTATTGTGATGGAGAGAGAAGGGTGGGGTATGAGAGGACCAGTGTTGTGATAGAAAAAGCAGGGTTCATGTGGTATGAAAGAAGAAAGAACCTGTGATCGAGAGAGAATGTAGCCTATAATCTAGGCGGAGTGCCGAGCTTTTTTCTTTGCTGCTAGACTAACCTTAAGCAGAACGTCTGATACGGCGAGACTACGAACCGTGAGCCGCTTCGCGACTCACGGTTCGTAGTCTCGCCGTATCAGACGTTCTGCTTAGGGTTAGTCTAGCAAAGAAAAAAGCTCGGCACTCCGCCTAGATTATAGGCTAGAGAGAATGTTGTTCTTTCCCTAATGATTGTAGTACCTTGACCTGAGACATAACCCTAAGCGCAAATGGGGATCAAGTTAAAAGAAAACTGATGTATCTTCGGGAAGTAGGAGGGAGAGTTGTTGTTGTTGTTGTGTTTTGAGTTATTGGCGATTAGTCAGTAATTTGACTATTGTCGCCAAACTTTACGGCACGTGTTAAATCTCTTAAAGTAGGAGGGAGAGGGGGTAGGTATGGTGGCTCCTAAGGGACACGCAAACGCAAAATTCGACGTATACCTATGCAACAAATTTGTGGATTTTCACGTCTTTGACGTAAAAATCCACAAATTTGTTGCATAGGTATACGTCGAATTTTGCGTTTGCGTGTCCCTTAGGAGCCACCATAGGTAGGGAATAGAATAGAGGGTAGAAGAAGGAAACATTATATGTTTCGCCCCAAATGTTGGGAGCATTTCCATTTGTCGTTTGGGCCTTTGAAGAGTAGTACATGTATAAATTAAAATCAAACAAGTTTCTTTCTTTCAAGGAATCACCTTAATTCAGCAGCAAAATGATTTTCCTTCAAATCTATAATTTCTTTTTTGTTGTTATCACAATAATGTACAAATATCGTGACACTGATCGTCGGTAAAATATAAATACCTGGAATTTTCTGGAAATGATATTCTTCTATCTAGACATGATATAGGCTACATGTTATTACATACATATTCCTTCTATTATGAAAACAGTAAGCCCAGATAAGGAATATGCATTTAGTGCTTCTTATTTAAATGTTCAATTTAGACAGTGGCTATAGGATTACATTCATCCTTCTTTTTGAAATCAACTCATCATATTATTATGCCTGTAATATAGTCCTACAGGATGGTGAAGTCTGTCACATGCAGATATAATAATGGCCTGATATCAATTCATGATTTTGAATTTTGGGCTTAATTACAAGATTTTAAAGAAGGGTTGTGTGATTCCAAGTCAGATCATAAACTCGTATCAGTCTGAAGAATGCTTCCATCGTATTAATAAAGCGCATTTAGATACTAACCAGTATATTATAGGCCTTGGCATAATTTTTAAAAAGGTCGACTTTACCCAAAGACCGTGGAACAGGTCACATGATGTGGCAGAACATGGCTAGACCTTTGTAACCTATACATGGTAACTCACGATATCATAAGTACAGCTCTTTTGTGAAACTTAAAGATAAAGTTGAGTTCTGGTCATGCGATTGTATTGTGTAAGAAACGGTGTGGAATCGATCAGAAAAATGTGATCATGTAGCATATAAGTATTGGTGTGTACTGCAAGGTTCTGGAATCATCAAAATGATAAAAAATTTGGCCAAGTCTTGGTAAAAGTAACAAGCACTTTACACAGAAAGATGTATATGGGACTACACAAACATGTGGCATAAAAATTGTTGTCCTCATTTTTAAGCTGTTACATGTCATATTTAGAATATGGAGGCATTTGAAGAGCCATGTATTTCAGGGAACATTTTCTCTCTGATGTTCTGCCACACTTGCATAATAACAATGACAACGCTCACAAATTATTTTTTACTTCTCCCCAGAACTAAACTTTCTCTTTAACGTCAGGAAATTCAACTGGGAAAACCAAACATTCATAACCATTCATAACCATTATGAACAGCAACCATTGAGCTGGTCGAGGACAAATTTGCAACAGAACAGCCTTAAAACGATATTTTCAGCCTTCATAACTTCAGATTAAAGGTGAGAATTAATTGAGTTATTAATCAGCTTTGCAGCAAAGATGACTCGTACACGAAAACTTATAATTTGATTTGTTTTTACAATGAATTCAGATGAGAATATTTCATTGAACTTGATACGTCATAACATACATGTATTGTTTATCAACGTATCGGGTACGTTTGTTCGACTATTATTAGATTTGTTTTTCCTCATCCGGCGCCATTTTTATCGAGTGCGCAAATTAGATTGTCCATACAAAAACTGGTTAACCAAAGCTTTCATTCAGATTTTGCTAATCAAACTCGAAGTTGTTATCATAATTAACTCGTTAAAAGGACTAGAAGTAAATACATGACATTCAACATCTTTTCAATTTCACAAATTGTCCTTTTTTTGGTTTAGATACAGTTGGCACTACCACTGGTACGTCTCTGCTACAATGGGAACTAACTCAACCAAATGTGCTAAAGAATATTCAAGGTATGAATTTATATATTCTATTCCATAAATCATAATAATCGCCTCGGCTAAGACGTCATGATTTTAGAGCTCCCATCTGACTATATTTCACATATAGCTGTTGAATGTTGCACACTGAGTTCACATACAAAGTTGGTTGTTTCAAAACTGAATAATGCACACATAATACAAGGCAAACCCGTAGTAAAGATCCTCAAAACTGAAGATATTTCCTTTTTGTCATGATTGAAATGTAGATATATCGGTGTTTTTTTTTACTGTCATTGACCCCCCCCCCCAAAAAAAAAAATATATAAAAAAAATAAATAACTTATAAATAAATAAAAAAAAATAAATAAAAAAAAAAAATAAATAAATAAATAAATAAATAAATAAAAAATAAACAAAATGGTTGGCTAGATCTTCCATGCCTGTATCAAAGATGATAGTCCCTGAGATAACTAACATAATCCAGTTTCCTAAATTTGTGTCTTCAAACTTTAAAACGCTGTAATAAAGATAACTTCTCATGCCATTTGGAACAGTTCTAACCAGCTAAATTGAATGAAAACAGAAGACAAAGAAATCAGAGAAACAGATTAGAGACATTTCGAATGTTTATAACAATATGGAGGTTATGAATATTTAAATGTTCCAGACATAGGAATCTCAAACTGGCAAATAAATCGTCTATAAGGACATTGAAATGATTTCTCCTAAAGTACTTTTTTGTTGAGGCATGCTGAAGATAGCATATTGTCATAGGTCCTCAAAACAAATGATCTTAATACCTAGTCATATTTTGAAGGGAAAAAAAATGCATTTTGAAAGTACATGTACTAGCAAAAATGACATAAAACAAGCCGGTTTTTACTTTGGATGTCCACATTTAAACTCTATACCAACATGCAAGCCTTAATCGTCGTCATCAGGATAATTACAAGTAAAATCAGATGTGAAAACAGACCGGAACTGATTTCTAATTAACATGTTACCTGTTCTCATGTCAAGCAGGAAAGAGATTCTCTTAATTATTGATTTGATGTTTAATCATTTGAATATATTATACTTCGTAATAATATAATATTTTAACAGTCATGTAAGGTTTAACAAGTTGTCAAACATATTGTTTTTTAAGTAGGAAACAATTCTTTTACTACTTCAAAGTTCCTGAAAAGGGGAGAAGCAATCCGTATGAACATGATAAATGATACTCTTTCTTTCCTATTAATAAACTATTTTGAAAAATTTCATTCATCCAGGGAACCTGACCTGGTACTCGGTGCCCATCCATTGGAAGGAGAACTTCCTACCCAAGACCAGGCTCCACTGGACATCAAGAACCTTGGTGATCCCCCACCACGCCCAGACATGAATGCTGAAGAGATTGCTGGAGCAACTCCAGAAGTGACAGGTCCTGAAGCTCAAGCCCTGGACCAAATGACTCCTATAGAAGATATCGCTGATATCTGCATTCCACCAAGTGGCGATCCATCTCTTCGAGAGGAAGGGACGATTTCTCTGCCACTTAGCCTCTCTTCCCTAGATGATAAGGTTACATATCGACCTCCTGCAAATAATGCAGGAGGTGATAGCTTTACCCAGGAAGTCAATGCCATGAATATGGAACGGGAGAAATTTAAATATGAGGGGGAGGAGATATTTTCTCGTCCAAAGAGCCTCTCTTCCAAGGAGGATGAAGTTGGTGCTCGAGCACCTGACGAGTTATCTCAGGTCACAAAGAGGTCCATTTCAAACACCTCACAAATCGATCAAATCAAAAAGAGAATTGTCAGTCAGTCTGTAAGGGTGAATAATTATTGTTTGAAGTACTATGAAATGTTGAAATCTATGAATCTGTTGAAAAGAAATAACAATAACATTCAAACAGATGTTGTGTCACTCAAATCCGAAAATTATGACAGAAAGAGGGAAAGTGATGAAATTAAGAGAGAAATGTCTGAAATCAAGAGAGACATGTCTGAAATTAAAAGAGAAAATTATGAAATTAAGAGAGAATTCATGTATTCTGTAATTAAGAGAGAAAATTCTGAAATTAAGAGAGAATATTCTGCACTTAAAAGTGAAAATGTTCAACTTAAAATAGAAATGTCCAAGCTTAAACAGGCACATCACAATGACCCCATTGCTCTTGAAACTATGAGAAATGATTCAACTACCTTTCAAAAGGAAGTCATGTCACCGACAGCAGCTCTGAATGCATCTGTTTTTCAGGATGATGATAAAGTACATGGTGATACAGTTTGTTACACAGGCGGAATAGATATCCCCAAATAATACAATGACCACAGTGGTTGAAAGTATGTTGTATGTGAAAATGTAATAAAATTTGAATCTTGAAAAAAACGCTTATTTCATACCAGTTTGTCAAATGTTATTTTCAGCTTGAGAGGACTATTAATAGAGGGAGAGAGTAATGAAATGAAGACTGAGAGGGAATATTGGGGGAGGATGGGGGGGGGGGGGATTTTGACCATAATTGTTAGAAAGGTGCATTCGAGAGATATCTTCTTCACAAATTTCTCCCATGAAACTTTTAAATATATTTATAGCCATTATCATATCATGGCTATTGAGGACTTTGAAAAGAGAGAAAGGGGGTGTGTTTGTGAGTGTGTGGGAATTTTCTTTTACAGAGAGGCAGAGAGAGGGGGGAGGAAGGGGTGAGAATGTGAGAGAGAGGGAGAGAAAGACGAGACGGGAGAGAGAGGTGAAGGAGAGAGAGAGAGAGATAGAGATAGAGATGATGAGAGAGAGAGAGAGAGAGAGAGAGAGAGAGAGAGAGAGAGAGATTGGGAGGGGAAAGAGGGGTGTAGAAAAAGATACAGATGATTAGAGAATGAGGAGAAAGAGGTGGAACGGAGGAAGAGAGTGGAGAGGGTGATAGAGACAGAGTCTCGGAAAAATACAGGAACGAGAAGAGGGGGCAAAATGGTATTTATGGAAATTTACATGTAGGGCTTATACCTAAAGCTATATTATTTTATAGCATGTATCCTTGTACAATATGAAATGTCAGTTGCCAGGAAGTTTATCAAGGTGTTTGATATCCAATGACTTTAAAAGTTTCACTTGCCACTATCTGAATGTAGTTAATTCTTGGAATAATCGCCTTTCTGCTGACATATTGTTAAGGCATCATTAGTCGATGTTTTTAAATCCAAACTCAATGAGCACTGCAACAGATGTGTAATAAGATTGAAGTTTTTGAACCTAATTCTTCTACTCTTTATCTACTCGTTTCCCTTTCTCTCTCTCTCTCTCTCTCTCTCTCTCTCCCCCTCCCTTTCTCTCCCCCTCCTTGTGTAAGGAGCTGTATTAATTTGCTCGAAAGAAATATAACCACCCCTGGAAAATGATGAGAAAGCTACAAATCATGGTTTCCTTTTCAACAGTAAAGTACACAATAAAATATTCATACAATGTTCTCCCAAACACGGGCCTCATATCAATACAAACGTTGTAACTGGTTCGAACTGGAATTTTTCTGGCACATCGGTCATAGTCTAACAACCAAAACAATATATGTCTTTTCCATTTACAGACAAACTTAAAACACTTATGGCTATACGTGGAATATTAATCTAATTAAACATTCGTCATGAAACGCAATACAATGCAGCTGAGGCCGTGGAAGGCTAGAGAGATACCTAGAGACCTGAGGCGAGTTGGCTCAGTCGGTAAAGCGTCTGCCTGTCGAACCAAAGATCCCGGGTTCGACTCCCACTCAGGCGGATGACTGAAGTCTGCGTTGTGTGTTAACGTGCCCCTTCCCTTGTTCATAGACGCAGGTTATGTCAAGTGGAAAACACTCCGTCCCTCGGATAGGACGTTAAATGGAGGCCCCGTGTACAGGAGAGTCACCACCCTTGCACGTTAAGAACCCATTGCACTATTCGTATAAGAGTAGGGGGAAACCTCGGTGTAATGGTCCACCTGCACACCCCAATCAGGCCGAGTTTACGGCATCTGCAAGAATCTTCAGTATTGAAGGAGGCAGATTATCTTGAAGAAGAAGAAGAAGAAGATTCTGTCTAAATAACATGGCGATTTGGAGCCACATATTTGTAAGGGCCCTATTTGTCTTTAAAACTGACTAGCATCTTGGATGGTCGTAATTGGGGTTATAAAATCATAAGGACATCTTCATTTCTTTATAAATATACTTTAATTAACCTAGCCACAACTTGATCTCTGAGAAATGCTCCAATCTGTGTAGATCTAGCTACTTTCTTTGTTTATCTTTTTAAAATACAAAATGAGTCTCGAATTGCAGACTAATTGTCTAGACGAAAAGGGGAATCCCCGTTTGGATGTGCGAAGCCACAACCCACACGTCCACGTCATCGTTCGTTACAAGCCTATACTCCCTATCCTGATCCTGCGAACAAATCTGATAAAGAACAGGTAAAATACATTTATTTTGCAGCTTATCTATTCTTAGATTCTACAACACATCTTAAATATGAATTAACGTTTTTTAATCACCGATAATCCATATCCAAAGAACCGGCCCTGGCCTGCGCCTGGCAGCCATTTTTAATATGCGTCATGCATTGTGTTTACAAACACCGGGGCGGCTGCAGCGCAGTGCCACTGTATCAGTGCAGTGCAGTATGCTGGAGGATATTTTGGATTCAGCAGCATTTAGGCTCAGGCCCAGGCCAATCTGGCAAAGAAAATCGGCTCTATTACATAAAACAGGCAGAGGATGGCAAATCTGGTATCAACTTAAACGTACTCTGACTGCCACATTTCTTGAGATAATTCTCATTTCAAATTTTGTATGGAGGTCCATCATAGTCAATGGAGATTGCAATATTTCTAGTCGTATCATTATCCGAATATCGTAGTATAGATATAATACCTGCTATGAGAGGGATAGTTTTTTTTATAGGCTCAAGGGGACGTTACATCCTGTTATCACCCCGAGGCGTGACTCAATATTAAAGCAGTCTTTGCATCTTTTACCGAATTCACAAAAAAACCTACAATGAATTCTTACCTTTTCCCTTTCTTGAGTAAAGTCTGGTTAAAACATCACAGAAAATCTGAGACACTCTCTTTAAATCTTCGCTGGAAAGTTGCCTGAATGTTACAATCATTTGGGAATTGCACACACACTGCACTGTATTTTATATCCACGCTCGCGCAAATATACTTTTTACACGTAAACCAATGGCAATCTCACCACTATTTGTTTATGCGGCCCGTTAACTTGGGCATACAAGCATCTTTTAAAAGATTATTGACCGGTAGGCGGGCATGGCTAAAATCATGACTCCAATTTCGACCAATCAAATGGCTAGATTTCTAAAGAGAGGTATATAATTATATAATATGGACTGGCCTTGAGGGAGATACAACATATATTTCCCAAACTAGACTTGTATTGCCCGGAGTCAAAGGACAAGGGCAATATATGTGGTATCTCCCGAAAGTTAAGCCAGTCAATATTGTTATTGTCAGCCAAATCAGACATTTAGAGCAAATACATAAATCAACCATGACAGTCTCATAGAACTGAAAAAACTTTGTCAACCAGCACTGCTTGACGAAATTTTCCGATGCACTGCAAACAGTGTGCCTTGGTGTGATATTATTACATCACAGTAGAGTGCACGCAAAGTGCGCAGATTTAATAGATGCGCAATGAAAATGACAAAATACAGTGCGGTCAATACGAGACACTAGTAGGCTGTGTCACACAGACGCCAAAAATCTGGATTTTAGTTATCCGGATTTTAGTTATCCTCTTAATTGCTGTCTGTCATCAATTATCCCATTAAAAATCCTCTAACGAAGCAAGAAAATTCTCTCTTGAAAGGATTTTTCAAGAGATTTTTTAAGGGATTTTTCTGTGTGACACTGCCTTATATTTTCACTCGTCTCTACACGCAAAGTCTATACGGACAGGGAGACCAGGGAAAATACAAAGAATATACCCCTCCGTTCTCACTCCTAGTGAAAACTAGGGCAATATGGTTTTGCAGATGACCAGCTCAGATGTCTGATACAGGTAATATTAACCAATATACCAGTTTTGCAAAGTTTTATGACAAATTCAAAGGCCTAAACTTATTATCTGTAATTGTTATGTAGACTCGTATTATAAATATTTTTTTTATATACATTTCCTCTTTGTGTTTCCTTTATTCCATCCATCGTTCGTTCGTTCGTTCGTGCAAAGAATATCAGGGAGTACATCATCTAGATAGGAAGATCCTTATTGAGCCAACAGATCGTCTCATCATCGAGCTCACGAAGTCCGGAAGCGCCGTGGGGGGATTTGTAGATCGGACAATCATCAATGACATGATCCATAGTTTGGATCTCTCCACAGGCGCAGTTTGGTGATGATTCAGCTCCAATTTTATGTAGGAAATATTGTGTGCGGCCAACTCCAGTTCTGATACGGTTTAGGTTGACCCAGGCTTTTCTTGGGAGGTCGCTGCCACTTGGTTTTGCACAGGGCTTTGGGATGAACTCCTTCAGGTTGGTAGTGGACGAATTCCACTGGTCTGACCAGCGTTTTGTTATCCAAGTGGCTAAGGTGGAGGGGGGGTTCTCAGGCCGCAGCTCAGCAGCCTGTGTTGCAAAGTGTCTTCTAGGGAGACGCTGTCCTTCAAAGGCAGAGGGGGCAGGAACAAGGCATTTATCTCTGTCATGCTTTTGGGCAAGCTTAGCATACTGCGCATCTCGTCTGAGCTGAGTATAAAGAGGAAAAAGAAAAAAGAGGAAAAACTTAACATGTGGAAAGTCATGCTACTGTGTGTAATAGATGCATGATGGAAACTGGAATGTTTCTGTTCAGTTTTCATCGACCAGATCGAATGAATTACAATTGATCAATACTTGTTTCTTTCTAGATCGTGTCTGCCCAGCAGATTCAAGCTTCATCTGTACTCTGTACTCTACCTTGCAGCATTGCTGTCAAGCCGTAA
This sequence comes from Strongylocentrotus droebachiensis, assembly GCA_035222895.1. Lineage (NCBI taxonomy): Eukaryota > Metazoa > Echinodermata > Echinoidea > Camarodonta > Strongylocentrotidae > Strongylocentrotus > Strongylocentrotus droebachiensis. Next base: position 689,124 of record JAVYIG010000226.1, on the reverse strand, counting down.
TAGATGAAGGAAAAGGAACAGGATAGGGAGAGCTCTTCATTCAAGTATGAAAGGTATAACCTGTTTCAAAGAGCATTTGAATTTATTCAACTAAGACTCATTTATTGTATCTTTAACATTTCAGCGGCTTTGTACAAAAATGTACCAGCTGTCATTTGCTTAGGAATGAGCTAGAAACCAAATATCTTTGTTATTTTAAAATTACTTAATATTTTTCAAATAAAATCTTCCCATACAATCATATTCATGATATTGAATTTTTGCAAATTTCAATTCCCGACTGACAAGTCAGGAAATATTTGTCAATGAAATTAGCTTTGATGACTTGTACATGTAAATGGCCGGCAATCAGAACTAAAATTTATTTTCAAATTTCATCTATCTCTTCAGAGATGATAAAGATCATGGGCAGCCCAAGAACAAGCGACCCCCTCCAGATCTTGCCAACCTCGAGCGCAATGGTGATCCTCCACCATTAGACCACGACAGCAATGCTGATGTCGAGGATAGAGACGTAGGAGTGGAGCAGTTCTCAATGCCCAAGAGCTTGATCTCCTCTCAGCTTGATGAGAAGTTATCTCAGCCTACCAGCCTCTCGTCGACGGATGGTCGGGTATCATTTCCACCTCTCCCAGATGTTGAGAGGGGCATCATGCAAGCCATGGAAATGCCAAACACACACCTTTCAGAAGGGAACCAGTTCTCAATGCCCAAGAGCCTGATCTCCTCTCAGCTTGATGAGAAGTTATCTCAGCCTACCAGCCTCTCGTCGAAGGATGGTCGGGTATCATTTCCACCTCTCCCAGATGTTGAGAGGGGCATCATGCAAGCCATGGAAATGCCAAACACACACCTGTCAGGATCGGGAGAGCAGTTCTCAATGCCCAAGAGCCTCACATCCCAGCTGGATAGGATAACTGTCAAAAGAGTTAGCAGGAGGCCTTTGAACTGCTACAAGTTGACCAGAGCAAAGGGAAGGCAGTATGGAAGAGAGCTACAGAAGCTGAGAAGGGAGGTCGCCTCTTTGAAAGCAAAGAGGGAGAGGAAAAAATCTGCTGGCCTCGATGGTGGCAATGCTGATAAAAGAGGCACAATCCCCTGGCAGATATATGACGATCTGAAAATGATGCTCAGAGATTTCACCAGGGTGTATTTGCCCCAGATGACATGTTGGAGTATCACGATAGCAGTAGGGTACATCTGGGGTAGGAGTGACTTATAACATGGCAAACCTGAGCTGCAATGCATTAGACCCAAAATGTGAAATCCGATTTTGGGTCTAAGATGAACCAGAAACCAGGATTTCAAGTATGGGGTTATGTTGTCGACCTTCACGTGGTGACCCTGTTAACTGACTACCGTCAAACTAACGACAACCGATAACTATCAAGAACAGAGACTGCTAAACTAATCAGAACCTGGCTTCTAATACAAATCATTGGCCTAGCCTGATTTATGCTGCTTCATACAGAAAATATTCTCTGTGTGAAGGCGAACTTTGTTCAAGATTAAATAAGAATTTAAAAATTCAATGCAGTTGTTCACTTTCCATGTCTCTAAGCATGTGTCTAGGATAAGAGAAATTATGAAGAGGTGACTTGAGATTTAAAAGGAGGGGAGTAAAAAGAGAGAGGGAAAGTGACAGACAGACAGACAGGGAGAGACTGAGACAGGGAGAGCAGTAGAGAGAGAATCAGATAAAGATCGAGAGACAGAGACAGGGAGAAAGAGAAAGATGTGAGTGGAAGAGAGAAAAAGTGGTGGGAGGGTAGGATTCAGAAAAAAAACAGAGATAGATAGATAATTGGAGAGAGCAAGGGGAGGGGGGGGGGGGAGAGGAAGAAAGGGAGGGAGGTAAAGTAAAAAAAGAAAAAATTGGAGATCGCTTTATTAAAGGCATCGTTTAACAATGTAAAATCTGAGATGCATGGCCCTACGTGTTATCAGTGTCTGTGATATGATGTAATATTGCATGAAGCCCTAAAATTGCACTTCAAAATGATCATGAAGTACCTCAAAAAATTAAAAATCTTTGGGTGACCGGTTTTACCATACTCATTTTCCCAAATAGACTGTAGTGTTATTAATTTTTAAATTTTGATTTCCAATCATAAATATCTTGATTTCCAATCATAAATATCTTGATAATCAGACAGGCGATCAGTCATGGGGTTCCTGACTGACCTAAAGGTTTATGATTATCATTGCAGCATGAGCTAAATCCAGAATTTTGTTTGAGAATCTGAGACAAAGTTACCCAATCCCTTTAAAAATGAAAATAATGACATTTTCCTGATAAACCCATGTCAGTATATTTCCCTTGCAAACAGCTCTCTACATGTATTACTCTTGCATTGAAAACAAAATCAGGAATTGTTCTTTTCTTCTAAACCAACTATAAATTAGATAATTCTCAGCAAAAGACAGAAAAAGAGATGCTTGATCGAATGAGAAGTCACAAAGTTATCAATTTGTATGTGATTGATAACCACAGCTTCATAAATTTCACACTTTTCTTCCCCTTGATTAGGCTTTCCTCCAAATTTCTTTGATCAGCATCTAATTTTCCCCCTGCTTTTATAAAATTTGATGATATAAGAATGAACTTCCACTGTACAGTCACATTGTGTACCATGCAAACGAAATTATAGGTATACACTGCAGTACTGCTGTATATAAAAACAACAAACAATATACACTTTAATATACTATTTCTTTATTAGATGCATCAATTATGATGACATGACGAGGTATATCACTCATACAAATTAAGTAATGCATGGAAGAGAATTCAATCGCACATAAAATACAACGACAGTAGACAGGATTATACTTATCAATAATAACAATTATCAACAAAAGCTTTTCTTACTATCTGGTGATTAAAATATTTATTGAAGAAAAAAAAAGCCTCCATACCCATTTGAATCGTTCGTCATTCACAATCATGTATAGGCTGGGGTTATTTGGATGAGTAAAATGTAAACAAAATTACAGAAGCTAGCTGAGATTCATAATTAATGAAAAGTCCCACCATAATCAGTACATGTTTAAAGGGGGAGGGAGGGGCAAGAAAGGGAGATAGGGAGAGAAAGACGAGACACGGGAGAGAGGGGAAGGAGAGAGAGAGAGAGGGGGGGGGGGGGGAGAGAGGGGGAGTGACAGAGGGGTGTAAACAAGGTGCAATTCTTTCCCTTCCTTACTCCCTCTCTCTCTCTCTCTCTCTCTCTCTTTCTCCTCCCCTTCCCCCATAGGCCCCACTTTCCTGAAGTTATATTTTGCTTTAAATAAATAAGAGCGCTATGGAAAACTGACACTAAAATATCAGAAAGCTATCAATGCAGGTTTCGTTTTCACCATAAGGTACACAATAAAATATTCATACAATATTCTCCCAAACACAGGCCTCAAATTACTGTCCAACGAATTGCAATTTCCTAGCACGTTTGCCATAGTCTAACAACCAAAACAGTAATGTATTTTCCATTGACAGGCCAACTTAAAACATTAATGGCTGTACGTGGAATATTATTCTAATAAAAAGAGCCGTCATGGAACACAATTAAACGTAATTGAGGCCGTGGTAAACTAAAAAGATACGGATTGTGTCTATTTAACATGGCGATTTTGTTTGACCGGGGCACAGTGCCAGTATTGTATCCGAATACAGTAGTGATATAGTCGTGCGATGAAAAAAAATCAAAGGCCTTTTAGCGGCATGAAACCAAAACAGTATATACACCAAGTCTGAAGTTGAAGACTCTCAGGCCAAATAAGAATTATTCATGATTTAGTTCCACGAAAAAGGTTATAATTACTGTTTGTTGGTAAGCAGATACACTATCTGCCTTGACAACAATTCGTATAATATGAATCAATCTCTGGTTGGTCATTCACGCCCACAAGTACATAGTAACAATGTCCCTTCTCCGTTGCATTGAAAACAAAATCAGGAATTTCCTTTTCTTCTAAACCAACTATTGATTAGATAATTTTCAGCAAAAGACAGAAAAGAGCTGCTTGATTAGGGTTTCCTCAACATTTCTTTGATCAGCATCTAATTTTTCCCCTGCCTTTATACAATCTGATGATATAAGAATGAACTTTCATTGTACAGTCACATTGTGTACCATGCAAATGAAATTAAAGGTATACACTGCAGTACTGTACTTAAAAACAACAAACAAATCAATGTACAATATACACTTTTATATATTAATTCTTTATTAGATGCATCAAGCAATAACCTGACTAGCTATATCACTCATACAAATTAAATAATGCATGGAAGAGAATTCAATCGCACATAAAATACAACGACAGTAGACAGGATTATACTTATCAATAATAACAATTATCAACAAAAGCTTTTCTTACTATCTGGTGATTAAAATATTTATTGCAGAAAAAAAAAGCCTCCATACCCATTTGAATCGTTCGTCATTCACAATCATGTATAGGCTGGGGTTATTTGGATGAGTAAAATGTAAACAAAATTACAGAAGCTAGCTGAGATTCATAATTAATGAAAAGTCCCACCATAATCAGTACATGTTTAAAGGGGGAGGGAGGGGCAAGAAAGGGAGATAGGGAGAGAAAGAAGAGACAGGGGAGAGAGGGGAAGAGAGAGAGAGAGAGAGAGAGAGAGAGAGGGGGGAGGGAGAGAGGGGTGTAAACAAGATGCAATTCTTTTCCTTCCTTATTCCCTCTCTCTTTCTCTCTCTCTCTCTCTCTCTCTCTCTCTTTCTCCTCCCCCTCCCCCCACAGGCCCCACTTTCCTGAAGTTATATTTGCTTTAGATAAATAAGAGCGCTATGGAAAACTGAAACTAAAAAATGAGAAAGCTATCAATGCAGGTTTCGTTTTCACCATATTAAAAGGTACACAATAAAATATTCATACAATATTCTCCCAAACACAGGCCTCAAATTACTGTCCAACGAATTGCAATTTCCTAGCACGTTTGCCATAGTCTAACAACCAAAACAGTAATGTATTTTCCATTGACAGGCCAACTTAAAACATTAATGGCTGTACGTGGAATATTATTCTAATAAAAAGAGCCGTCATGGAACACAATTAAACGTAATTGAGGCCGTGGTAAACTAAAAAGATACGGATTGTGTCTATTTAACATGGCGATTTTGTTTACAAACACCGGGGCACAGTGCCATTATCCGAATACCGTAGTGATACCAGTCGTGCTATGAAAAAAATCAAAGGCCTTTTAGCGGCATGAAACCAAAACAGTACACCAAGTCTGAAGTTGAAGACTCTCAGACCATATAGGAATTATTCATGATTTAGTTCCACGAAAAAGCGTCATATTACTGTGTATTGGTAAGCAGATACACTATCTGCCTTAACAACAATTTGTATAATATGAATCAATCTCTGGTTGGTCATTCACGGCGGCTTTCACGCCCATACATAGTAACAATGTCACCATTGGACAATTATTAGACTTGGGGCATATTATATGCAAATTATTTCCAAGTATACTAATTCTAAGAATAATAATGACGTGCCAAGCACTAATCCTACTAGCATCTGAAAGAAAGAAGAAAGTTTCACTGTCGAAAAGTTGTTCACACCGTTTGGATCGAAAAGTTACTGAAGGTTGTGGAAATCAGGAGGTCAAACAACAATATTGGTGAGTTAAAATATCATTTTATACATGAATAATTATCAGTCTTCAACTTTGAAGTTTGTAACATATTAATTTAACCCCAAAGGGGATAAAAGTTTCAACATTGCAAAAGTTGCATCGTTGTGTATCCAGCAGTCAGTGCACTCTGTGTATGCACAGAGTTTAGTCGAGCATAAGTTAAGATTAAGTAATTTATTACATGTTATATAATATATGTCAAGTCTCATGTATACTAACAAGATTAGTCGTAATTACGGCAAAAGACGATGAGATTAATATCAATGCTTAATTAGTTATATTAATCACAGTGTTGAAGTATTACACACGTACGTTATACTTTACGTTATCGCTCTTGAATCTGCATATTCGTGTATACGACGTGTTTTACGAATAGTTGATTTCTTGAGCATCTTTACGATCTTATCTGCGATACAGTTTATGGATGCGTGAAAGCCGTGAATAAACGAAATCTTTGAACATTTATACGCAAGTGTGATTGGACAGTTATTACGGAGTGCGTTCCGATGTTTTCCTAATAACCCTCAGCTGTAGCTTAACATGTGCAAAAAGCTACATGCCTAAACTTATTTTCTGTAATTGTCATGTAGATCGACTCGTATTATCAATGTGGCTTTTATACATTCCTTTTTGTGTCGGCTTAATTCCATCCATAAAGACGAAAAAGAGAAAAAGAGGAAAGCCATGGGTCATCTCGTAATGCCGATGGGTATGTTTATGTTCACTTTTGTTCGATCAGAATAAATTATAAAATTGATCAATTCTTCATTATTATCATGTCTGTGCCTATCAAAATCAGGCTTCAACTGTAGTCTGTACTCTACCTTGGAGCATCGCTGTCAAGCGGTACTATATATGAAGGAAAAGGAACAGGACAGGGAGAGCTCTCTTCCCAAGTATGAAAGGTATAAACTGTTTCAAAGAGCATTTTAATGTATTCAGCTAAGAGTAAGACTCAATGTAGATGTAACCTCACGGACTGCTATTCGTAAGGACCGCTATTCAAAAGGACTGATATTCATAAGGACCGCTATTCATAACGTGGAACTTCCTACACGTGAATGACCGCTATTCATAAAACGGAAAGGGGGTCACTATTCATAAAGGCATAAAGACCGTTATTCATAACCTCTTTTTGTATTATGAATAGCGACCCTCATTTCGTATTATTATTACGAAATTAAAAGGTCGCTATTCATAATAATTATAAGAAGAAGGTGAATAGAGGCCCTCTTCTCGTATTATGAATAGGGACCCCTACTGAATAACGACCCTGATGTTGTATTATGAATAGCGTACCTCTTCTCATTATCATGAATAGCGATCCTCTTCTTCGATTATGAATAGCGGGCCTTAATGAATAATGACCCTTTTCTTGAATTATGAATAGCGGTCCTTACAAATAGCGAGCGGACCACCGCATTTCATTTATTGCATCATTGACATTTCAGTTGCTTCGTACAAAAATTTACGAGTTGGCAGTTGTTTAAGAAGAGCTAGAAACCAAATGTCTTTGTTACTTTAAAACTTCACCTAATATTTGTTCAAATAAAATCTTCCTATACAGTCATATTCATGATATTGAACTTGTGTTCTTGGTGAATTTTTGCAAATTTCAATTCCTGACTATGTGACAAGGAAAGAATTGTCAATAGAATTAACTTTGGTGACTTTATAGTTGTACATGTAAATGATACCTGCAATCATAGCTGTATTTCATTTTAAAATTTCATCTATCTTTGCAGAGATTATGGAGAGCACGGTCCAATCATGATCATTGAGCAGCCCAAGAACAAGCGACCCCCTCCAGATCCTGCAAACTTCGGGCTTAATGGTGATCCTCCACCATTAGACCACACACGAAATGCTGATGTCAAGGTAAAAGGCTGTACTACTTGTCCAGTAGAAGGCATAGGAGTGGGAGACCAACCACAATCTTCAAAGATGGAAGACATCGCTGGAATGCCTCATGGCCTTCACCCATCTCTTTGGATTGACAACCTGTCTCTATGGGATGATGAGATGGAAGAGGACGAGATGTTATCTCAGCCTATACCAGCCTCTCGTCGAAGGATGGTTGGGCACCTCTTCCATCTCTTCAAGATGTTGAGGGCTTCATCATGCAAACATTGGAAATACCAACCACAGACCTGTCAAGAGGGGAGCAGCTCTCAAGGCCCAAGAGCCTCTCCTCCCAGCTGGATGAGAAGTTTTCTCAGCCTACCAGCCTCTCGTCGGAGGATGGTTGGGCACCCATTCCACCTCTTAAAGATGTTGAGGGGGATATCATGCAATCAGTGGAAATACCAACCATACACCTGTCAGGAGGGGGGCAGCTCTCAATGCCCAAGAGCCTCTCCTCCAAGCTGAATAAGATTCTACATAAATGTACTAAATTGTGGAATTCTCTTGAATCTCATTTTATAAACGTACACTCTGCAATACATTAGACCCCAAAACTAGACAATGTAAAATCCAAATTTGGACCAAAGAAGAACCAGGATTTAATTCACTTACCGCCGTTTAAATTAAAACTAAACTATGGAATGCTCTGGAATCTCATTTTATAAACGTACACTTCTAAAATACCTTTCAATCTTAGTTCACATAACCTTTGTAAATAATTATGTACTAGCTTTACGCTTCCAGTTTCCCCATCGTTGACAATGTATATCAATATTTTGTTGTGTCTACGTTTCTTTATTTACTTGTTTACCGTTTGTAATGTGCTGTACTGCTGTATATATATTACATCTTTGCATTTGTATGAAATGAATTGATGAATTGAAACTTGTCTCACTGGGGTTGACGTGGTAATCCCTGTCAACCGACGGCTGTCAGGCTAACGGACAACCATCAAGAACAAGGACAGCTAGACTCATCAGAACTAAATAATACAACTCAGTGGCATAGCCTGATTTATGCTGCTTCTTACAAGAATCTTTCTTGTGTGAAGGCACTTTATTCAATAATTAAAGATAAGAATTTAAAAATTCAATTCAGTTGTTTATTTTCCATGTCTGTAAAGATATGTATGTGGATAAGAGAAATTGTGAAGAAGTGGCTTGGGATTTAAAGGGAGGGGAGTAAAGAGAGAGAGAGAGCGAGAGGGGAACAGTGGAGAGAAGAGAGAGAGAGAGAGAGGCAGAGACAGACGAAGAGAGAGTGACCACAATAAATATGTAAATAAATAGAGAATGGGGAGAAAGAGGTGGACAAGTTTGAGAGTATGGAAGGAGAGGGTTATAGAGACGGAGAAATACAGGAACGAGAAGAGGGGACAAAATTGGATTTATGGAAAATTGCATGTATCTTTAGCTAATACTTTATAGCATGTATCCTTACAATATCAAATCTCAGCTGCAAGCAAATTTATCAAGGTGTTTGACTTTAAAAGTTCCACTTGACACTATCTGAATGTAGTTAATTCTTGGAACGATCTGTCTGCTGACATTGTTTAGGCATCATCAGTCAATTTTTTAGTCCATACTCAACCAATGGAATTGGAAACTAAAGTATAGGCTAATAAGTTCGAACCTAAATGTTTGAAGAAAAATTTGATCAGTGTGAGGATTGATTTGATGAGCTTGATATTAACAAGAACAGACCTAGTGAATGGCCTTCTATACAAATATCTAGATTTACTGGCCGTTATCATATAGGTAATTTAAAGCAACTCTTCCTTTTCCCTCTCTTACCCCCCCCCCCCCCCCCGCCCCGGCCCCCTCTCTTCCTTGTGTAAGGAGCTGAAGTTATATTTTGTTTGAAAGAAATGAGAGCGCTTAACCCTTATAAAAAAAAAATCCATGGTAACCATGTTTTTTGGGGTCCAAATTACTATTCACCATGTTTACCATGGTTCTGAAAAATGGAAAACTAAAAATAATGAGAAAGCTTTAAAATATTGGTTTCGTTTTCACCAGTAAGGTACACAATAAAATATTCATACAATATTCTCCCATACACGGGCCACATATCAATACAAATGTTCAGTAACTGGTTCGAACTGGAATTTTTCTGGCACATCGGTCATAGTCTTACAACCAAAACTATATATGTCTTTTCCATTTACAGGCAAACTTAAAACACTAATGGCTATACATGGAATATTAATCTAATTAAAAATTCCTCATGAAACCCAATACAATGGAGCTGAGGCCGTGGAAAGCTGGAAAGAGTGATTCTGTCTTAATAACATGGCGATTTGGAGCCACATTTTTTGTAAGGGCCCTATTTGTCTTTAAAACTGACTAGCATCTTGGATGGTCGTAATTGGGGTTATAAAATCATAAGGACATCTTCATTTCTTTATAAATATACTTTAATTAACCTAGCCACAACTACTTGATCTCTGAGAAATGCTCCAATCTGTGTAGATCTAGCTATTTTCTTTGTTTATCTTTTTAAAATACAAAATGAGTCTCGAATTGCAGACTAATTGTCTAGACAAATAGGGGAATCCCCGTTTGGATTTGCGAAGCCACAACCCACGTCCACGTCATCGTTCGTTTCAAGCCTATACTCCCTATCCTGATCCTACGAACAAATCTGATAAAGAACAGGTAAAATACATTTATTTTGCAGCTTATCTATTCTTAGATTCTACAACACATCTTAAGTATGAATTAACGTGTTTTAATCAGCGATAATCCATATCCAAAGAACCGGCCCTTGTCTGCGCCTGGCAGCCATTTTTAATATGCGTCATGCCTGTTTACAAACACCGGGGCAGCTGCAGCGCAGTGCCACTGTATCACTGGCAGTAGTGCAGTGCAGTATGCTGGAGGATATTTTGGATTCAGCAGCATTTTTTTAGGTTCAGGCCCAGGGCCAATGTGGCAAGGAAAGTCGGCTCTATAACATAAAAACAGGCAGAGGATATGGCGCGCCATATGCCCAATAACCCCGAAAAACACGGTTTATCGACGAAAAACAAGGTTTATCGAGCGAAAAACAAGGTTTATCGAGCGATAAACCTTGTTTATCGTGAGAAACTCTGTATATCGACTGATAAGCACAGTTTCTCTCGATAAACAAGGTTTATCGACGATAAACAAGGTTTATCGATAAACAAGGTTTATCGAAAAACACGGTTATTCGTATTTCGTTAGGAGAGGGCGCTTTTTAAAGTTGCACCCAGCTAGCTCAGAGCACTGCTCCGCACCTGCGCTTTACACCGTAGAATATACCAACACCGTAACACTTGCTCGCGCTCATGACCACGATCGACATTTTCTGAGTGGAGGTATGGCGAAGTATTCCAGGCTTTTTCCCCAATTTTTGAAATGTTATGTTTATATATATCTCTCTCTCTCTTTCAAACTTTCTAGGTTTTCCCCTTCTCTTATCTCTCTCACTCTCCCCCTTTCTTTCTCTCACTCTCTCTTTCTCCTACCCTCTCAATATAACCCTTCTGTCTTTCCCTCTCTTTCTTCTAATTCTCTCTTTCCCTTTCTCTTTCCTTTTTCTTTCTCTGCACTCCCTTTCTGCCTCCTCCCCTTTTATCTCTTTCCCCTAGTATGAGAAATAGGGTAGAGATAGATGGTTGGAGAGAGAGGAGAGATAAATGAGAGATAGAGGAGAGATATGAGGGGAAAAGGAGAGATAGAGCGGGGATAGATGGATGGATATAGATGGAGAGAGAGAGAGAGAGAGGAGAGATAGAGGAGAGATATTTTAAAGATAGATGGATGAAGATAGAGGAGAGGTAGAGCGGGGATAGATGGATGGTTATTGAGGATAAATAGAGGAGAGATAGAGGAGAGATCGAGGAGAGATAGAGGAGGTATGAATGAGAGATAGCGGAGAGATAGAGCAGGGATAGATGGATGTAGAGAGAGAGATAGAGAAAGAGGAGATATAGGGTAGAGATAGATGGATGGAGAGAGAGGAGATATAAATTAGAGATGGAGGAGATAGAGGAGAGATAGAGCAGGGAAATATGGATGGAGATAGACGGAGAGAGAAAGAGATAGGAGAGATAGAGCAGGGATAGAGGAGAGATAAAGGAGAGAATAGAGATGAATGAGAGCTAGAGGAGAGATAGAGCAGGGATAGATAGATGGAGATAAAGGAGATATAGAGCAGGTTCGATGGATGGAGAGAGAGGAGAGATAGAGGAGAGATATCGATCTATCCCCGCTCTATCTCTCCTCTATCTCTCCTCTATATCTCTCTCTCTCTCCATCTATATCCATCCATTTATCCCCGCTCTATCTCTCCTTTTCCCCTGCTCTATCTCTCCTCTATCTCTCATTTATCTCTCCTCTCTCTCCAACCATCTTTCCCTGCTCTATCTCTCCTCTATCTCCTCCATCTCTCATTTATATCTCCTCTCTCTCCATCCATCTATCTCTACCCTATATCTCCTCTTTCTCTATCTCTCTCTCTACATCCATCTATCCCTGCTCTATCTCTCCTCTATCTCTATCCTTTCTCTCCTTTATCTCTCCTCTATTTACCCTTATTCACCATCCATCTTTCCCTGCTCTATCATTCTGTTCTCTCTCTCTCTCTCTCTCTCTCTCAAATCTCCATCCATAATCCCTGCTCTATTCTCTCCTCTCTCTCTCTCTCTCTCTCTCCATCTCTCTCTATCCATCTTTCACCCGCTGAATCTCTCCTCTATCTCTCCTCTATTTATCCTCAATAACCATCCATCTATCCCTGCTCTACCTCTCCTCTGTCTTCATCCATCTATCTTTAAAATATCTCTCCTCTATCTCTCCTCTCTCTCTCTCTCTCTCTCTCTCTCTCCATCTATATCCATCCATCTATCCCCGCTCTATCTCTCCTTTTACCCTGCTCTATCTCTCCTCAAACTCTCATTTATCTCTCCTCTCTCTCCAACCATCTATCTCTACCCTATTTCTCATACTAGGGGAAAGAGATAAAAGGGGAGGAGGCAGAAAGGGAGTGCAGAGAAAGAAAAAGGAAAGAGAAAGGGAAAGAGAGAATTAGAAGAAAGAGAGGGAAAGACAGAAGGGTTATATTGAGAGGGTAGGAGAAAGAGAGAGTGAGAGAAAGAAAGGGGGAGAGTGAGAGAGATAAGAGAAGGGGAAAACCTAGAAAGTTTGAAAGAGAGAGAGAGATATATATAAACATAACATTTCAAAAATTGGGGAAAAAGCCTGGAATACTTCGCCATACCTCCACTCAGAAAATGTCGATCGTGGTCATGAGCGCGAGCAAGTGTTACGGTGTTGGTATATTCTACGGTGTAAAGCGCAGGTGCGGAGCAGTGCTCTGAGCTAGCTGGGTGCAACTTTAAAAAGCGCCCTCTCCTAACGAAATACGAATAACCGTGTTTTTCGATAAACCTTGTTTATCGATAAACCTTGTTTATCGTCGATAAACCTTGTTTATCGAGAGAAACTGTGCTTATCAGTCGATATACAGAGTTTCTCACGATAAACAAGGTTTATCGCTCGATAAACCTTGTTTTTCGCTCGATAAACCTTGTTTTTCGTCGATAAACCTTGTTTATCGGCGATAAACCGTGTTTTTCGGGGTTATTGGGCATATGGCGCGCCATAAGAGGATGGCAAATCTGGTATCAACTTAAACGTACTCTGACTGCCACATTTCTTGAGATAATTCTTATTTCAAATTTTGTATGGAGGTCCATCATAGTCAATGGAGATTGCAATATTTCTAGTCGTATCACTATCCGAATACCGTAGTATAGATATAATAACTGCTATGAGAGGGATAGTTTTTTTTATAGGCTCAAGGGGACGTTACATCCTGTTATCACCCCGAGGCGTGACTCGATATTAAAGCAGTCTTTGCATCTTTTACCGAATTCACAAAAAAACCTACAATGAATTCTTACCTTGTCCTTTTCTTGAGTAAAGTCTGGTTAAAACATTACAAAAAATCTGAGACACTCTCTTTAAATCTTCGCTGGAAAGTTGCCTGAATGTTACAATCATTTGGGAATTGCACACACACTGCACTGTATTTTATATCCACGCTCGCGCAAATATACTTTTTACACGTAAACCAATGGCAATCTCACCAATATTTGTTTATGCGGCCCGTTAACTTGGGCATACAAGCATCTTTTAAAAGATTATTGACCGGTAGGCGGGTAGGCGGGCATGCAGGCATCTTTTAAAAGACTACTGACCAGTAGGCGGGCATGGCTAAAATCATGACTCCAATTTCGACCAATCAAATGGCTAGATTTCTAAAGAGAGGTATATAATTATATAACATGGACTGGCCTTGAGGGAGACACAACATATATTTCCCAAACTAGACTCATATTGCCCGGAGTCAAAGGACAAGGGCAATATATATGGGTCTTGTGAGGGCAATATATGTGGTATCTCCCGAAAGTTAAGCCAGTCAATATTGTTATTGTCAGCCAAATCAGACATCTAGAGCAAATACATAAATCAACCATGACAGTCTCATAGAACTGAAAAAACTTTGTCAACCAGCACTGCTTGACAAAATTTTCAATACACTCCAAACAGTGTGCCTTGGTGTGATATTATTACATCACAGTAGAGTGCTCGCAAAGTGCGCAGATTTAATAGATGCGCAATGAAAATGTCTGATACAGGTAATATTAACCAATATACCAGTTTTGCACAGTTTTATGACAAATTCAAAGGCCTAAACTTATTATCTGTAATTGTTATGTCGACTCGTATTATAAATATTTTTTTTATATAGATTTCCTCTTTGTGTTTCCTTTATTCCATCCATAAAGAGGAAAAAGAAAAAAGAGGAAAAAGTTAACATGTGGAAAGCCATGCTTCTGTGTGTAATAGATGCATGATGGAAACTGGAAAGTTTCTGTTCAGTTTTCATTGACCAGATCGAATGAATTACAATTGATCAATACTTGTTTCTTTATAGATCGTGTCTGCCCAGCAGATTTAAGCTTCAACTGTAGTCTGTACTCTACCTTGCAGCATCGTTGTCAAGCAGCCGGTACTAGATGAAGGAAAAGGAACAGGATAGGGAGGGCTCTCTTCCCAAGTATGAAAGGTATAACATTTTCCAAAATTATTTTTAATGTATTCAGCTAAGACTCATTTATTGTATCATTAACATTTCAGCGGCTTCGTACAAAAATGTACCAGGTGTAATTTACTTAGGAAAGAGCTAGAAACCAAATATCTTTGTTATTTTAAAATTACTTAATATTTTCAAATAAAATCTTCCCATACAGTCATATTCATGATATTGAAATTTTGCAAATTTCAATTCCTGACTGAGAAGGAAATAATTGTCAATGAAATTAGCTTTGGTGACTTTATAGTTGTACATATAAAATGGTAGGCAATCAGAACTAAAATTCATTTTCAAATTTCATCTATCTTTTCAGAGATGACAAAGATCATGGGCAGCCCAAGAACAAGCGACCCCCTCCAGATCTTGCCAACCTCGAGCGCAATGGTGATCCTCCACCATTAGACCACGACAGCAATGCTGATGTCGAGGAGAGAGACGTAGGAGTGGAGCAGTTCTCAATGCCCAAGAGCCTGATCTCCTCTCAGCTGGATGTAAAGTTATCTCAGCCTACCAGCCTCTCGTCAAAGGATGGTTGGGTACCACTTCCACCTCTTCAAGATGTTGAGGGGGACATCATGCAAGCAGTGGAAATGTCAACCACAGACCTGTCAGGATCGGGAGAGCAGTTCTCAATGCCCAAGAGCCTCACCTCCCAGCTGGATAAGATTCTATTTCGTCCTTTTCAAGCAAGTAGATCAAGTAACAGAGTCAGCAGGAGGTATTTGAGCTGCATCAAATTCACAAGAGCATCTGGAGTGCAGTGTGGAGGAGAGCTACAGAACCTGAGAATGGAGGTTGACCGCCTGAAGGCAATGATGGATAGGAATAAATCCGTTGGCCTTGATGGTGCCAATGCCGATAGAAGAGGCACAATCCCCTGGCAGATCTACGTATATGACGATCTGAAGAAGATGCTTGTAGAATTCACCAGGGTGAATTTGCCCAAAATAGCATGTTGGAGTTTCATGGTAGCGCCACTATGGTACATCTACAAGAGATGTGAGTAGCCTCCAAGACTTCTAACATAATCATGAACCCCTTCCATCTCTCTAAGATGTTAAGGGGGCATCATGTTAGCCCAATAAAAAATAATGACAAGCATGTACTTGTCAGGAGGGGAGCAGTTCTCTATGCCGAAGAGCCTCTCCTCCAAGCTGGATAAGAAGTTATCTCAGCCTACCAACCTTTCGTCGAAGGTTGATGGGGTACTTTACCCACCCCTTCCATCTCTCAAGATGTTGATGGGGGGCATCACAAAAGCAGTGGAAATGACAAGCACGCACTTGTCAGGAGGGGAGCAGTTTTCAATGACTAAGAGCCTCTCCTCCAAGCTGGATAAGAAGTTATCTCAGCCTACCAACCACTCGTTGAAGGTTGATTGGGTACTATACCCACCCCTTCCATCTCTCTAAGATGTTGAGGGGGGCATCATGTAAGCCCAATAATGACAAGCATGCACTTGTCAGGAGGGGAGCAGTTTTCAATGACTAAGAGCCTCTCCTCCAAGCTGGATAAGAAGTTATCTCAGCCTACCAACCTTTCGTCAGAGGTTGATTGGGTACTACCCACCCCTTCCATCTCTCAAGATGTTGATGAGGGGCATCACAAAATCAGTGGAAATGACAAGCACGCACTTGTCAGGAGGGGAGCAGTTCCCACTGACCAAGAGCCTCTCCTCCAAGCTGGATAAGAAGTTATCTCAGCCTACCAACCTTTCGTCAGAGGTGTTGTGGTCGAGTGGATATGTGACCGGACTGTCGATTACAAGGTCTGCGGTTCGAGTCCCGCCACGGCACTAATGTCCTTTGGCAAGACATTGATCTACATTTGCCACACTCAACCCAGGTGATGTAAATGGGTACCTGGTAGGAATTAATTCCTTGAAATGCTAGAACGCCGTAATGGTCGCCTTGCTAAAGCCAGGGTAATAATCGGGGCAGCGCCAGGAGCGTCACAACGTGACAGACATGTGCGCTATATAAGAAGCCATTATTATTATATATTATAATATTTTTTCTCCAACTTTCAAAGGCATTATAATGAATCTTTCATTTTTGTTAAGAGTAATAAGAAAAATAAAAACAAAACGTTATGGGTATCATTAAACTTGTTAACAAAAGTAAGATTGAAGAACAAACTTTATAAAAGGTTTTGTTGTAATCCTACATATGAAAATGAAAACTAATATAAGAAGATTCGAAACAAAGTGTCATCTGAATTGAGAATTGAGAAAGGCAAACAAAATGTATTTTTATCAAAGGTTTAATGATTGTAGAACTGACCTCAAGAAAACATGGCGATTGATTAATAATATATTTAAAAAACGAAAACACATCTTACCACAACACTTTATAACAAAGGAAGAACACTAAGTGATCCGCAATTGATATCCAGTGTTTTTAACGATTATTTTAACAATATTGAACCAAAACTAGCATCTTCCATTGATGCAACTACTTGTAAAGATTTAAATTTCTCCTCTTTTATGATATCTCCGATAAAGGGAAGTTTATTTCTGAAACCTATTAATGAAGATGAAATTTTGAAAATAATAATAATAATAATAATCTTTTAAAGTCCAGATATTGTTAAGTATGTCAGATATGTTATTACAAAACCCTTAGCTTATGTTTTTAATCTCTCTCTTCAAATGGGAATAGTATCCTCACAACTAAAAGTATCCAAAATTATCCCAATCTTTCAAAAGGGGGATAAGCACACTATTGGTACTTATCGTCCTATATCACTTTTGTCATGCTTCTCAAAAATCATGGAGAGATTAGTCTATGATAGAATATATGATTTTGTTTCTAAACACCATATATTACATGATAATCAATTTGGATTTTGAACCCATTATTCTACTGACCATGCTTTCATATCTGTTCATGATATCATTTTTAATGCCTTAATTGTATTCAAAACAGTTTATATTTGGTGTCTTTATGGACCTGAGTAAAGCGTTTGATTACCATTGATTTTTCTATTCTCTTTAAGAAATTAGTTAATTATGGTACTAGAGGTATTGCGTTGAATTGGATTAAGAGGAAAATTTCTAGTCACAATTAATTTTTTTCCCCTTATTTTTTTTGCCGGGGGGGGGGGGGGGGGAGGCAGTGTGCACATGCCTTGAGCCATAATGCATGGCCGTCCAGAGGATTTGTTTATGTTGAGGACCGGGGTAAAATACAATAAATTATTGACAATTTATTGCATTTTCTGTTTTTTTTTTAAATTTATGGAAACTGCCCCCTACCCTAGCCCCCACTGCGTACAGTCACGGTTCAGTGACAAAGCAATGGCCTCGTAACTGTGAGGCCCCAGGATAAAAAACATGTCGATGTGTTATATTAGTGCCCTTTTGTGGGGCATTGATGATCATTACTGTAATTTATGACTTAAGGGCGTAGGTCCCCTAGTTGATAAGCATAATATCATACAAATGCTTTAGCAGTTACGCAAAAGACACATTGGCAAATTATTATTCAATAAAATCTGAGAATGTATACTATTATCTAGATCTATTATTTTTAAATTATTTTTAAAATAATTCCATAAATTGGGTTAAAACAAAAATATTCCAACTATATGAGCGACAGTGTATTATTTACCAGGAAATGTATTATTTATGATTTATAATTCACTCATTCTCTCATATTTGTCATATGGTAACATCGTGTGGTCAAATATAAGTCCTTCTAAGTTGAAACCCTTATTTTTACTTCAGAAGCGTTGTCTACGATGTTGTACAAACTCTCACTATTTTCAACCATTCTAAACCTTTACTTTAGACAATTAAATACTCTCAATATTTATAGCCTAAATAAATATCAAAATGCTGTGTTTGTATTCAAATGTATTAAAGGTAATGCACCGCCATCTATGTTCCAAACTAACTCTAAAATTCATAAATATAATACTTGAAATAGTCTAAAGTTACACTTTTGGAATATTGATAAACAGTACATGCAACAATCGGTAAGATATACAGGGCCCACAGTATGGAATTCTCTTCCATCCTCTGTAACACATTATGTTTACTTGAACTCCTTCTAAAAGGAAAAAATCGCTCTTTATTTTCGCGCCTTGTTCCTTTTAGTTTTCCGCTTATATTGATCAATTTCGGCTTTCTGTTTCATTCTTGCGTTTTACTCTGATGAGTGCAAGTCAAAAAGCTTAAGTTATGTCTCTTTTCAACGCTTTTCTCTAAAAGATATCTATTATCCCTTTAATTTGTTTTAGTTTAATACCCATTTCAAAATAAAATATCATTTTGTAAATTACCATAAGAGAGAAAGAAGGGGGAGGGGGAGAAAAATCCATGCGTAATACTCATTATTATTATGTTATTATATCTGTGTAATTATTTTCATTTGGACGCCTGAATCAACAAGCTAACATAAGCTTTCTACAGGTGCTCCCTTTTCCTGCTACTCATTTTCACAGTTTGTTTAAATTAACTTAACATAATGCTCATGATTTGTATATTTTGAACTGTCTGTCCTTCATCACATGTATATATTTGTTCGCTTTTTTATGGAAATGAAGTGTTTTTAATTGAATTGAATTATTACTAGTTCTCAATGCCCAAGACCAAGAGCCCCTCGTCCTAGCTGGATGAGAAGGTATCTTGGCTTAAAAGCCACTCGTCTACGGATGATGGCGACTTACGCTGCTATATCTCGTATATCAACTTCTATATCTACCGTATATCTATAATTCTTCTTCAAGAATAAATTTGAATTTTAAAATTCGATTCAGTTGTTCATTTTCCATGTCTCTAAGCATATGTATCTAGGATAAGAAAAATGATGGAGCAGTGACTAGGGTTTAAAGGTAGGGGGGTAAAGAGGGAGAGAGACGGAGCTGAGGGTGGGGGGGGGGGGGGCTAGACTAACATACAGACTGACAGAAGAGAGAGAGAAAAGGAGAGAGATAGAGACAGGGAGAGACGGAGACAAGGAGAGAGAGAGAGAGAGAGAGATTAAAAGAGAAAGATGGGGGGGGGGGGGGGAGGGGGGAGGCATTTAAAAAGAGTGGTGAGAAGGTAGAAAAACAGATAGAAGTAGAATTAGAGAGAGGGGGAGAAAGAAAAGAGAGAGAGGTAGAGTAAAAGAGAAAGAACTGGAGATCGATGGCTTAATTAAAATTGAAAACAATGTGGATGTGTCAAATGAGATGACATTTTCTTGATAAAACCATGTGACTATATTTCCCTTACAAGCAGTTCGCTATTTCTCTTGCATTGAAAATAAAATCAGGAATTGTTCTTTTCCTCTAAACCAAGTGGAGGTATCAATTAGAAAGTTATCAGTACAAGACAGATAAAGAGCTGCTTATTGCTCAATTGAGAAGTCACAAAGTTACCAATTTGTATGTGATGGATGATCACAGCTTCATAAATTCACAATTTTCTTCCCCTTGATCAGGTTTGCTCAGAATGTCATTGATCGGCAACTTATACAAGTATTTTTTTTTACTTAAAATTTGTCTGCTGATATTAGAATGAACTTTCACTGTACAGTCGCATTGTCCTCCATAAAAATTGAATTTTAGGTATATACACTGTAGTACTACTGTACTTTAAACAACTAACAAATAAATGTTCTTATACACTTGACTTGTATATATTATTTCTTTATTAGATGCATCAAGTAATGATGTGACACCAGGCGCGGATCCAGGAATTTCTTGCCGGGGGGGCACACGGGGGGACACCGTGTGGGAAAGATATATATATTTTTTAGTCCCCCAAAAATCGCAACGACTCAGCCAGCCGCTGAATAAGCGGGGAGGGGGGGGGGGGGGGGGTTTAAAGTTGACATTTTGCTCCGTTGGGGGTGTGGGGGGGGGGTAAGGTCACCTTTTTAGGTCAAGCCATTGGCATTTTTTTTTTTTTTTTTTTTTTTTTAAATTTTATTTAAAAAAAAAAAAAAATGACCGGGGGGGCACAACCCTTTTTTTCAGTACATTTTGGGCGAATTTAGGGCTGATTTTAACATTTTTTGGGGGGCCGGGGGGGGGGGGGGGGCACGTGCCCCCTGTGCCCCCCCCCCCCCCTGGATCTGCCACTGGACACTCGTACAAATTAAATAATGCATGGAAGAGAATTCAATTGCACATAAATTTCAACGACAGTAGGTAGGATAACACTTATTAATAATAACAATTATCAACAAAATGTTTTCTTGCTATCTGGTGATTAAACTATTATTTTTTATAAGAAACTGCCTCCATACTGATTTGAATCGTTCGTCATTCACCACATGTATAGGGGTTGTTTGGATGAGTCAAATGTAAACAAGGTTACAGAAACTAGCTGAAATTCTTAATTAATGAAAAGTCCCATCATATATAGTTTAAAACACACATCCATTGACGCAAGTAATCGTAAATGTAATGTTAATTAACAGAATACATGGGAATATTCACTGTTGCCCATAGAGTTTAAATAATTTGTCATACCTCAATTCATAGTGAAGTGATTATGAGAATATGATTTATTCTTCATAGAGTTAATTTGCATCTTCTTAGAACTTAATTGATCATTGATCTCTAGGACTCTCTTAGATTCATCAGTAAACTTCTGAGAAGATATAAACTTTACCTATTCAAAATAAATTATATTCTCAAAGTCACTTCATGAAAAGGGGTAAGAAAAAATTCATACTTTATGTGCAACGGTGAAGATTTTCATTGTCATTATTTAATATTCCACATATTGCATATCAATTTTGTAGTGGTTTAAAATACATAACATATAATATAGTATGTCATATAATTTAAATATATATATATATTATATCTCTTAGATGTACATGTATTACATTCACTCATAATAGATAAGTTTACTCAGTAATGTGATTCATTATTCATAAACAGCGCATATTAATGATGTATAACATTAATTTTATCCTCATTTCAAGGGCTAAAAACTACAATTTAAATTACATCTTAAAAAACATTACATACTCTACATATATTAACAAATTTATTTGTGCTACAACAAAGAAAAGAATCCTTAGTGCTACTTCTATACCTTAAATGGGGGTGGGTTTTACCAGAATTTTTGACAAATTAAGTGAAAATTACAAACTGGTAAAAAATAGTTCATCAAATTTTAACACTTTCTTGTCAGGGGATGGGTTCTTCATTTTTAAAACATAATTTGCAGAGACATAGGTTCAAAATAACTCAAATATGCATTAAAAGATTTCTCACAGTTCAATTTGCCAACAAGGATGAGAATAGGGAGATGTCAAATGCCCTATTATGATACCCATTCCTCAATAAAAAAAGATATTCCAACAACTGCTAAATCAGAATTTTGCGACATGAAACTTTTATGAATAGTTGATGAAGGTCAATGTTCTGTGTAGAAACTTATAATAATAATAATAATATGTCCATTTATATACCGCAGCTATACTCTACTGCGATTGATGCAAATTATCACGTTATTACCCCGGCTGTAGCTGACGTCACATCACCAAGGGTACCAGAGAAAAATATAGACTGTATATATTTGATTTACTTTAAGACTAGATGTATACTATCATCTGTACTGTACTGACCACACACACAAACCATTTTGAAGAAATTATTAACTTGTGCGAAAAACAAATGAATATAACAATGACATCATCACACGCCGATGCCTAAAACACTGTGTAGAGTAATCGTCTACCATGAATAGTACTTCTGTACATAGATCATGACAACATATTTAATTACCCCTGATGGTAATTTGCTCATTTTGATAAGGCTCATGTGACATGTTTTTAATGAAAAAAAATCGATTGCGTAGATACTTTTCATGATTGGTATAATATGTTCTATGGACAATTTGCCCCCCTCACCCCCTACAAATAACCCTGAACGAATCTTCAAATTATCCACAGATATTTACATATGGAGGTAAAGTAAAATGTGGGTAGAGGCAAGGCCAGCCTGGAGGAAGTAGATGTTCAGAGGTAAATGAAATGGGAGGGGGAGGAGGATGAGGAGGGGGTAGGGGGAGGGGGTAGGATGGGAGGAGAGAGTGGGGTAGGGGGTAGGATGGGAGGAGGGGGGGGGGACTGGGAGTAGTTATCAAGGGATGTTATAGTTCAAGGAATACCGTAATTAACGGTGTATTAACTGCACTTTCGATTTATGCCCCTACATCTGGCGCTATGCCTGGCAATGTCTCCCAGCTCAGTAATCGGTGTGTTGACTCACCACTCGGACACTAGAACAACACTCTAATTTGTCTGTCATCTTGGTTTGAAAGAGATAGATCTCCTAGGTTCTATCCTAGGTCCTCTGTTTTCTAATTTACATTAATGATCTTACACATTCAGCTGCACCTCGCAGTTAAATGAAAGGCCTTCCCGCGTGGGTTTTTCAACACGGACCTGGCTTGCTGCCGACAGAGGGCGAAAAATAGGGGTGCGGTTAATACACGTGGGCATTTTATACACTGTTAATTACGGTACATGATCTTAAATTTTTATTCCTATACAGTACTGTATTACAGATGAATAGTAAAGTTGCTTACTTTTGTAGAGTCCCTTGAATTCATTCATAGACTACTATAGAGGGCCTCTTAAATTTTTGGAACGGGCATATCTGTGCTTTTACTCATACAGATACCGAGAACCGTTCCCCACTCGGCTTTGTGTTGTTTACCTGTACTTTTTTTTCTCTCTCTCTTTGAGATCCCATGATTTAAAGTTCCTATGTGCTGGTCATGCGATTGCATTGTGAAAGAAGCGTTGTGAAATCGTTCAGAAAAGGTTGATCATCTAGCATATAAGTATTGGTGTGTACTTCTGGTATCATCAAAATAATTAAAAATTTGGCCCAGTCTTGGTAAAGTTACAAGCACTGTTCACAGAAAGATGTATATATGGAACTACGCTACATGTGCGTGACACATGCACAATATCTATAAGGTCCAAATAGATATACTAATTTACCAAATATATCAATTACTGTAGTAGGCGGCTTCTTGGCAAAATTTGTATCATTACGTATTAGTCAAAACATATTTTTTCACATGATTGGTAATAAGAGCTTCCATTTCATTTTTTGAGAGGGGGCATTTCCCAAACTGGTCTTTACCTTTAAAGCCATCACACACTCTCCAAAGTAAACTGTGAAATTTAACAACATACCAAACAATATTTTAAAATCTATTTTCTTAGTTTCTCATTATTCAGAGATGCAGTATATTATTAGAAATTATTGTCTTATTCACACAAGGCAACTCTGATGGGTTTACTTCATTTATAAACCATTAATGCCATAGGTTCTAGAGCCGCGCCACTTTATATTACCACATGTTGCTTTGTTAACCTATTGCCTTCTGGAACTGGGTAGCCCCTGTATTAAGCCAATGGCAATGCAAGAATTCGATAGTCAACAGGATATTTGTTAGCAGGTGCACGTAACCAGTATTTGTATGTACAGCTGTAACTGTGTCATATCACAATGATGGAATGATAATAAACCAGATTGGAATGATTTGTTTCTTTATGTTTTTGTTAATGTCCAATTGGCAAACAAATACTTTACTTGGTAATTGCTTCTCTTGATCATCTTACTGATATCACGTTTTGTTTTGATTCTTTTTTCTTTTAAATTCCCCCAAAACATGTTGAACTGTACCTTTAATATGGTATATTCATGTACAATTTTCATCTGGGTACAAGTCCAAATGAGGCATACATGTACATCACACTACAAAATACTTAAACAATAATAGAAAAAGAAATGCCATGATAGAGAATATTGTAGATTGTATGTAACACACATACTTCTTAGAATACATTGTGATTTTCTCAGAAGAATTCTGGTTGGTACATTGTAGATAGGTTGCCGTCCAAGTACGATGTGATGACGGTTTGGAGACAAGGCAGCTTGCAACACATCTGATCTACAGCAGCGATGGGAACATTACACTGCGATACGTCTAGGAACTTGAGGTGCCTACAGTGCATGGCAAGGGCATCCAAGCTCTTCTCAGTGATGAGACATCGAGGAATGGTGAGAGATGAGAGACGAGATGACCCCTGAGCTATGGCTATCACACCTACATCTGTAATCTGGTTGCATTCGCTGACCGTCAGATCCCGTAGGTGGGGGTTGTTCCTTGCGATGGACTCGAGGCTTTTGTCTGTGACATTTCGGCACATGCGCAGATCCAGGGTCTGCAGGCGAGGGAAGGATATGCTCTCCTGAATGCATAGGTCTGTCAGATGATGGCAAGCTGCCAGGTTGAGATACTCCAGAGTCTTGATGGCATTGATTGCTACTCTTGATGTAGACTTAAGGTACTCCTGCATCCTATCTTCTGGAACGGTCAAGATGACCTCTTCGAATTTTGCTGGCCTGAAGAAGCCCATGTTGCTGTGACTGCGAGTGTAGCGGTCACTGCTGTGCTTAGAGGATTCATCAGGAGGAGAGATAACTGGACAATCTTTGTCCAGTCCAAGGAGACCAAAGTCAGTGATTCGCTGACACCAGCTGAGGTTGAGCCGTCTCAGGCAGTGGAGCTTGGCCGAGATGCGATGAACGCTGAGGTCTGTCATGGCATGAGATGAGCTGAGATTGAGTTCCTCAAGATCTGGTGTAGCATCACAGATGCAGAAGACCACATCATCATCCACCTGAGGACAACCTTGAAGATTCAGAGATCTCAAATGTGAGAAGGAAGCACCCTTCAATCCCTTCAGCATCTGAGTTCCTTTTAGATTGAGGTTACTTGCTAAGCTTAGATGGGTCAACTTGGTCAGGTTTGATGTCAGCTGCTCAAAGGTATCCTGAGGAATGGACTTGAGTTTGTTTAGATTCAGTTTCTCCAAGCTCCCGAGATTCTGCGTGATTGCGTTGATAGCAACGTTTCCTACAGATGGACATGATGCCAGGATTACTTCCTTTAAGGTTGGCTGAAGATTGGCAAGATTCTTTACACCCTCATCTGTCAGATGGGTACACCTCACCAAAACAATTCGCTTCAGTTTGAGATCTGGCACGTTGGCTAGGGACGTCAACGCCTCACTGGTTACTGTAGTCAGACTAAGGTCCAAAGACGTCAGAGTTGATGCGGACCTCTTTACAAATGCTAGGAGATTAGAGAAGCTAAGTACAGTGACCGAGTCTTTTCCCATATCTCTGTTGCGGTAGGGGTCTGTCTGAAATGCTATGTTGCATCCCGCAAGAGACAAGTCTTCTAGTTGAGGAGTAGTGGCTACAAACAGGTTGAAAAGTGCATCAGACAAGTACCTGATTGATCCTAAAGACAACTTCTTTAACTTCCTGAAAGCCTGGAGAGCCACCCGTTTATCTTCCTCCTTCTGCAGAAGGGTACCAGACATGAACATACTGTTGCAGCAGCTCAGATCAAGTGACACCAGGTTGTCGCAGTGGGCAATGATGCCTAGGAACATCTTCTGTGTAAGGTCACATCCTTTGAGGCATAGATACTGGAGATGCGGACCGAGGTGCCGACCGACTTCTTTCAGGAGGAAGTCTGCATTGGATCCTTCCACATAGGTGATGACTAGCTTTGGACTCTTCCTTTGTCCAAGATCCTGGAGATGTTTGCCCATTGATGATGATGCTCTCAGGGTGATCTGCGTGTTCCTGTGGAGTGCAGGATCTAAGGAGGCTTGGAACCAGTCTTGGCAGACCACAGAAGCCTCTTCTCGATCAGAGTAGCATAGGAACTTAAAGATGTGAGCTATAAGCTGAAAAGACAAAATAAAGAATAAAACAGAACTTAATTTTGTATCATCTGATATCAATACAGACATACACACATTTATATATTTACCAGCGATTTAAAAAAAAATTGTCCTTAACATTTGACCTTTTTACAAACTGTACGATTACTATGAGAAGTACATTAACAGATCCACAATAATGAAATTACAGCATGAAGGTGAATTTGTACAAACAAATACAGTCCATATCTTACAAGCAGGCACTGTTTCAAAATGATACATTTCAGTTCCAATTCTGAACTTAATTTCCTTATATCATGAAACAATAACCACTAGTATATTAGTGTCAGTAGAAATGGCAGTATAAATGTAGGTAAGGAGGTTTTGGTATTGGTACTTGAATACAGTGGCGTACATGTATGCAGGATTTTTTCAAAGAGGGTGTTTGAAAATTTGCAAATCGCGACCGATATGGGGGGCTGGAAGGGTGGGGGGGTTAAGGAGTATTCATCTTTTTTTTCAAAAAAAAAGGGGGGAGAGGGTTTAGCCCCCAAAACACGCCCCACCCCCCCCCCCCCCCTCCTGCCTACACGCCTGCTGGTATACATGTAGATGTACATGTAGATACTAAGAATCAGCATTGTTATCAGGTATTTGATTGAGAAATGGTGTTTGTATTGGTTGTCGGTATTAGTATTCATACTTGTACGATAGTATCAATATTTAGTCTGTAGTTCTCAGTACATACATGTACAATCATTTAAAACTTCCTCGACAATCAATCTACATTTTGTCCTTTTGCTCGGTTACTTTTGATTCAAAGCCCTACAAAATATGCCAGTTGCATGAGGAGAAAGAGCAAAAGTTTCTGCACATATTGCATTTGATGAGAGCTTTAAAAAAAAAAAAAGCTCCAAAATGCTTAAATTTGAGACATGTTCAGAGATTAAAAATTATTTTTTCTATCAAAATTGAAAGGGTTTAAAGGTAAAGACCAGTAATGGTCATGCGATTGCATTGTGAAAGAAACGTTGTGGAATCAATCAGAAAAGGTTGATCATCTAGCATCTAGCATCTGCAAGGTTCTGGAATCATCAAAATGATAAGAAATTTGGCCCATTCTTCGTAAAGTTACAAGCACTATACACAGAAAGACGTATATGGGACTACCCTATCTCTCTCACACGACCATGAGAGAAACAAATTTACCAAATATATGAATTAGTAGGCGGTTTCCCGGCAAATTTTTTATCATCATGTATTAGTCAAAACATATTCTTTCACCTGATTGGTAATGAGAGCTTCCATTTCATTTTTTGAAATTGGGGCGTTACCAATACTGGTCTTTACCTTTAAGTACTGTCTCAATGTTGGAATTAGAAACGGTATTGTTATAATTGTTGCCATCAATGGAATCAGAATTTTTATCAGTGTTGGATATATTGTTGTATTACTTTGGTGATGGTACTGCAACAAATTCATTACAAATATACATGTCATGGGATTTTTCTGAAGCCATCTTTATAATGACATTTTCTTGACCACAATGACTGTACACAAATATCAGTATTATCACAAATGAGTATGGGTGTAATTTTGTCCCTTTAGAAGCTAGTATCATATCCTGAAGTTAGTTGAGATTTACATCATTCCAAAATGAGTCATTATGATATCGATCAATTTTTGTGTGTAGGACTACATACATGTTCAATTATTGTACAAAACAGAGAAACAAAGAATTTTATTTTAAATGTCTCTTAATCAAAATTTCCATTTATTTATATACATGTAACTCCAGCAACCGCCTAATATAGATCACCGACCTATGACAGCTTTTCTTGTCTCACTTAAGGGGTCTTTATAAACATGTTTAACTATTGTATTGTGTTTATAAACTAATATCTCAACATTAAAAGAATAAATTGCTGGAATTTTGAAATGTACTGTCTAGAAGCTGTTCTAATAATAATCTGGATTTATAAAGCGTTTAATACGAAATACCTTCTCTAAGTGCTTTACAGATATTATTACCCTGGTCAATCGGTCATCAGATTCATTCATGCACAATGTGCAACATCTTCATTCTCTACTCCCTGGGGAGTATACTTTCCATATGGTCACTGTGAGGGCATATGGCAATTACTAACACAAAGGCTTTCATCATTTTTCTCTCCTGAGTATGGGGTGGCAAATGTAGATTAATGCCTTGCCAAAAGGCGTTAGTGCCGTGTCAGGGATAAATCTACAACCTTTTCAATTTCAAGTCAAGCAGCGCTTAAAAGCCACTCGACTACGACACTCTATTATTAGAAGCTGTTCTGAAGATTTGGTTAAGGGGGAAATAAGATTGATTTTGGTATGGGGGACCGGTAGGATGACGAAAGCATTTGTGCTAGTAATTGCATATGCCCTCAAAGTGACCATATGGTATGAATTACTCCCCAGGGAGTCGAGAATGGTGCACATTGTGCATGAATGAATATGATGACTGGGGTAATAATATCTGTAAAGCGCTTAGAGACGGTAGTCCATATTAATCGCTATACAAATCCAGATTATTAGCCACTCATCCTCTCCAAGCGCTATAGTTCTCCTTAGAACTATAAGCTAAGAAAGATAACAAACAGTCCTTTGCAGGAGTACACACCCCCGAGGAAAGATTACCGAGTCAGAGTCCTTTTCACAGGACTCCTCAACCCTCTCTCTCTCTCTCACATGGTGCACCCGCAAGCCTACTGCAGATTATTATTATTTTGGATTTCCAAGTTTTAGGATCAGAAAATCAGAAGCATGTGACCCAAAAGGCACTATAAGCCTGTCAATTTGTCAAATGGTAATATATTTCTCCTTTAAGAGCCTCATGTTGAAATATGAGAGAAATCGCTAAGATGTTCTACCCGGCATATGGTAATAAAGATGATAATTAATAATTATTTACTTCAATAATTTTGTCAGTATTCAACTTCATGTATCTCTTTAAACTTGTCAGTAATGAAGTGGGTGGTGGTGCAGGGGCGGATCTAGCTTTTTGCTAAGGGGGGGGTTTGACCAAAATAATGACGATGCGGAGCATCGTCCACGAGCCGCGAAGCGGCGAGCCGATTTTTTGGGGGGTGTTTATTTGAACCCCGTAAGTGATGTTTTCCTGGCATCTATTAACACAATGGAGACCATAAAAAGCAGTGCATGATAACGTCTTTTTAAATCAAGTAACAGTTTAATACCGTAGTTATATCCAGAGTTATCATGTGTTTGGTTAAGTTACCAGATGAGTTGAATATCTTCTCACAATATTTGCACTTGAAAGGGTTTCTCTCCAGCGTGCGTTCTTTTTTCTTTTTTTTTTTCTTTCTTTTTTTCTTTTTTTTTTTTTTGTTTTTTTTTGGGCCGCCCAAGGGGGGGGGTTGCAACCCCCCCAACCCCCCCCCTGGATCCGCCACTGTGGTGGTTGTGAGGATTAATTTTTTTCTGGCAAGGATCTTTATTTTAAATATAGGAGTATTTCAACTGAAATAGGAAAATCGGTAAGATGTCCTACCATACTTGTACATGTAGTTGTATGTAAATAAAGATTATTGATTACATAAAATAGGACCGAGAATGCATTAAGTATGTCAAAGGATTAGTTATTTCTAGTTAAGGACAATTACATTTGTATATGGGGTTCTCCATTTACCGGTAACATCTTTCTAAATATGTAACCCCATATCCCCAAATTCAGAAAATGAAAAAGAAACAGAGCCTAGATGAGGAACAAAATGACAGAATTGTTGACCTACATGTAAGAGTATACGTAGTCTAGTACACTACACAAAGTGTAGTAAAAAATGTTAAAGATTTGTGGTATGATCTCTATGGTGACACATTTTCTACATGAAGTCACAAGATTAAATCTGTACAAAGCGGATTTTTATTTTTTAATAACTAAACAAAACAGAATACAAAAATGTTCATGTAGATCTAACTCAATCAGTCACCAAAAGCATTTAACAAATTTGTTCTTCCTTTTTAATTTCTGTTATAAATATTGACCCTGGCCCGGCTCAGCTCCCATATAATTATGTGCAAAGCTCATAAAGCTATTAAATTTATTAAGTTAAAACAAATTATTGAACTTTGAGTTTGATCTAGCAAGTCGTCATCATTCATTGAGTTTATTATTAACTGCACAATTTATAACATGGCCATGGGTGTGTTAGGCCTACTCCAAATTTGGACCTGTCTTGCTTTTTTAGTTAATTTAGTTCGTACAGCTACTCCATCAAAACATTACATCTTTACAAACATTACATGATGAATTGTAAATATTATCCTTTTTTCTCTAAATCAGTCCAGGACTATTGAATAGTCATGCCCGATGGCTTCGGCGTAACCTTCACTGTGGCACCGCTGGATTCCTGCTGCAATTAAATCATCAATAATTACACGTAAAATCGGAGGACATGTGAATAATCTGTAAACTTACCTCTTGCGGTAAATAGCCGGCCATGTTGTAGGATGTTGCTACACTACCTTGGTGTCATTCTAGTGTAAGATTTCAGCAAAATCGTTTATATGATCAGTAACACTCTTCCCGACTCTTCCACGATCTCACAATTATGTAAACATTGTGTGGGTCACATGCTGAGCTCTGCGCATGTGTGAAACAGGAATTGAATAACAGTTATAACACACGCGCTTGAGGCTGGGAGGTGGGGGGGGGGGGGGGGGGGGGACTGATATGAGGGGGAGGGGGAGGACTGATATGATGGGGAGGGGCGAGGGAGGTGTGCAGTGAGCCTATAGGCAGGGTTTGAGTTTCTGTTGTGAATTTAATTGCTGCAGTGTTGGATACTGTCACAGGGGTGCAGACAATTTATGTCGATTTGTTTCTATCATTATCCTGAAATATCGTTTAGCCGCCCCCCCCCCCCTCATTCCCACCACCTCCTATAATATCCCTGAGCCCCGAAACAGATCTGAAACCTGATGAGGTCAACTTTGTTCAAAGGAAATAATATGATATGAAGGCTGTAATATATATACATATATGAGCATAATTTATGTATAATTCAGAATATAATCATAATTCAAAAGTCTGCCACCAATGGTCGATGTTTACATGTTCATATCGTTTGCTTATTATTATGCTAAAATCCAACATTATAATGTTATAATAATATACGCATATATGCGTTTACTCCTCAAGAATGAAAAATGGCTCAATATTTTGTTTAAGAGTAGCTAGTCTTAGTGGATCAGCTTGGCTCTTTTCATTTCTCTCTCTCCTTTTCCCCCTTTTTATATATCATTTTCCCCAAAAAATTCAAATGCAAATGTAGTTCCAAGATGTACTAGTAGTGATACCCTTCGCATTTTCTGATATCGTGCCATATTGATCCGAGAGTCTTTCAATATTTTGAAATGGGAGTGCTTTAGAATCACATAAGTGAATATAAGTAGATGAATATGGTAAGAGAGAGGGGGATCGAGGTGGGAGGTGTAAGAAACATTATAGGAAAGAGGATAAGAAAGATCTGGCAAAAGAGACAATCTTGAGACAATATTAGAGAGATAGAGATAGAGAGAGAGAGAGAGAGCATGAGATATATATAGAGAGAGAGAGAGAGAGAGAGAGAGAGAGAGAGAGCCTGGCCTATATTTTTTGAGGTTTTGGAATCACTCAAATGATATAAAATTGTCTCATTGTTGAAGTCACTCTGACACAGAAAATTGTATAGATCTATGCATTCACAACATTATATTGACATGAAAGTTTGGTCCATATTTTCACATTTCCCAAAATGTCGGCCTAAATGTTACTGACATAATTATATTAAATTATTTTTCATAAAATCCAAAATTACTCTCTCGTCTCCACCAACCCCCTCCCCCAGCCCCTCCCAAACCCGCTTTGACCCCCTTATCCAGGGATTCATTGTGACCTCGATCGTACGAACTTTTGAAATGTGACACACACTGCAATGCACATGAACATTTGCATCATATCGTACACGTGTACGTGTACGTAGTGCGGTACGTACGCGATACGTACATACCGGTACGGTACGTAGGTACATAATCCTACTGTACTCACAAATCTGTAGACTTGGAGCTTCGATCTTGTCAGAGTATTTTGTTTCTAGATTTGTTGCTCCACTCACTTGACAATGGCAGAGCACGTTGATACTGGTAATGCTGACCTGGACAAGGCTATAAAACAATGGCTGGAATGGGATAAGGTAAGTGGTCCAAAAACAAAATGCTTTACTTGTCATTTCTGTGGTATTTTTTTTTAAAGGTTGTTCACGAGAAGAGCGGCGTACTACTTGCTGCTGAGGATGCGATGAGGTCTGTAGTAGAGAGTTGTTACTGGCCAAACGCCGGGCTAACCGTCTAGCAGTAGCATGGTGACATTCGCCGGATGCTTGGCGAGACTAGTACTAGTGTAGTAGCTAGGGGCTTAGTCTAATTATGTTCCACCTCAAGTTACAGTAGACCTAGACCGAATTTTCCGTCTCTTTCGTTCGTTAGCCTCTTATTGGGGTAGGGTCGGCCGGCTCTCTCTTTAGAGACGGAAACCGTCTATAGATCTAGACTCTAGTATAGTTTCCCATGATAACGCCACGGCCATTTCAGGTCGTAGCGTTTTGCCCCCAAAATCCCCCAAAATGTCATTTTACCTCGTGCATGTTATATCGTAAATTAGGCCTAGGCTATAATAATTCAGTTCCAGTTACCAACTTGACTGAAATAATCCGTTTAATGGTCCCTTTTAAGGAAATTATGGGTAAAAATCGACATCCATGTTGAAAATCTTGCAAGCCGTGTTAAACTCTCGCTGCCGGAGTCATCTAAATCAATCTCATCCCTTCTAGTCTACGCCGAAGGCAAAATGATTATGAAGGAAAAACTGTGATAACGCCATTACGAACGTGTAGATGGCGCACAGTTTTTCCTTCATAATCATTGATTTATTTAGATGACTCCGGCAGCGAGAGTTTAACACGGCTTGCAAGATTTTCAACATGGATGTCGATTTTGACCCATAATTTCCTTAAAAGGGACCATTAAACGGATTATTTCAGTCAAGTTGGTAATTGGAACTGAATTATTATAGCCTAGGCCTAATTTACAATATAACATGCACGAGGTAAAATGACATTTAGGGGGATTTTGGGGGCAAAACGCTACGACCTGAAATGGCCGTGGCGTTATCAAGGGAATGTGTATAGACGGTTTCCGTCTCTAAAGAGAGAGCCGGCCGACCCTACCCCAATAAGAGGCTAACTAACGAAAGAGACGGAAAATTCGGTCTAGGCTGGATGGAGCAATTGCTTAGCAAGAACTCTCACATTCATCCTACAGTTCTTGCACTCTGACACTGTTGGTATGAAGAAACAAATAAACGAAAAATTTGTTGGGGTTTTGTTTTTGTTTTCTCAGAATATGGCAACCAGACAAGAGGTCACAGAGCTTCTGAATGACCACAATGTCGCAGAGCTGCAAGAGAGATTTGGGACCAGGATCCAGTTTGGAACAGCAGGTGAGCTTGTCTCGGACACACATAGGTGCATCACTCGGGGCATCACTATCCTGGCTGTGTATTAAAAGCTGTGCAATTGATTCTCAACATTTCAAACACCACTGTACAAAACTCAACTGAATTCACTAAAATTCAGTACTTTAGTGACAATTGATGACACCTAAATAACAGTAAAATACAATTTTTTAAACTTACCGATGTTGGAAAGAATAATTTTAAAATTCAAATTGTAAGTCTACTGTCAAACTTGCCGATCAGCCACATCGGCATGATTGTGTGCATTTGTGTATTATAAGTGTGTGGACTATTCATGTGTGCAAATGCTGCCTATTAACACGTACATGTAGTGCAGTGCTAGAGGTTAATACGCATTAGCATTGACTCTCTATTCTTTGCTGGAGTGGTCTCGGACAGTAATTCTTAGATACATGTATCTACCCCTAATAGACCATTTAATGGTAATGTAATCAAACTTAATTTTGAATTACAATTATTCAAATTAAACAGGTGGGTGAAATAATTTGTAACAAGGCACTTCACAAAGATTTGTGCATTAAATTTAATAAAATTACAAAAATGGCCTACCGGTACTTGTACATTGTTTTTAACAAATGTCACAGATAAACTATTAAGGATTAAATTTTAGCTTCAAGTGCTTTGTTTAATTTCATTGTTAAATGGGGAATAAATGCATGTAGCACTCTTATAAACTGTTTCAAGAAGTAGAGTGCAACGTCATGCAATACTCAAACAGGACTATATTCAAATTCTTGGGCAGATTTTGCCGTCCATGATATTGAAAGGAGTAATGAAACTGAAAGCTTATAATGTGTATGTGTTTTTAAATACTAAGGATGATAAATGATGTACAGCAAGGATCTGATGAGATGTAGTTTGTGATTGAAAATGATGATCTTCAAAGATAGAGTTTTTATTTTTGTTATATTGTATAGGCCTTCATGAAGATTAGAGTTCTTTTGAACTGTATTGCATAATTACAGTTTACCAGGGAAATTTGTATGTAGAGTTGGGAACTCTATTGATACTTTAAATTTAGTAGAATGAAAAGATATATTATGTAGTACATATATACACGACGTGTATGATACTACAGTAGTACCAATTTCAGTGCTGTACTTAATGCTTCCATGCTCATGCAATACACGCAGACAGGATTTGAATTATTGATGTGTTTCTGGTGTCCCTGTCAGGGTCCCTGTGGTATAAGGCATAAAACTTGCAACTGATTTGAAGTCGAGATGAAGACATATTCGTTAATGAAAAACAGTAGCAGTAGATAAAGACGTAATTTAGAGGAGAGAATTTAAAACACAATGAAATAAGAACATTTGAATACAAAATAATGCATTAGCACAAAATAATACCCAGAGTCATTGTAATGAAGTTGTAATTAAGTTGTAAGTGTTGTATTGCATGGCCAGGATAATGAAATATAATGATTTTGTTCATAGGTTTGAGAGCTGCTATGGAAGCTGGTACAGCAAGAATCAATGACCTTATCATCATTCAAACAGCTCAGGTAAATTATTACTCTATTAATAATATTGATACCAAGTATATATATATGTACAATGGGGATGAAATATTATTAATGATGAGAATCTTGAGATTAAAATCATATTTATTGTATTTATTAGCATGATGATGATAGGACATATATGGTCATGGAAACATCAGAGCACATTGAATTTATTTCCACTCTCATTTCTAGGATTGCATGTATTCATATATATTTGAACCTTACCTTTATCTTGCTCCTTAAAATGCAATTTAAAAAATTAAAAAAAATGTATACCATAGGTTTAGAGCCTTTACCAATTGATACTGCTCAAAGCTTTTTTACAGTGACATTAGATTTAAGTTTTAATTCCTTTTCCAAGATGAAAGTGCACACAATCCACTCCTTAGAGAAGCATTCTAACCTGCTGTCACTTCACAGGCAAGCACAATGCTTTCATCTATACTGACTGAAGTGTATCAGATGGGGATATTATACAAGTTCTTTGCATCTGTCAGTTTTTTAATACAACGTGGAGGTGTTGTGGTCTAGTGGATAAGTTACCGGAGTATAGATCGCAAGGTACAGGGTTCAAATCCCAGCCCGGCACTAACGTCCTGTGGCAAGACATTAATCTACGTTTGCCACTCTCCACCCAGGTGTTAAATGTGTACCTGGTAGGATGCGAACGTTGATGTACATCGTAGTTTGCTCGGCATTGTGAGCGTTTGTAAAATTAGTGCCTGGCTGTAATGCTCCCGACTCACCAGGGAGTGGAGAATGTGCATACATTGTGTGCAGGAAAGCCTTAATCCGATGACCTGGTATTAATATATCTTTGAAGCACTTAGAGATGGGTGATAATATATCTGTAAAGCGCTAAGCGTCAATGTAATAAGCGGTATTTAAAAAACAGAATATTATTATATTATGTATATTACGTATGAAGTTCAGTTTCTATATATCCATCCTTCTAATTTTCTAGGGTCTGCTAAGATACATGGAATCCACCAATCCAGAATGCAAATCACAAGGTGTCGTTGTCGCATACGATGCAAGATACTCCAGTGATAGGTATGATGTACTTATTTTCCGTTCAAGAGTGAAAATTGATGGTGATAGCTTACCGTAGTGGTAGAGCAGTGGTCTCATTACCAGGAGGTCCCGGGTTTGAATACAAGTTGATGAGCTAGTACCATGCGGTAAGGCATTAATCCTCATTACCAAGTCCCTCAGAGAGGACTTAAAGTCGTCAGGTCCCCTGGTTGCTTACTTCAAGCATACAAATGCTTCTTAGCAGTTAGCAGTCAGGTCAAACAAACAAGAAGGTGTTGGTATATAAATTTCAGAACTATTGAAAGTAAGTAATATGCCTTTCAATTTCACAATATCTATTGTGAAGGTTGATGATATTGCTCATGTACAGCTCAATTGAAGAGTTTTAGTGTTTTCAAGCTAAATTTGGATTTAAATTAGCAAGTTCTTGTAATTTGGAAGACTATTACATCAATCTATCCATTTGAGAACAATTTAAAGAAACTTTAGGACCTTAGGTTTTAGATAGAGCTTTGTTCTATATTACTCTATAGTAGGCTTTACGGGCGACTTTTCAGAAAAATTTGAAAAGCTTGAAGTCAACAGCCATGAAAATATATAGCTCTTCTTTTGAATTTCTAAAGATGACCAATTGTAGGATATTACAACCAGAACCTGGCACTCATAAATGAACAGTGCTGTCAATTATGTTGACC
Organism: Strongylocentrotus droebachiensis; assembly: GCA_035222895.1. Lineage (NCBI taxonomy): Eukaryota > Metazoa > Echinodermata > Echinoidea > Camarodonta > Strongylocentrotidae > Strongylocentrotus > Strongylocentrotus droebachiensis. The sequence goes on along the minus strand of JAVYIG010000226.1, from coordinate 651,923 downwards.
TTAAAATATGAATATCCTGCACGTATTGCTCCTACGTGGACATCTATCAGAAATTTTCCATTTACATACCATTTGACCTTTGCCCTCCAGAGTTTATCTTGTGCATGCATGTACATTGTATGTAAACCACTTCTGTAAACTGATCTGCTTATTAGAAAGGTGAACAAATACACCTGAATACATACTGAATCCCTGTTGAGCATTTCATATTTAAAAGCAGTTTCCTTACTTTCCTATACTGTTCAACCTGCATACCGGTAATTATTCATGGGGCTCTTTTCAACAACAAAAATTCCTGGCGAGGATTTAATTTTGTGGGTGTTTTTTTTTTTTTTTTTTTGGGGGGGGGGGGGGAGGGGTATTTTGAGACAAAATAACCATGCATTACAACCCTGCTGCCAGATGTGCTGCTTGATAGTTATGTATAATGTACAATACTGTCATAGTCTCAGGACAGATTAGCAGAGCTGTATTTAGCTACATGTAGATGGTTGAAAAATACTCAAGTAGCAGGAAATCTCATCTGTCAATGTGAAGATTATGGATTGACATCCTGATATGACTAAATTTATTTTGAACCTCTTATGCTTAGGAAAAATACAATTATACAATTATACAAGAATTGAGGGATTGCAATATATATACAAAGGGGGAAAATTCCCCCTCTCTAACCTTAAATCACTAAAAATATCTTCAAATTATTTGTTATATTTTCTTGTTTCTGAGTTATAATGATGTCTTTCAAATGTTGTATATGGGTACTTGACACATGTGTTAATGTACACTATGTATATATTGCACTCTTTTGAAAGTAGACATCCATAAAAGTGTTCTTGACTATTTAAAGTGGATCAAACAAAACTAGTCTCTATTGGAGAAATTGGAGATTGGTCTATTGTCTAAATACTTTTGTTATTATCAACTTTGAACCAAGCTTAACCTAGCACCAGGTTTAAATTCTAGTATAATACAGACCCTTGCTCAAGCTATATTTAAAGGTCCCTAGTCTACTGATATTTTCACTTGATCATGATAAACACTACCAGTATTTAAAAGTTGTATATTCACAATATTTGAATAATTGCACATCACATAAAATATGGTAGTTTCTCCTTTAACGCATATCTGCACTAGTTTGGTGAGGAGGGATTAGACCTCCCTGCATGGTCACTGACAGGTGGTTATCTCATCAAATCAGCTCTCAATTAACATAAGAAAAAGGGACCATGGGGGACCAACGGGTACCGCTTAGGCATTGTTTGCCATATCGAGGGCACAATAGTAGCTATAAGTAGTGCAGTGGGGCTTTAAATTAACTTTGGATGTTTCTTTGATTGATGATTTTGTTCTATATTTTCTTTCAGGTATGCCCACTTGACTGCTTCTATTATGCTACGAGCAGGTATACCAGTCTATCTCTTCTCAGGCATAGTGCCAACACCTTTTGTGGTATGTATATAAATACAGCTATTATACCTAATAATAATGCAAATATATGTATATATTATGTTTTTGCATTGGCCGTCCGTCTGTCTGTCCATCAATGCCGCTTTCTAGCTGACGATATCTCAAGAAACGCTTGAGATATTAATTTTGAATTTGATAATAGTATGTATCACCATAGGAAGACAATCTCATTAGATTTGGGGGTATGTAGGTCAAAGGTCATAGAGGTCAAATTTCTGAAATACACCAGTTTACAGTTGTATCAGTGCGCATGCGCAGACAGTTGACCTCGGGTCATTGGCCCTGAAACAAAGCCAATGACCCGAGGTCAGTGGTATTTATGCGTAAATTAAGATTGCGCCCATGCAAATGATGATGTGCGCGCACAACGCAGCGCGTAGGCAGTGATATCATCATAATTTGAATGGGCGCAATCTTAATTTACGCATAAATACATGACCTCTAGGTCATTGGCTTTGTTTAAAATGGCGCACACAACTGTAAACTGGTGTATTACAGGTATTATCCTTGTTATCACAATATCCACTTGAGATATTAAGTTCGAATTTGATGATCAGATGTACATGTAGTATGAGGTATGTCAAACATGGTGACAGTATTACTATAGGAAGATAATCCAATCACATTTTGGGGCTAGTAGGTCAAGATCATAGTGGTCAGTGAACATTTGATTATAGGCTTTTTGTTTTCATTGTGATTTATCACGAATAAATCCATCCATTTCCTATATTGAATTTAAGGCGGAGGCATCTAGGAGACGCATTTACATTTGTCTTGTTTATGTGCTGGCATTACACATATGAACTGATCCCTTTCCTTTCAGCCGTATGCGATTCGAAAGTATGGCTGTGCTGCTGGTGTCATGGTAACGCCTTCCCACAATCCCAAGGGAGACAACGGGTACAAGGTTTACTGGAACAATAGTGCTCAGGTACACCTCTCTCTTATTCATATCTGTATGTATTAATTCACCAAGAACTCTAAATGTAATTCGTTCTTGTTTTCAAAGGTTGTTCTTGCTTACGGGTAATCTTTGGCTTAGTAACTGATGTTTAGTCTACCAGTTTAATAGAGACTCTCACATAGTACATACACGTACTACCATTCAAAAGAACAAAGTTTCATTAGATTCTCATGACATAATTTACATGCCTTTCATATTGTATCCCAGATTGATTTCATTATATATCTATCAGCGTGTTTCATGTACTGGTACCTTGGCATTGGGATCAAGATCCATTCATTCATTTTCTTTCCAATTCTCGTAAAAAAATACAAATATTATACATTAACATATGAGAAAATATATAAACAATACAAAGAATATGGAGGAGCCAGCAGAGGCCATTGGCCTTTCAAAAGCTGGGTTCCAATGCCAGCAGATAATTATACAAAGTAGTTTATATGAAAGTTTTAAACTGAACTGAACAGAGGTGTATTAAATGAATAACAGGCAATGCTGGGGTAATAATTGCATGGCACTGAGGAAGAGCGATGCTAAAACTTAAGTGGTTATCCTGAGTGAAAAAGACGAACTTGTTATTTTTGTAATGATTTATCTTTGCCTAGATCATCAGCCCTATTGACAAAGGAATAGCCAAAAACATTGGTGAAAACTTGGAGCCTTGGTCGGACTCCTGGGATACATCCATCTTAACAAGAAGCAAACTATTGACGGATCCTTATGAAGATGTACTAGACGCTTATATCCAAGACCTACAACAAAAGTGTCTACATAGGTATGAAGATTTGATTTTGGTGGTAGGATCTGTTTGTTGCAAGAAAAGAAAAATAATGGATTTTTGTTGTGCTTTATTCATTGACAGACATTTAGCAAATGGTCTCCTTGAATAAAATGTTTAATGTTCTATAAGAATATCATACATTATGTATACTTGGATAGAAATATCGCTTTGAATATCATCTGAAATACCTATTTCCTATTCTATATATACTATAGGTAACATGATTATCTATTGGGATTTTCTTATGTGTGCCTGTTAGACACTGAATGATGTTATAACATGCAATCACAAATTCATGTTTTTTTTTTTTTTTGATGTTTTTCCCAAAACATTCAGTGTCTTTACTTCATAAAAACTATAATTTAGATGCACTGTTATGAGATTGTTTAGGTATTCTTTTTCTGTGATAAAGGGGGGTGGCCTATCATCTGATAATGATAGTACCGGTAACTATGAGATGATGATAATGATGAGTTGATGCTGGGTTACAGTACCTCATTATTTCTTTTCTTTGTTCAGAGAAATCAATGAGAAGACACCACTGAGGTTCACATACTCTGCCATGCATGGCGTAGGTACTAAGTTTATCTGTGCTGCAACCAAATCCTTTGGATTCCAACCTTTGGTTATGGTGAAAGAACAGGTGAGATAGAGCTTGCATGGCACTGGTCACCCCTTTGTTCTTGTTTTGGAATTTACCATTTTCCATGACTTGTATAGTGTATTCATTTCCAGATACAGTATAAATGCCTCATATAAGAACATTACCAATTTGCGAGAGTTGTCTTAAACAAAAATATTCAGGATGGTGTCGTTGTCTAGTTGACACCTCACCGGACTGTCGATCAAATGGTTCACGGTTCATGTGGCAAGACATTAATCTACATTTGCCACTGTCCACCCAGGTGAAGTAGGTACTCCATAGATAGAAATTCCTTGAATGCTTTAGCAAGTTATAACGTCGGTTCGGCTACAGCTTGGGTAATAACATGATACTTTGTATTAAGCGCTGTAGTGTATATTCATATAGTAGCTGCATTATATAAATGTCCATATTATTAATAATGGCATTGGGGAAGGATTTAAGGGAGAACAACTCATCAGATTAAATTTAAGGACAAGTAATTTCTTACAACTGATACACTGCAATGAAATGTATATGATTATGATATTTGTAACAGTTCTGAATGGATTTGTGATAGGGATATTTAAAAATTAAAGCCCCACTGCACTATTTATAGCTACTTGCGCCCTCTATATAGCAAACAATGCCTAATCGGTGCCTGTTGGTCCCTATGATTCCCTTTTTCTTATGTTAATTGAGAGCTGATTTGATGAAAAACATGTAACCACCTGTCAGTTACCTTGCAGGGAGGTCTAATCCCCCCTGGCCAAACTACCTGCAGAAGGGCTTTAACCAATCTTTTCTTATTGGTGAAACCCTTAGGTTGATCCTGGCCCTGAATTCCCCACCGTCAAGTACCCCAATCCCGAAGAAGGAAAGAACCACCTGTCAGTGACCTTGCAGGGAGGTCTAATCCCCCCTGGCTAAACTAACTGCAAACTGGCTCTAACCAATTTTTTCTTATTGGTGACACCCTTAGGTTGATCCTGACCCTGAATTCCCCACCGTCAAGTATCCCAATCCCGAAGAAGGAAAGAGCGCCCTCGACCTGTCCATGAGTACGGCCGAAGCCAACGGCAGCTCCGTCATCATCGCCAACGACCCTGACGCGGACAGGCTGGCGGTGGCAGAGAAGCAGGGGGACGGGCAGTGGAAGATATTCACAGGGAATGAGCTGGGTGCACTCTTAGGGTGGTGGTGTTACTCCTGTGCTAAGCAACAGAATGGATTGGAATCAACAGGTAGGTTCATGATGACAATCTGCATCATTGCTATTGCTATTATGATAGACCTCTTTTCCTATTTTGTCATTAACATGCTTCCTTCTAGAATATTTTTTTGAGAAAGTATATAATTCACCTGTTGTAGATGATAACATCTATCTTTAAATTTAAGAAAAAAATCTACACTCTCTGATGCTATGGCAGGCTATATCAGGCAAGGTATGAAGCTTTTATTGTAACATTTGTGTAGGAACTGTGCAGAACATTCTACATTTCATCTGTTTCCAGCTAGAAGGGCTGGAAATTATATAGTTAAACACAGAGTTACAGACGATCTGTATGCTGTGCTGATGTAGATGGTAATTGCTAAATAAAGATCTATATCTATATGGTGTACCCTCATATAGCCTTTTAAGAAGAGATATGGTTATTTCGCAGCCAATGTGGCATTCTTTGTACTGTGTGGATCATACCATATTTTTCAATTTTGATCGACAGATAACGATATGTACATGCTTACCAGTACCGTCTCATCAAAGTTATTGCAGAAAATGGCAGAAAAGGAGGGCTTTCAATTTATGGTAAGTCGGCATAATAATTACTTGCATACTGTGGTTTGGTATTGTTTGTGGAGAAAATATCAAAGCACAAACTATTCAAAGTCAACTGTTGCATTGATTTAGAAAAATGGAGAGAAGAATGAATTTCAGTTTTCCAAGCTGATTATTAATCCTATCTAAGAGGGCACAAAGGATATATACGTCCCCTGACATTGCAACAACAGCGAGTTCCAAGTCCCTGTTTCATTGAACTTGTTATCAATGACAAATGCTAAATTTCTATAACAAAGTTGCTCTCTGCCAATCAGGTGCTACGATTTCAGTAGCTTATAACCGTTATTGATAACAAGTTTGATAAAAACAGGGCCCAGGTCTGTGGTGGCAGTGGCTCTTTATGTCCTATGACAGGACTTTAAGCAACATTTGTCATCCTGTACCCGGGAGAAGAAATGGAGACTTGGTAGGGTGCTGAAAACCATTGTGATTCAATGTCATACAGCAACTAGAGAGACAGAGAGAGAGAGATTGCATGGGAGTAAAACTCAGTATTGACAGTTTTTACTTCAATGTAGATACCTCTATACTATGTTGTACACATTCACAAATCTTGATGATTTCTTTCTGTCAAAAGCTTTCGAGATCACCCATGGTTTAATCCAAAACTACTGTTATTATTTTCTTTTTGTAGGAAACGCTGACAGGCTTCAAATGGATGGGAAACAAAGCTGTTGATCTGATCAAAGAAGGAAAGAATGTTGTCTTTGCTTTTGAAGAAGCAATAGGTAAGCTTAATGAATGATCGGGAAACACAAAAAGTGGTCTTTGTAGACAGATTCCTTTAGTACATGTTTCAATGAGAAACCAATTTCAAAGGAAACAAAAAATGTGGTTTTTGTAGACAGGTGGTCACTAAGGAAGGTTTGACTGTATATGTATCACTTTACCCATGGCCAGGGAGTACATTCACTTTAGACTGTCAAACAAAATCTTGAGTGTAAAAGAAATTTATGGCTTGCACCTAGTAAATAACGGTTAAGTGCTTGATCTTGTAATTGAAAACAAGACAGAAAAAAATCTGGGAACGAGCAGGATTTGAACTTGCAATCTACTTCTCGATGGTCAGTGACCCTACCACCAGGCCATCACTGGTCCATGGCACAGTCACGCTGAACAGAAAAAATGTTGAATTGTTTTATTTATCTGCATCCAGAGTTTATATGTGGAAATTTAGCGGCGTATCTTCCTACTATACATCTTTGCCGACTTACTGAGTTCATATATGGGACTGTAATTATTTATATTTCTTGTATCTTTACCTGCATCCAGACATTATGTGTGAGATTGTAATACCTGTATCTTTACCAGCATTCATGGATTATTTATGGGACTGTAATAATTTGTATTACTATATCTTTACCAGAATTCATTGTTTATGTATGGGACTGTAGTAATATTTATTACTATATCTTTACCAGCATTCATGGTTTATTTATGGGACTGTAGTAATTGGTATCACTATATCTTTACTAGCATTCAGGGTTCATGTGTGGGACTCTAGTAATTTGTTTTACTATATCTTTACCTGCATTCAGGGTGTATGTATGGGACTGTAGTAATTTGTATTATTATATCTTTACCAGCATTCATGGTTTATGTATAGGACTGTAGTAATTTGTATTACTATATCTTTACCAGCATTCATGGTTTATGTATAGGACTGTAGTAATTTGTATTATTATATCTTTACCTGCATTCAGGGGTTATGTATAGGACTGTAGTAATTTGTATTCTTATATCTTTACCAGAATTCATGGTTTATGTATGGGACTGTAGTAATATTTATTACTATATCTTTACCAGCATTCATGGTTTATTTATGGGACTGTAGTAATTGGTATTACTATATCTTTACGTGCATTCATGGATTATTTATGGGACTGTAATAATTTGTATTACTATATCTTTACCAGAATTCATGGTTTATGTATGGGACTGTAGTAATTTGTATTACCATATCTTTACCTGCACCTGGTTTATGTGTGGGACTGTAGTAATTTGTATTACCATATCTTTACCTACATTCAGGGTTTATGTGTGGGACTATGGTAATGGACAAAGATGGCATCAGTGCAGGGGCAATAGCTTGTGAAATGGCGGCATATCTCAACTCTATCAACCTCACATGCACAGAAAAACTGGACGAAATCTATGCAAAGTGAGTATCTTGTGTCTTTACGATGTACAAGATGACAGTCTATCAAAATGAAAAATTATAAATAGAAAGATAAAAAAAGTGAAAAGGGAGCTTAAGAAGATTAAGTATGTTTCATGCCCTTCCTATATATTAATGACTGGACCATAAGATTAATGTTATAATACAAAATAACATACAATTATTTTAAAGATCATATTACACAATAATAACATATCTCTGTGCTTTCACAGGACTTTGGAAAGTAACTTTAAAAATAAGGCCATTATTCTTATAACATTTTAAGGTTCAGAATATTTCTAAATAACTGTCAATTTTTTTAACACTGAATCATTTTTCTGAAAAGAATTGGAAAATATAAAGGTATAATATTCCCTAAATATCTCAGTTAGTTTAGGGATCTACCTTTTTTTAAAGGAATACAACGGGATTGTAAATTGTTGCAATAACTCTCTCCTTCTTCTCTCTCTTTCTTCTCTCTCTCCCCATTCTCTCTTCCCCCCTCTTTCTCTCTCTCTCTCTCTCCCTTCTCCTCTCTCTCTCTTTCAGGTATGGTTACCATGTCTCAAAGAATTCCTATTACATCTGTCTCCAACCTGCAACAATGAAGGCCATGTTTGAGAGAATACGAACTTTGAATCAAGGCTCTGTGAGTACACTGTCTCCATTAATGAACTTATGATTACTGAGCTCAAGATTACTTAGGCTCAAAACTGTATTACCATGTTAAATTAGGTGTTATATATTTTCAGTTGCAACAGTATTTAGAATACACATTTTATTCCTAAGGATGGCAGGATCAGTAGTAATCTGTCCAAATGGTCTTCTGTTGTGTAATAATTCAATTCAATTCATTCATTTTTCATATTTACAATGATGGTACAGTTTTTACATATTCACAAATTAATATACATATCGATCAATTTGCACAATACAATACATTTCAAAAAACATGAAATTGAAAGGGAAGGAGGTTCAACTACAAAGCAGAGCTTCTAGGGTGTAGGCCCCCCTGTAAAAGTAATTATTATGAATTATTATTTTGATAATGATTATAAGATTACGATAATGATATACATGTCTAAGATTTGCAAGGCACCAAACCCACTTGAAATCAAATGCTCAAGGTGCAGAAGGGCAAAAGATGAAATCACCCCAAAACGTCTGCATTGTACATGAAAGGATCTAATAAATAATCCAGTTTTGTTTTCTGTCTTTCAGTATCCTGATTCAATAGGTGGCAGTAAGGTGACATCAGTCAGAGATCTGACTACAGGCTATGATAGTTCTCAACCTGACAAACGAGCTGTAAGTCTGAAACTTTCATTGGTTGGGGTAATCATTACATGTTTGTTGTATGCTATATCAAAGAACCTTAGAAACATTTAAGAGTAAACTTAAGAGCGTTATGTAAATATTAACTATTATTATTGTATGATTGTTATTAGGAATTTGTTATTATAATTATGTATCATGTATTATATTGTTGTAATTTGTAGGTTAACATTACTTTGTATTTTATTTTTGTTAAGCGCTTTGAAACTTTGTATTAAGCGCTCTATAAATGTAATATATTATTATTATTATCTATATTATTAATACCACTAATCGCCGCGGGGGGTCCAGAACGGGACAAAACGGTTCCTCAAAAACGTCTTTCCCCGACCCCGTTCGCCTCCGCCGTGGCGCGGGAACGGTGGCACAATTCCACGAGGCCTGTCTCCCGTAACCCGCGTGCCACCTCGACCCCGCGATCGACGTCCATGCCGTTAAACGCGGTTTCGGGGTGCCGGGGAGGACGGGCGGACGAGAGATCAGCGAGCGTGGTGGAGTGCAAGGAGGCGACGAACCCGTGAGAGCGAGTCGGCAAGGCGTGCTCCCGCCCTCTGTCTAATTATCAAAGAGAGACGAAGAGACACACGATGGACGAGAATCCACTCGCGTCAACGGGTGTAGCAAGTCTCATTGTAAAAGGCTGCGGCGTATCCCGAGTAAGACCTCTTGCTATAGGATTCGCTTTCATGTAAGAGAAATACACATTAACAGACGACTCACCCGGGTGATGGGATGTAGCCAATATGTACGCTCAACGGGTTGAGCTGACCCGTGTTATGCGTCTTTCTATAGGATATGCTTTGTAGGCCAGGCGGACCTGCTGTGTGTACGAACGTACGTGTATAATGTTTGCGATGATTCTACACTCACCGTCACACACACAGCTCAGGCGGTTCGACTCTGATTCTATGATAATTGCCGTGATTTGTATATAGTTTACGTGAATAGAGGTATGCAAGCAGGGTTACTTTGGTATTAATCTGTCCATGTTTATTGAATTTGGATAATCATTCTTCAAAGTAAAGTTTTCACGTGACAGAAAGTTGCAAACTGCATTGAATCCACACACGTTTTGCCACTGCAGCTGAGCGCTGCTGTGGCCGGTGCTGCGGCCGGTGCTGTGGCCGGTGCTGTGGCTGAGTGTGTGAACATGGAGTAGCTAGGCCTGCATGGTGTGAGGAGAGTCGAAGCTAAACAACACTTTGAAATTGCTATTATTGCCCCGATTTCAATATACTTTCGTGAATAGACTCATAGAGGTATGCAACCTGAGCTTAGATTGTGATTATTCTGGCCATGTATAGTTGTATACTGAATTTCGATAATCAATTTTCAAAGTAAAGTTTTCACAAGAAAATCAGCCGGTCGTTTAAAAAAATGATACTGATGGACAATAATACTTTTACTATGATACACTTCTGCATCAAATCAATGCATTAAAACGTTTTTCAAAGTGTGTGTGTGTGGGGGGGGGGGATCAGGTAGCTCAAAGCGACTTGAGTGCAGGTGTTGTGTCCACAGGGTTCAACGGGCTGAACCCCCGAAAGCTCAGGGGTTTTAGGCATTTAATTACGGTCTCTCGGTCTGATGAGCATATTTTTAATACCTTATTTGTGACACTGGCAGGTCACTTATTGGCGTGGGGTCCATAGTAGAGTTGCGTACCAACTACGCTGAGAGTACGCTGTTCTACGTTACTAAACCCTGAGGGACGCAAACAATTTAATATGTTTTAAAAATTTCGCGTACTTTCGGCGTAGAAACTTGACGTAACTTAACTTTACGTAACACCACGCTACTAAACTAAACAAACTATATCCTTAAATGGATTAATGAAAAATTAGCCCAAGAAAGAAGAGCCCCCGAAAGTTGAAAAAGTAGCCCCCGAAAATTTGATATAGATCGAGCCCCCGAAACATGCTACATGCTACATATTGGCACAAACCGTCAGATTTTTCGCGTAAAATCTTTACTTTAAAAATTATTAAACAAATTTTGTGAACAATGCCAACATAATCATAATCCAAGCTTCTGCTTTTGTACTCTTTTCATAAAAACTACATTGAAATCACAACAATAATAATTGCAAATAAATCGTACTTATCAAGATCCTACCTGGCATAGTTTTTGTTATGGTGCGCCATTCATGGTCAAACCCCGGCCCCCTCACTCCGGGGTCGGAATGACCGCATGTCCGGTAAAGGGGTACTTTTCGTGCGACAAAGTCCGGCCCGAGAATTGTGAAAAAAGGGGTGTATTTGACTTTTCCCCCGGAGATTTCTTTAAAAAGGGTGTCTTTTTTCGTTTTTTCTCTCTTCTCTTTGGACTCCTGAGAAATTATTCCGAATTTAGGGGGGTACATTGAGCATTTTTCCAAATTTAGGGGGGTCTCCAAGGCAGGAAAAGCCCGCGAAAGGGGGGTTCAGAAATGTTGGCAGTCCTCAGATAGGGGGTGCATTTAAAAAGAGGGAACGAGCATATGCGTACCCTAAATAACACTGAGTGGGGGGCCGGGGGTCAAACAGCATATTATAAAAATTGTCTAAATAAAAACCCGGCCCTCCCCTAGAATCCCGTGGATTTTCCACGGGTCCTGCTAGTTATGATGATTAATGATTTACAGGAAATGCATCTACAATCTACTTTCAAGTAAACACAGATATATAATTTGTCTTTTGATCTCATGTTATCCATGATTTTGTATCTGAATAAAGATTTATTTAAAAAAAAATAATAATAACATGTTCATTTAAGCTCATACCAACCTTGAAGTTTAGCAGGCAGCCAATTACTTGTTCAGACAGTTACTCTAAGAGGTCCATGAAATTCCTTCCCTAGGTCATCTCATCACTTCTTCAGTTCAGTATAAGCAATTATTTTTTGTGGTTTTTATGCCTCCGTTACGAAGTAGCCGGAGGCATTATGTTTTCGGGTTGTCCGTCCGTACGTACGTACGTCCCGTTCTCGTGATCGCGTTATCTGAAGAACCGATTGATCGATTCCTGCCAAACTTTGGTCATGTATGTATCTTGCAGAGCCGATGAACTGATTAGATTTTGAGGTCACGAGGTCAAAGGTCAAAGGTCACAGGGCTCATTATGTATACAAAAACAGCTCGTGATCGCGTTATCTGAAGAACCGATTGATGGATTCCTGCCAAACTTTGGTCATGTATGTATCTTGCAGAGCCAATGAACTGATTAGATTTTGGGGTCACGAGGTTAAAGGTCAAAGGTCACAGGGCTCATTATGTATGCAAAAACAGCTCGTGATCGCGTTATCTCAAGAACTAATTGATGGATTGCTGCCAAACTTAGGTCATGTATGTTACTTGCAGAGCCGATCGAACTGATTAGATTTTGGGGTCACGAGGTCAAAGGTCAAAGGCCACAGCGCACATTATGTATGCAAAAATAGCTCATGATCGCGTTATCTCAAGAACTAATTGATGGATTGCTGCCAAACTCGGGTCATGTATGTTACTTGCAGAGCCGATGAACTGATTAGATTTTGGGGTCATGAGGTCAAAGGCCACAGCGCACATTATGTATGCAAAAACAGCTCATCTCAAGAACCGATTGATGGATTCCTGCCAAAATTAGGTCATGTGTGTTACTTGCAGAGCCAATGAACTGAGTAGATTCTTGGTTCATAAGGTCAAAGGTCATGTGCTCATTATGTATGCAAAAATAGCTTGTGAACGCATTCTCATTAGAACTGACAGATGGATTACTATTTAACTCAGGACATCTTGCAGAGCCAAAGAACTGAGTAGATTTTAGGGTCACGAGGTCAAAGATCAAAGGGTCATATATGTATATGAGAAATTGCTTGTAATCACGATATTCTGAGAACCTGTTAATGGATTACAATTGAACTTGAATTCGAAAAATTTCTTCTGTTTTAGTTTGTAAAATTGCTCTATGACGGAGGCATCATTTTCGACTGCGCGCAGTCGCATTCCATCTAGTTTTTTATTTTGTTAGTTTCGAGAATCATTAATTCACACCATCTATTTCGTATTTATGTCGCTATCGTTTTCATTATTTCTTTTTATAAATTGGTTTTTCCAGATCCTTCCTGTCAGTAAATCAAGTCAAATGATCACCTTCACGTTTGACAACGGTGTGATAGCAACCCTAAGAACAAGTGGAACAGAACCCAAGATCAAATACTATACCGAGATATGTGCAGATGCTACACAAAGGTAATTTGCTTTCATGAATATATTGCTAGATTTGATATGCATATATTTTGCTTTTGGTTAATTTAGAAATGCTTACATTTTTGTTATTAAAAAAGTATTGCAAAAGTTTCACAATATATATTTATATTTATTTTATGCTATTCATCAACAACTAAAAACAACAAGACTGGGCAATGATGTGGTGCCTTTTCTTAATACAGATACGAAGCACCTACAAAACAACAATTTTTGTCTCGCCTGCGTAGCAAAAAGCGAGACATAGGCGCCGCTTTTCCGGTGACGGCGGCGGCGGCGGCGGCGGCGACGGCGACGGCGTCAACATCAAAAACTTAACCTAAGGTTAAGTTTTTGAATTTTTGGTATAATTTTTAAAGTATAAGTTCTTAGTCAATGAAACTTTGACTATAGGGTAATCAAGTATCCCCAATCATGTGAGTAGAATTTCAGGTCACTAAGTTAAGGTCAAAGGCCATTTAAGGTCAACAAACTTAGACTTTGTTGTGGCATCAACATTAAGATTTTCAAAATGCTTCTTCTTCGTTATTTTTCAACCGATTTTAATTCTGATTGTTTCATATGATAGGGCTAGGAGGGGATTTAAAATTTCTACACAGAATCATGAAATTCATTATCTATGCTAATTTATGCAAATTTATTCGAAATCACAAAAAAAGGCTTCTTCTCCTTCATTTCTCGACCGATTTTGATTTGGTTTGCTTTATATCGTAGAGCTAACTTTGGTACACTAAACTTGTACACAGAATTTTGAAATTGTTCTCCATTAATTAATTATGGTAATTTATGCAAATTTATTCCAAAAATAACAAAAATTGCTTCTTTTCCCTCATTTCTTGACCGATTTTGCCTTATCTGGTAGAGCTAAATTTGGAACAATAAAATTCTACACAGAATTGTGAGATTTTGCTCCATTGATTATTTATGGTACTTTATGCAAATGAAATGAAATTATGTCCCTTCCAGGGCATCAAATTTCTATTTTTTGACCAGTTCAAAAGTGTACCACATAAAATTTACGATAGTTGTTGTTGTGAGATGCAGATGAGCGCTACATCATTGACGTTCTGGTTTATCATATTGAATTGCGTTATGCAGGCGAGACCGCCGAGAGCGTTTCCCTTGTTTTTTTATAACAACATTTTAAAAAAACTTTAAAAAGTACAGATATGTCTGAAGTTTCTTTTAGTTTGTATCTTTGTTTATATTCTACCTGTCTGTCCTGCTGTTTTGAAAATTCAAGAATAATAGTTCATGTATATTCCTTTCTGTCTGTGTTCACTTTGCAGAAGTAAGGAGGAGATTTCCAATGAGCTGAGTAAGTTCGTTAACACCTTAGTGGAGGAATTACTCCAGCCTGAGATGAACAAACTGATTCCCAAAAGCGATTGAGGGCGCTGTATACCTTACACAAAAAGATGAATTTCACCCTATGACGCCACCAACCATTCACCAAGGCGTCACTTATGTATTCAAATCACTAATTATTTGATGGGGATTTAATCAACAGTATAGTATAAAGCATAGAGAGCAGTCAAAATCTGGGCCTTGTTTCACAAAACTTGTCATCAGTGACAAATGACAGGTTTTGTTATAAGCTAGGGAAATTCTTGCTTCTGATTGGTTATCAGTAGATTTGTCACTGAATTTTGTAATTTGTCATTGAAAAGGCTTTGTGAAACAGGTCCCAGATCTGTACTTGAAAAGGTTGATGACGTAAGAACATTTGTTGAGAAATGAGCACGTAAGATGGAACGCATCTAACAGAAATTTGAAATGGAACGTTTGAAGTGTTGAAGTGGTGCCTCAACAAAAGGCGAGCTGAAAAGTATATTGTACAATCTGAAATAAAGTTGACATTGATGATTGAATAATGAATCATAGAGCATCATAACAACTATGGAAAGCTGTTAGCACCTTTGAAAATAATTTGTAAAAGTTATTTCAAAAGGCATAAAATGTTGATTGAAATCATTCATTTTTCTAATGTCAAAGAGATTTCACGTTCTTGATGTGGAATTTATGATAAGGCTAAAATACTTGAGTTTTTGCTATGGGATATATTTTATTCTAAGACTACGAATGGCTCTCTATAATTTGTAAGTCCAACTTAAAGTTAAGTTCAACTAAGGATGTTTGTGAAACACCCCCCAGAAGGCAGAACACTTTCACCTTCAGTTGAAGAGGACTATTCTGCTGTGTACCTTATCCTGTTCCATCCTGTACAAATACACATGCACCGCACAAAACAAGACGTAACTGGTACAGACCGAAACGGTGCTATCAGGGCTGATAGGTAACGGCTCGTAACTGTTGTGCTACTTTTGGCTTGGATTGAGACATGCCCTCACATTGCAGTAATTCATGTTCCCTCCCCCAGTTTGGAATTGATGAAACAAAAGATTGATACAAGAAACACAAGTGTAAAGCCAAAAAGTGATGTTCTTAATCAAGAAGATTCACATCTGTCCTCATCAATAGACTTTTTGTGAGTACCAAACAAAGACAACTCACTTTTTATAAATTAGGACAGTAGAGGAACTTGTTTATTATGTCAATGTTGCATTTCTTTCTCTTTAAGAGGGGTGTTCATGTGATCATTATATTTTATAGTTACGTGCCTATTTACTCTTGTAAACCTATGTAAACATATGGTGACCAGACTTGTACTCCAGCAACAATTGCTCCCACCTTTATTTCACCAAAGATATAGGGTAAGAGTTAGTATTGCTTTTTGGTATTAATGTTAAGATTTATGATTAGGTATAATGTTTGGTCCAGTGTTAAAGTGAGGATTTGGGATGTTGTAGGATATTGGCCGTGGAGCTAAAGCATATATTATAGAACTATACCGACAGCATCATTTCAAAGAAATTTCATTACTAGAGTATTCTATGTATTAATGTGAAAACATTGTAAAATTTTGTTTTTATCTGAAGAAATATATAAACATATATACTTATATATTACCGTTCTCAGTGTTTATTTTTCTTGTGGGAAGCCTTGGGGCCTACCACCTGCTTTAACTTTAATATTTTATATGTGTAGAAGCGGCTCTAGAAGAAAGATATGCATTAATATATGAATTATTGACAATATACCAATGGTTGTACATCCACCTAATATCATTAAAGGCATTTTGATTGATGAGATAAAACTTTTAAGCTGAAATTCATGAAGATCTTAAAAGATATAATGATAACACTTAATTCTAAAATTCATAAAGAAGAAAATGATTTGAGTTCGAAATTGCAGCTGATTGAGAATAATAGGATGATTTTACATGAAATACATGAAGAGATTGTTTATTTTGGTATTAAATGCATCTAAAATATAGACTACTTAAAGTAAGGAATACAAAGATAGTGCTTGGATTTTTTTTCACATGATATGGTTGCTTAGTGTATATTATTGGAATGTTGTTCTACTGATACAAGACTTGGTACTAGTTAGTCATATACTAGTAGTTTTGTTTGTTCTTTGTGTATATCTCACTATATATCCTGCTGGAAATTTTACTTTAAGAATTTTTTTCAACTGCAAGCACCTGTATAATACCCTTTATCTGTCCAAACTCCAGCTGCATAATTCATTACTGTATTCTTTAACATACCATCTAGTGCTGCGGAATGTTGTTTGCATTTTCATGATTTCTTTATGTATGTGTCATTGGAAAGGTATTCCATCAGGTTGAACCAGGTTAAAACAATAAGATAAATCTATATATATATATATATATCATCGAACAAGAAGGGTATAAGTTAAGTGTTAGAGAATATCAGTGAATGCCATTTCAGCTTCTAACAGATATTCACTTTCTAGTCAGGTTTGGAATACATTGGTGCTAAAGGGTATTTAGAAGAAAAAAACTCCCGCTATCCTCATTCCGCTTTCTTTCATCTTAAAGAATATACAGTGCGTCCCAGAAAAAACGAAACCGAGAAGTATCGATGTTCTATCATAACTTAATCACAACTATAATTAATGGATGATACATATTTGGAAAGCTTGGAGTCTCCTCTTTCATGTGATGCTACTCAGATAATGCATATTTTACGCATGAGTGATTAACAATCAGCCGTAGACGAGAGTCTTCATGCATGGCTAATTGTCAACGAAACGGAGTTAAGTCTTTTGTCAAATCTGCTTTTTGCTACGGCAGGCACCCAGTCAAAACGAATTCGTTTGTTAAAATTATGAAAATGTAAAGGCTACTTTAAACAAACAGAACTTTGTTATTCCTGGCTCATTTTTCTTGATTGAGCTATCATATGAAAGAGCAGAAAATGGACTTTCTAGAAATATGAATTTTTCTTTGAAATTCAAATACCGCCCGCCAAATGTCTTTTTGGTTTCCTTCCTTCAAATTGCTTTAAATAACTCATGCGTGAAATATGCAGCACATGAGTAGCATCAACTAAAAGAGGAGACTCTAAGCTTTCCAAATATGTATCATTCATTAATTATGGTTGTGATTAAGTTATGATAAAACATCGATACTTCTCGGTTTCGTTTTTTCTGGGACGCACTGTATATAGCATTACATTTCTATTTGTTACTTACGTATGTTAAAGCTTTCTTGTACATCTGTGTTTTATTTGCTACTTTGTTGGCTTTCTGTAAGTAGTAGTTAAGATAAATATTTTTATTCAAATTACCGTAAGTATGCATAAAGTGGAGTTGACATTTCAATATTCATTGGTCATCATGCCACTTATATCATTTTCTCACCCAAAAAAGGGAAATATTATTCATGTACTGTGCATGATCAGCAGAAAGAAACTTATGTAAAACAAGTATTATTCCTCACAAGGCCCAAACCAAAGATAATTTCTTTCAATTCATTTATTTTAATGTCATGCCATTTGAAATGCTGTTATAAAATCTGTCTCCAATTTTCTCATATTAGTGCATCTTTTGTTATTATGTGCTACTTATATTTTAGTGAAAGGACTGTACCCACATTTTCAATACTTTAAGAAACAGTCCTATATGATATATGCCACAGGCTAGGTTAGAAATATATTTATTTTTCCATCCAGTTATTGAATTAAAGAATTTTTTTAAAGATGAAATAGAAATACTTCATACTGAGATAAGGACATATTCTTGTTAGTATTAAAGGTATTACAAAGTTTTGGTATGGGGTCATGAATTTGGTTCAAATTAACATATTGGAAGCATATGCGTTCCTATAATATTCATTGATCGTTGTCCCGGTTGAAATCGAGTCTAAAGTTAAGAAATTATAAATAATAAACTCTTTATGTTGTATAGCTCCCTCTCAAGGCCAAGATATTAATTTAGCTATGAAACAATTTTTCTTGACTAAAATCGACCGATTAGCTATTCCCGTTTGGAAATTATATATCACAACTACATATTCTGAGATTTTCATGGTCGCAGCTACCATTGTACGGCCATAGGCGCTATTTGAAATTTATCAAAATTTACCGGGAGCACCGGTAAATTTTTATATTCAATTTTTCTCGAAAACAGAAGTGTTTTAGGGGTTAATTTTTTGGGTGCTTATTATACATCCACAGGGGCATCCAAATATATCAAAATTGTAAAGATTCACTATCCACCCAATTTTCAAAATTTCCCAAAACTTTGTATTACCCTTGAAGATGATGTAAGGAGTGAAAATAATCATATACTTGTTTTTATTAAATATGTTGTTCTTATAGAGTATTATAGCATGTAACTCTAACCTGTTACATCATGTTTATGTGCCAAAACAGCTTTGCTGTAGGCCTATTTCTGTCTCAAATTTGTAATGTTTGGGGGTAGACTAGGTTACTGTTAGTATTCAAGGCTATGTTTTTCTCAGGTGAAATTTTTTTTTTTTTTTTTTTTAAACTAGCAATTTAATTGTTATGGGTAATACAAAACAAGTAAACATGTTTGTGTTGCCGACTGACACTGATTAACTGTATATCAGATTATAATCTGAATGTTTCCCCAAATAAAGCAAAACAACAACAAAAATACATCTGTTTGCAGTACATTGTGTTAATTGTGTATGTGGGGACGGGAGGGGAAGCTAATGGGATGTGTGTGTGTGTGTGGTGAAAGATGATGTAATATGTTCTTGATAAAGGCAGGGACATGATAGAGAGTGTTTTTAAATATTTTGATAAGCTACCCAAAATATTTAACCTGATTTGCTACCAACTTTATTCAAAAAATACTTTATTTAAAGAAAAGCTGTTTTTACCTTTACCTTTACCCGATATTCTGGAAGAATGCTGTGTTCTCAGCAGTCGGGCTTCCTAGGAAGGAAATGTAGGACTGAGATAGGGCGGGTTGACAGGTTCAGATTCGAACTATTCTTGTACATTGAACAGAGCAGGACTAACTTAGCAATAAAGTGCACTTGCGGTGAACTTCATTTCAAGAAAAAAGCTAAATAAATAGATCTAATGTTGTGACAAGACACGGTCGTTATTAGGGCCACCACACCGCAAACATTGCGACACGACCCCGACTATATGTTAAAGACAAAATGATAAAGATTGAAGTAGGATTGTAACAAAATTGTGAAATACATAGTATCTTGATCATGAACCTAATACATGTATTAGGTTCATGATTGTATATACCATGGACCCTACCACAATAATCATAGCGTCTATGTATATACAGTAAAATATGCTTTAGTGCCCTGTATAGAAAGACCACCTGTCTACAAAGACCACATTCTTGTCTCCCTTGAATGGCCTTTATGGACAGGTTTCACTGTACATACTTATAGCACCTCTATATTCAAGGTAGGATCTGCAGGGATAGATAAGTTCACACAGTTTAGAAGGACTGCAACTTTGAAAGGATTGTCGTCATTTCTAAATATAAATTTTCGGGACTAGCATTGGGTTACTTACATTTATATAAGGGAATGAAGCGGGGAGCATTTGATTTTGTATCAATTTCCGATCCAACAGTCCAGTGCTAGCCTACTCTTTCCCCTACTGTGTGGAATTCCTGGAATATACGAACACATAGCTATTGGAATGTTTTCAGTGTTGTAGCTATACGGGGTCACGTGGCCCCTCCTAATCGAATGGCGTAAAGAGAGATAGTGGGGTAGGGGTGATAACGTGAGAGGTGATACGACCCCCCCCCAAAAAAAAAAAAAAAAAAAAAAAAAAAAAAATTAAAAAAAATATATATCAAAAAAAAAATAATAATAATAATAATAATAAATTAATAAATTAATTTAAAAACAAATAATAATATAATAATAAATAAATATATTATGTAAAAAAAAAAAAAAAAAAAAAAAAATCGAATGGCGTAAAGACAGAGAGAGAGAGAGAGAGAGAGAGAGGGGGTGGTATCTGGTCTGTTTCAGTGACAAGAGGCATACCCATTAATGTTTTAATTGTCCTTCTTTTGTATCGTATCTTCAACACTGCTAAGAGCATTTCAGATAAAACCATTTACGCCCCGGTCAGACCATTATCGTCGGTGCATGGTGAAAGAATTAGATGAAGAATTACTGTACACCAAACACTGATCATCACCCTGCTTCCCTTCAAAATGCATCCCTTTCAATAACTTTTAATGAAATGCTACGTACTGTCTGGACAGATAACTTGGTTGCTATGCCAACCCCATCACTTCACCAACATTATGAAGGTGTTTTCTGTGTTTTTTACCAGCAGGTTTAGCGCCGATTACGCCATAATATAGACTGTCATCTATGACTGATGATTAGATTGTTTGTTGAATATGGAATTAACTGAAGCTAAATAATTGGCATCATGAGTGTAGATTTATTGTACTGTATCTCATGATAGCTGTATGATCGTCCTCGGTTAATTTTCCACGTTTGACACTTCGGTTAAATTCGTTTGACACATTGAAGGTCTGTACAAATGAAAGTTGTCAAATAGGTATTAATTAGAAGAAAGAAAATCTTTCTCGTTAAATGTGAATTTCATCTTGCACTCCTGAATGTAAGATTATAACTCAGTTCGGAGATTCGCATGTTTCGAATGCAGATATACAGATGTTTAAAAGTCAAGACGCATTTACACTTTCCACATTAAAAAAAAACCCACCACGTTTGCCAAGTTGTAAGTACTTGCGCTTACAAAAGGAAAACAGATGGATATCACTAAAGACACTTTCTATTTGCTTTCTGTCTGTCTATCATGATGGAGTAGAATATAATGTTGATCTCTGTTTTATGCAAAGCTTTGTGGTAAGAATATCAGTGGCAAGCATTGTGTGGTCAGCTCCCAACGTCTTTGCATTCACACGGTGACACCGCAATCAAACCACCATGGGTATAGCTCAGTTTCAAGTGCAGATGATGGATGGCGTAGTGCAGAGGAGGGGGGGGGGGGGGCTTGAGGGCGTGCCCCTTCCTGATTGAATGGCAAACAACAACCAAGGAAAAGATAGACCCCCATCAGATCTTGAGATTTGAGGAAGATGGTAAAACATCAGACGATGACATAATACACATTTTATACCATGATTCTAAATAAACAAACATTGGGGTTCCAAAATCGGTATTCATGTCAGCAAAAAAGGTTCATAGTATTTTAAAAGTCGATATCATACTTCTCATTACAGTGTAAAAAAACCACGTTAATTTTGACCCGAGAACTAAATTAGGAGTCCCCAGTCCCCAATACTTTTCAACGATTTATAAAATGACATTCGCATAATAAGTTCCTATTTTTAAAGAGTTGCTTTCAGTATCCGTTGGTTTCCTTGATACATCAAAATAATCTCCAATTTTTCAAGAATAAGCACAATTCGTGTATAACGTAAAAAGACATCGTGATATACTAGAACACCGAAACTATCAATAAAGATTTAGAAACAACTTCAAACAAGGTTATAAATGCAGTGCTCATGTTAAAGCCCCACTGCACTAGTTTGGCCAGGAGGGATTAGATCTCCCTGCATGGTCACTGACAGGTGGTTATCTCACCAAATCAGCTCTCAATTAACATAAGAAAAAAAGGATCATGGGGGACCAATGGTCACCAATTAGGCAATGTTTGCTATATAGAGGGCACAAGTAGCTACAAGTAGTGCAGTGGGGCTTTAACACGGCGTGTCACACACAGTGCCTTGAAACGCAGTGCTTTCAGTTTCTCGACTCTTCGCGCGCTCCTCAACCACCAGCCAAACGCGAACGGATGCCTGTCATTTCACAATACTATAGTATAGTTGAATGCATGCACGGTGGCATCGTTTTGTGCTCTGTACATGGCCAAGGGTAGAAGTGTCTTGTTCGCATGTAACCATTGGATATCGTAACGGTGCCTACCGGTAGAGGATTTGCCAGGGGATCGAGTTTTCAGAAAGGGAAGACAATTTTATGTGAATTTGAGGTGACTTGTTCCACGTCTCGTTTCCTGGATGCTTTAGTAAGTGATTTATTTCTCTCCTTATTCATACGTTTAGTCTTCTCTTTTCCTTTTCCCGTTACGTTCTTCTTCTACTTCTTTTCTGTATTTGCTTCTCATGTTCCTTTCTTTCTTCTGTACAACAAACATGTGCTCAAAGATGTTGTTCCCTTATGGGGTTTAGTTATGGATTTCATGGATTCCTCGTTCTTTTCTGAAACTAACATTTTTATCACATCCTTGTACAGTCTACCATGCTTTAAAGACGACCCGTGTAGAAAGACCACTTGTCTACGAAGACCACATTTTTTGTTTCCCTTGAAAAATGGTTCTCATTGAAACGTTTACTAAAGAAACCTGTTCATAAAGACCACCTGTCTATAAAGGCCACTTTTCTTGTCTCCCTTGGGTGGTCTTTATAGACAGGTTTCAATGTACATATTAAAGATATCAATAATTGAATCCAGTTCGACGTTAATGTTTCCAACAAGACATTCGAGCAACCATGCCGCTACAGTTTAAGATAATCATATAACCGTTATTCAGTTATAAAGATAATTTATAACTGAAATATACCGATCGAGTGACTATTGTGAGCAACGGTATATAATTATTTGCGCTGTAATTCTATCGCTTTTTTTGCGCCATTTCTTGGCATGGATAATATTATGATAGACATCCTGAACCATACGCTGTGATAATATGCCAACTAAGTCAAATGTATACTAGCTTGTGATCTTACAACTATTTGCATTCAGCCACTGCATCAAATCAATTGTCTTTTAAATGGATTGTTAGTTTCAGTTTCGCATTAACAACGGCACAAAGATCAATAAACCTACTTTACATCAATTGACTTTACGACCGAATGAATTGAAAATCCAGCTTATATCAACATAATGTGCACAAATGATTAATATCTTATCTTTATCCGAAAGCATCAACAAAAGACAAGTTAAACCTCTGTAATCAACAAATAATTTACGGTATCCTTTATCAACCATGCCGATTAAAGATTGCAATCAGGCAATTGCGTCTCCTATTTAAAACGCTGACCGAAAAATTAATTTCAGGATGTGACTGTCTGTTTTTGTTAAAGTGTTTAAACATAAAAACACTTACTGTCTTTTTGATGTATTATTGCTCTCATCAGTGATAATTTTTTTTATAGAGGCTGCACTTAGAACTAAGTCAATATGGAGATTTCCAGCCAAGAAATAATGTTATCAATATGACATTCACTGATTGATTAGTACTAATAATCATGCGACCTTATATAAACATGATAAATCAACTCAAATGCGATGATTTTATTCGCAACTATCAGTAATTCGTATTCTATCTGAATGATATTCACATCTCGTTTTGGCGTTAATTACATTCACTCTCTAGAACAACAAATAATAATAGCGCAGTCGTAGTCATAATTCAACCTTGACAAGAGTGGATTAAGAGTGGATTGAAAAGATTATTGGGATAATCCTGTAATGTCTTTTGACAGCTCGTGCAGAGGACGTTGACTCCTATGATTATGATTCATGGATGAATCCAATATTAATTTATTCAAGGATTATGCTTATCACTCGTGGAATATATTGTTGATTGTCACTTTGACTGCGGATCAGACTCTGTCAACAATATACTTCTTGGCAAGTAAATGGACATTATTCATCCATCTGGCCCACATACAGCTGCTATGATTAAAGCAATGATATTATTAAATGAAATCATGTTAGGTTAGATGTGATTGTTGTGATTGTGTTAGGGGTGCGTGCGGGGATGGTCAGAATTCGGGGTCCCTGCATAAAAAAGGGTCATTATACATAATAGGGTCATAATTTTAAAAGAAAAAAGAAAAGAGAGGGGAGAGGGAAAGAGAGGGGCGGGGGGATGGGAGATGAGAAAAAAAAAAGAGGACCCTTTTTGCCACTTCCCTAAAATGGTCTCCCAATCGATTCGCATTTCATTCAGGTTAGCGGGGTGGTTGTCCTTGGTTATCATAGAGGGGGGGGGGGGGGGGGTAATTGTCCTAGGGAGGTATTGTCACCGGGTTTAATTTTCCGGATACAACAATACACAACTCTCACAACCTTCTTGTTGTCAGCTGAAGTTTTGAAGTAGCAACTATTTATTTGCTTTAATATTGAATAGCTGTAGAATATCTTGATATCAGTTCCTTTTTACAAAAATATGTCAAGGATCGGTATAATAAAACAACATTCTAATCACATCTTACATAACTTGATATGCAGTTATCAATGCTAGTGACTATTGCGTCATCATTCTAGAAAAAATAAGTGATTGGGAAAAAAAAAATCAAAAACCAACTTCCGGTAAAACCATGCCAATTTCTACAACGGAAATGAGGGAAATGAAAATGTATCTAATGCTAAGAAAATGTTGTTATTCAATTTAGAAAGTAAAAGGGGTGATTGATCAAAAAGATGTAGTGACAATAAATGTATAGGAGGAATAAACAGCACTGGTACTGTGAGAAAGAAGTCATAAAAGATCTATACGTGACATGCCCTTGAACTATTTAAAGCAAATTTGTTTACAGTTCTTAAAAAAAATAATAATAATAATAATCTCTATATCCTACAAAATTCGACACTAACTTAACCTGTGCGCATTTTGGCGATTTGAACAGTTAAATCACCTTAATCGAAGTAGATTTTTATTTCACATGGGAATACCATCCGAAAATATAACAGAAAGTGATGTATATTCCGTTATCAATGAAGATTTATACAATCACTAGGTTGAACATTTCTTTTATGAAACTTATATATCATGTTTGAATTGGATATTTACAGACACTGAACGATCCATTTTAATTAGTTATGTCTGAGCAGTCAATAAAATCTTTATCTGTTCCTGCATAATGGGTCCATGATTTTTTTCATTAGACCATCCACATCTTCGTATTAATTTGACCTGGCTTCTGATTTCAAAAAAAAAATTGTTGATATGAATATGACTTGTATAGCATCGTGAACGACGCAATTCAAGGTCATTTTAATTCAATTTTATTCAATTTTATTTCTGTTTCCAACATAACATTTCTCAGAATTCTCGCTGGGCCTTACTGGTACCTGTGACAAAATAATTAAAATGTGGAGTCGAGATAGTTGAGAAATTGAAAAATCATTTCAATACTCCTCATGATTGATGTACGTATACAAATCAGACGATGCTTAAACCCTCATGTAATATCGATCGAATTATGATCATCGATCTGTAGTATCCATGGCAACGGGGTATATAGTTTCCTTGTAAGGATCTTCTAGCGATGGTCTGAGACTTGAGGATGAAGATGATCTGAGCAAAAATGGGTCATGTTTATTCAGAATCCTACCAGGCAGCATGCCTTCCTTCTGTTCAAATCTTGGAGCACGGGATATTTTTAGAAAAAAAATTAATGATACCTTGTTAATTTAAACTAACGTCAATCCGGTTCGGGTTTCGTTGTGTTTGAAAGCTAATATTGAATATCTGATTTTATAATTGTATTTCCAGCCTCATCCATTTAAAATGGAGGACTTAAATAGTGATGGGCTTAATTTAAACGACGGTTCCTTTTTTCTCCCATTTAAAATGTAGGAGAAAATGAGAGGACCCATGTTGATGTAGATTTCATGTAGGCTCTTTTATCTTAATTGTGTTGGCATTAAGTTATGACATTCCACCCCTCATTAATATGTCTATTTCATGTTTAATCCTTCGATATTGGCTTGTAATAAACAAACAAACTGTTTTTATTAGATAATGTCAACACCAGCCAAAACAAAAACAAATGTGTCGGCAGGATAGGAGTGGGTAGAGAAGAATAGGGTGATCTGGGGGCTTTAGATTTGGGATTCTGTTCCATTCATTTTCTGCATTAGCAATGTTTAAGTAGGGTCCATGGTTTAAGGGAGCGATATTTTAGGGTGCTCCCCCCCCCCCAAAAAAAAAAAATAATAAAAAAAAAAAAAAATAAATAAATAAATAAATTAAAAAAAAATTGTAGAACATAATTATACTGTGTGTCAGCCTTCCAATCATAATTTTATCACGGCCCTTTATAATCACGGTTGTAACCAGCGCACTTCAGGTGTTTAATCATGAAGCACTTCGGGCATAATGATTTATCGGCGTTGTGTTTTAAAAGATCACGTCAATATTTGTCATAACGCTTGATTATCATCTATCATCCCTCTGCTCTCACATAAAACACACAGTATGTTATCATAGAGCGGTGTCATAACACGTGCATGGAATTCAGATTACATGGGTTGCGGTCAAGTAGAGAACTCATTATGATGATCTATAGGCCTTTCATTTTACAGGTGTATCTGTGATACCGAGGTATTGTCACAGTTCCTAACTTATGTGAATTTACAACATGGCATGATTGTCCATGTATACATAGATGATTATCTCTGGTAATCGCATATTAATGAAGCGCAATATTATCATGCCGGACTGCAGGGGCGGATCCAGGATTTGCCGATAGGGGGGGGGGGGGGGCTAAAATGTGAAAATCGTGCCGACCAATATCTCGCTCAGAGGGGGGGGGGGGGGGGGGTAGTGATCATAATTGTTCTCGTATTTGACCTCCAAAATGTGAAAATCGTGCAGACCAATATCTCGCTCGGTGGGGGGGGGGGGGGGGGGGGGGGTAGTGATCATAATTTTGTTTTCGTATTTGACCTCGAAAATGTGATAATCGAGCCTACCAATTTTTCCGCTCAGTGGGGGGGGGGGGGGGGTAGTATGCATAATTTATTTTTTGTATTTTACCCCGATTTTTTTGTTCTTCTTTTCTTTTATTAAAAAAAAAAAAAAAAACAGGTGGGAGGGGGGCCGGGTCCGTCGGCCCCCCCCCCCCCCCGTGGATCCGCGCCTGCCGGACTGTGTTCCACTCGAATTTCCACATGGACTGGCAAGTCTGTCGACACGTACTTAAGAAGAAGAAGTAGAAGACTGTTACATGACATACAACTTAAGGTGCATACGATAAAGATGCAAATGCCTTTAAGATCTCAGAGAATTTAATGTTTGTAGTTAAGAACCATAATTGATAGACAGGTGGTGGTTATGGAGGGTTAGCAGCGTGGTACCTTATACCCGTCTCTGGATCTATTTAATTAGACATTAATATAGAAACATCACGCTGTGGTCCCGGTGTTGGTGTGCGTAGAAACACAGCGAATCCAAGGTTTCCTTCTAAGAAGATTGTTTAATCCCACCTGTTCCCTAACTGCAATGTTAATATATAATATAATCAAGATCCACATTATTTTTGCTATTTTTTATTTTTATTTTTTATTTATTTTTATTTTTTACTAACGAAAATATATGTAATTAAAATGTTTTATTTGTCATGATACTCAATAAAGGTTATTTTTACAGTGAGTATCTCAAATGCAAAATCTGATAGCTCATAATTCGATCTAAAAGATCATTGCTTGAACATTAACAAAAAAATAGATCGAATTTTTATGTCAAAGTATGTTGAATGGATTCAATGCACAACCCTGAAACAACCACCGTTATATTTTAACCTTCTCGCTGTGACGTTATATCACCCATCTGAACATTTTGATATCACACTGTATCTTAATGTGTGTCATACTGTAAGCACCGCATGTATGTATCACCAGGGGCGTCAACTCTTGTTTTATGATGGGGAGGGGGCGGACACATCGTTCTATCCAATGCATGCTTCTGGCTTTTGCGACAAGAGTCATGTGGAATGTAAACGAACTATATAATGTCAGAAGCTTGCAGGATATGGTATTTACGTACCTCAACAATTATTATACTTGCTGAAAGATGGGCATATACAATAAATATTTGCATAATTCTCTACGCAAGTCTGGCTTCATGCATTCATATCGAAACTTTTCTGCTATATCTCGTCACATTCCGAATATGATTGCGTTTTAAGAGCGAGCTTATCAAAGAACATTTCTACTGGGATATTCCTACAGAATGACATGTTTTAAAGAATGAGAATGCTTGCAAAATAATGTTTCGCCTTTACCATGCAGGACCAGACCTTACCTTTACACTTGTACTATTTGTTATACCTTTAATGTTTCAAGTTAAAAAGAATGTCACTTTCTCACGTCTTCGAAGTGTAGAGATCACATAGTATAGAGCCCGCAGGTGAGAGGTTAAATAATAACGCGCCGTGATCTTTATAAGCATATTGTATCAAGTCATATCATCAAGAATCAAGATAATACACCTGGGACGATTGATTCACCCACATTGATTATCACTGTTTAGATATGTGGGTTTATATATTACTTTATGTACTCTCTAAAAAAAATCGAGTGATCACGGACGTCACTCCTCTGGAGAGTGAAAATGTAGTGAAAATAGAGTGAACATTCACTCTTTTCTTCTTAGAGAGCACTCTAAAATCAATCGATTTTCACTCCTAAAGAAGTGATCACCGACGTCACTCCCAAGAAAGTGAAAATAGAGTGAAATTCACTCTTCTTTTTTAAGAGAGTAATCTTGAGTGCATGTGATGTAGTATTTGCGTTTTATGCACGGGCAGGTTCATGCTATTATTTTGTCCCATACTTTATACGGGCCCATAAACTCAGATTCGAGTAGGGCTGATCATTGCGTTTCATTACGGTAAGTTAACCCACTGACTGTTGAATGCTCTCATTACCATAGTCTTAGTACAGGCTCCACATAGTTTCAGTAGGTAATGGGTGAAGAGCCTTAATGAATTGCTAAAAAACCTCTCCGAAGGCCATTTTCTACCTAGCAATAACTAGGGTATGCACTTTAAATTCATTCTGATAATGGATATACATTTATTCGTAACAGGGGAATTAAATAATTCGTATCGAGGCGCTTCACAAAGGCATATGCATTAATTTGGTTAAATTTCGAAAATGGCCTAATCTACATTTCCCCTCTTTCTTCCCTCTTCGTCTTACCCTACTCCGTATCTCCATCTATCTTTATGACTTGGATTTTATCTTGAACATTTGCAACCTGGGTGCATTTTCGTATCTACTGAGGCTGCCCTCCCCCCCCCCCCTCCCCCACCCGAAAAAAAGAAGAAGCATCTAATAAATATATTTGTTAAGTCACCTCTCTTCCATGTAAAATTCGAAATTGATTGCTCAATTCACCTAATCCGTCTTGACTGTTTCGAAAATACTCCAATCAAGCAATCTCTTCTTTTCTGTTAAAGTTCATTTCCCCCATAATTGATTTAGACTCTTATTTACATTCTAACTTTCCTAAATTTTCAAGGAACTCGGAACTCGAAATCAATGCTAGTTTTGAAATCCAATATATGGCGTAAATTTAGATGAATGTTCACTGTGCTATGACACTGCTCCTAGAATATCTCATCTGCCAGCTGAAATTCAATTTAAAACAAGCCAAACGAGGTAGAATATCGTGGATTTCAAACTCTTCAAAAGTATTCTGACCTATAGGGACATGCACTTTATCCGTCATACCTCAGCCACACAGTTACATTGACCCCCAAAATCGCCTCCAAAATGACCGTCTTTTCGGCCATTCGGTGTCACGTCTTTTTTGTTCGGTGTGTTCGGCTTCTGGGCATCGTTTCACATCACCGCCGTAAGTACAAGTTCGCGGACATCAAAATCAT
Source organism: Strongylocentrotus droebachiensis (assembly GCA_035222895.1). NCBI lineage: Eukaryota > Metazoa > Echinodermata > Echinoidea > Camarodonta > Strongylocentrotidae > Strongylocentrotus > Strongylocentrotus droebachiensis. Next base: position 621,524 of record JAVYIG010000226.1, on the reverse strand, counting down.
AACACGTGTATTCATACAAATTGACACGCCATTTATACTTAGGACGGTCTCGTGAAACAGTGCCCTGAGACCCGTTTCACAAAACTTGTCATCAGTGACAAATGACAGTTTTTGGTATAAGCTACTGAAATCCTTGCTTCTGATTGGTTATCAGCAGATTTGTCACTGATTTTTGTCACTTGTCATTGAAAAAAAACTTTGTGAAACGGGTCCCTGGTGTCATCCTCGTTGGTGTGCCTGGGGTATAGCAAGGGGAAGACTGGGAGCCAAGTAATATTGGAGGGTTCTAGAATAAGGGTAACAAAAACCAATCAAAATCTCATGATCGCTTTCAAACTGGAAAACGAGAGGATAAGAACATGCAGTGGAACAATCAGATCGCACTCTGTATTATTACGTTATGAATAATGCGTAAGAAAAGGGAAAGGGGGAGGGAGGGTGTTGGGGAATAGGAGAAAGAACAGAGAGAGAGAGAGAGAGAGAGAGAGAGAGAGAGAGAGAAAAGAAGAATAAAAAACAGAGAAGAAGGTAATAAATATTGAAGGTATTGAAAAATTATAAATAATGGAGGCTAAAGAGCGAAAGGAGGATATATAGATAGATACATACAAGATAGATAACTAAATAGATAGACAATATAGAAAGGCATGTGAATAAACATGTAGATAGATTTATAGACAGATAAATAGATAATTATATAGATTGATAATAATTATATAGATTAGATATACAGATGAATATATGGATAGATATATAGATAGACATAAATTATACTAGAGAGGTAACTAGATAGACAGATGGATATATAGATAAATAAATCAGGTAGATAGAAAGACTGGGGGTTAGAAAATAAAAGAAAGAAACCAAAATATTAAGTGTTGGTTTCGCCGTATACGAAAGAAATATCAAGCATTAATATCATGGGCCAATAAAATAACTTAATCAAACTTGACAGCGTTAATCAGGTGATTGAGAATCATGACATTTACAAAAATAATCGAACGGTTAGCGGCAAAAATAATGTGCATCGCGCGAGAAAACCATAACACATTACCTCATAATGTATCAGACTGAATGACTATGTGCTTGTGGGCGCATCATCTAAAATTGCATGCATGCAATTTTTAATAGGATCGTGACTTTTTTTGATGGAGTATAGTGACAGAACCGGGTCATCATCAAAAGGCCTCAGAGAATACGAAATTATATTTATACCTCTATCTCTATACAGATGCAGAGATATACATGTAGTTCCTTGAAAATATATGAAATGTCATACCGTATCAATGTTGGAACGTGGAACTACGGCATGATCTGCTTATTAGAACTCAGTTATTGAGGAATGAGGTTGCATCGTGAAAAAAAAGGGGAGGTTGAGAAATGTAGGAACAAAGAGAAAGAGGTTTAGATAGAGTGAACAAAACAAAAAAGGACAGATGGGGAGAGAAAATGAGAAAGAGAAAAGAGACAATATATACGCGATGGGTGGTAGAGTATGTGTGGGTGTGTGGGGTGTGTGTGAGCGAGATAATGATTGTATTGATAGAGTGAGAGTTAGAGGGGGAAGAGGTTTACGTGTCTGAAATAAACTAATAAACCAGGTTTCAATACCCATGCTAAATATATTTTAGAGGTCATAGTTGTGGAGATGATGTCTAGCCTTTTCGATCAGTAAACAAAAAATTGTCTCTTGCAAAACTCGATAGACCATAATCATGAGAGCCCCTAAAATCAAGATAAAAGGGAGGATGAATTTTATCAATCCGGTGCCCTATTCTTCTCAATCCGCTCCCCTCAGCCAATATCCATTGTCCGGCAATTTTTTAGCAATTAGGAAGAACGTGTCGAATAATTCAATGCTTTACAAGCAATTATTAAGGATAAATGTGATTATCAAAAGACACGATTGGAGAATCTCACAAGATTATTCCAAATGCCATCTCCGATTCTTGTTGATACCTGCTTGCGAGATAACCCTGCTAAAAACACGTTTAACGGATAAAGTCTTGCCTTATTATTCATGAAAGATCGAAGCACGTCAAAAAGGTTTTAATTGCAGCAATATCTTGGGTCTTCCCGGGGAGATTTCTTGCTTCCATCTCGCTAATTTTCCTTCACCTTCTTCTCCAAATTATTACCCCTTCTTTGCCATTGTGTCGTATCTACTGATGAAAGCGTAACACAATACCATTCACATAACATTGACATTGTGTTGTGTGTGTGGATTGAGGTATATGTGTGTATTCATATTGTTGCGATGACTTGTGTCTGGTATAATAATCACACCAGTCTTGCTTAATAAGCTGGAAAATCTTTGAAACGTAATGATCCTCTTTTTCAACTCCAGTCAACAGCGATATACAGTATATCAACCGTCTAATCTTAATAAAGACAGTGATGTTGATCAATACAATTTGCGGTTTACTTGCTTTTAGTGTAATCTCATCTTATTCAGTGCAATTACACCCGTTTAACTCCATCGAAAAATTCCATAAGGAGTGCATTAGGGTTACAAATATCTAATAATTGACAGAGTAAACGTGTTTCCTCTCATCTCTTGTCAAATGTTTATACCGCTACATTACGACGTCTATTTCTTTTTTGTAATTTTTACCTTGAGCAATAGATGTAATTTTGCCGGGTATAAAAAAAGGAAAAGGAAGAAGAAAAAAGGTTAAGAAAGTAGACGTTGCTTCCTGGTGAGTTTTTAATGAGTGTACTTTCTACGCGAGGGTAAAAAAAAAAACATCTCATATAATATAGGTTTACCTATAAAATGATATGTAGTGCATTGTTATCAACTTTGACGTACCAATTTTCGATCCCGTTTGATTTCGGATCACCACTTTACCTTGTCCGCTTGTGTTTTTTTCTTCGTTCATCTCCACATTTTGTTGTTATTGGCAAAAAGGAGGACACCTCATAAGATGTCTCTTTTTTATACTACATCTGTACTTTGTTATTCGTTTTGAATTGATCACACTTTTTGTATAGGCGAAGGATTTTGTTGTTTTTGTGTGTGTGAGTAGGTGAAGAATACAGACTGAGAAGATTTAAGAAACTGATTAATATCAGACAAACTATGAAACAGAGTCTTTGTGGCAGTATACATGACTGTATGAGAAAAGCAAGATTCCTCCCCAACCATACGGAAGAGGGCATGGAAAATGTAAATGTTGAATGCTCGGCCTGTCGTAATGAAAACATGTTCGATAGTTGGAAGTACGCTTGATACTGATTATAATGATAATGAAAACAATTATTAATTTTAACTAAACCAGCGGATAGAGCATGGTCATTTCGTTTGCTTTTTGCTTTACTGCATACAGTGTTTGCAATCCTTATAGGTAAAAAAAGGTATGCTATGATAATACAGTCACATATCACCGCACCTGTCGGTGGTAAGATTGCAACAGTGTTTGATATATGCTTATTATCTACTCTATGGATTTTAAAGGCACGGATGTGGAAAAGGGTTACATTGCGCAAGAAAGAACTTATTTTGAAGGTAGCGCCAGGGGCTAGCCGTTAACTGAAAATTACTTTTAAATCTACGATCAGGCCCCTTGGAGATTTAGATGAAGGTCGAACAGTTTTCAGGTTGTCTATCAATCCCTTCACAAAGCTTTCCTTTTTTCATAATCGTCTTCGTTTTCTCTTTCAAAACAGTCTACACAGAATCGATGCTCCATATTCAACCGTGTTCAGTGTTTATAAATATTTGTATATTCCCCCCCCCCCCAGTAGCTAGTCTTTAGCAACAAAATAATCTGAATTGAGTTGCTGATAACTAAGGTGAAGGCATAGAAGATAGAATGGTGCAATATTTAAACACATTAATAATCAAGTATATTTTTGCTATTTATGTAGGATTATGTGTAAATGTATCTGACTTTCGCATGTGTTAACTTTAAGGACCATCCACTAATAGTCAAGATCGTCGCTCCCTTAAATAATTCATTATGAGTTTTCCCGTTTAAATCCGTTTTAGAGGAGGATGGCGCCAGTGTAAGTAAGCATTCTTAGTTTACCCGACTTTGGATAAAGACAGCGGGGGAGCATGAACGGGGCCGGCTAAAAAAGAAGGGGGCGCCAGGGGTGGTGGATGAAATTGGAAGAGAACATGGACATCGATTGTGGATAGAATGTGGAAGGGGTCGCATCATTTTTATTTAAAGTTTGATTCCCCTCCCCTCTCATTCTTAAAGATTTCTTTCCCTGTTTAGCACCTCCTTAAATAGTGTCTCCCTGCATCTGTGCAAATGTTCGGATATACCCCTAATTGGTGTCACAGCGTAAATAATCGCTTTAAATCAACTTACTGAGGAAGATTAGTATCTCACAGGATCAGCTTTGCTCCTAATTTTTCACAGAAAATGACCCAATTGAGGAAATAAAAAGCCTGAGATGTGTAATTAATTACAAGTAGGCTGGCACCATCTCCTTTGTTGCTATGTTCACATCTTAGGCCGATAGCCTAATTTGTCTGCCCTCTTATCAAGTATGATATTGTTCCGATTTTGCCATATAGATTGTAAGCTTATGTGAAATGCTTGGATGAGTTTTTAAAATAAATGTTTGTATTATTATATCATATTCGAGAGGCTCATAACAAAACTAAAAAATGAAATATTGCGAAATGAAACCATGAGAGGGACGAGTGGTAGAAAAGTTTGAAGCTCATGAGAACATGAGAATTTCAAGAGAATCATGGAATGGTGAACTTGTAGAAGAATACACAGGAGGGGAAGATGTACGATGAGACGAACTAGAACAAATGAAAAAGAATGCAACGAAGAAGAAGAAGAAGCAGAAGAGGTAAAAGAAGAAGAAGAAGAAGAAGAAGAAGAAGAAGAAGAAGAAGACGAAGAAGAAGAAGAAGAAGTAAAAGAAGTAAAAGAAGAAGAAGAAGAAGAAGAAGAAGAAGAAGAAGACGAAGAAGAAGACGAAGAAGAAGAAGAAGAAGTAGAAGAAGAAGAAGAAGAAGGAGGAGGAGGAGGAGAAAGAAGAGGAGGAGGAAGAGAAGTAGGAGAAGAAGAAGGAGGAGAAGAAGAAGAAGAAGAAGAAGAAGAAGAAAGAGAAGGAAAAGAAGAAGAAGAAAAAGAGGAAGAAGGACAAGAAGAAGGAGGAGCATAAGAAGAATATTTAAGAAAGAAGAAGAAGAAAGAAGAGGAGAATCATGACGATAATAATCAGATCAGTATAGAACGAAGATGAAATGGGAGATGAATACCAAAACACATTTAAGGAACAAAATGTAATAAAAGGGGGTAATTGCTCTGAAATAATAGATTAAAACCGACGAAACTGAGAAAAAACAAGATTGTGTCAAACAGATAGTTAAAGACACTACCGACGGAAGATGTTGACACGCCATGGTGTGTATAATTTCCTATCCCTGCTCGTAAAAAACACTCATCATACATTAAAATTATGATGAGAAGACAGCCTTCACAGCTGTTTACGTACTGGTTCCACCATCATGTCGAATGGTGATGCTGTCTTACCATGCAGTTTTCATTTCCCAAGTGGCTATTCTTTTTTTGCGTGTGACCAAGTTGATATAGTGATAAGCGTTTTTCCATTTATTTTGGGCCAGTATTTCAGGGACCGTCGCTCATGCTTGGGTAAGAGAGGGATGATCGAGTAAGAGAGAGATGAAGGCGACATTATTTTTGTTGGTTATGCTGAACTGGCGGAAAAGCAGCATATTATGCGCAGGACTGACCTAGAAAATGGCGCCATTCAGAGAAAATGATAGAAAGGAATAAATATGAATACTTTGATGAAGAAAAAATTTAACGTCCTTCTGGCTCTATAAATACATGGTACCATGTTTGAAATACGTTTAGAACGAAAACTGAAACTTGAATCTTGAGAATTAAAAATGTGTGTGTGCGTGTGTGTATGTGTGAGTGTGACAGAGAGAGAGAGAGAGAGAGAGAGAAGGGGAGGTGGGGTAGGAGTGGGGAGGGGCTTTGAAGAGTAAGCTATCAAGAACTCACAATTATAAAGATCTTATTTTAATATCATATTATTTGGCCTCATTTTATTCTCAATTTCTTGTGCTATCATAAACCCCCCATGTTTTGCAAATATTCTGTCGCCCCCTTTCTTTGGGGACGGGGAAGGGGAGGGTGTGGGGGGAGGGGTGCTTACCATCATCAATACATACCCGAGAGAATAACGGTTTTTATACTATTAAACATAATCCTTCCTATTCGTGACTAGAGAGGATGAAAATTGATCAGTTTGGTGGCGAGATATATAGGTAAGCTGATTATTGTGTGATAATAATCCTCAAATAAGGTCAAGGACGTATCATGAGATGATTGTATTTATGAACAGGTGATGCACCGAAGGCGTGGATTCGATTGAAGCTCATATTGATTAACTTTATAGCATCAATTTCCACAAACCTATGATTAAAAACATGCATTTTATAAGACAGGAAAAAGCTATGTCTTCTGTTTTTATACCTCAATCATGAACCCGTTGTTTTTAATAGCATTTATAGTGAAGATAATCGTATTCAAATAAAGTTGAATTAATTTTGTGAAAAATTATACCCACAAATTGTTTTTAATTCGTTTTGCAAAACAGGTGTAAAAAGAGGGAAGGCGGAAGGGAGAAAATCTTTCTCTTGACTTAACACTCTACATGATAATCAGCTTTTAATTACCCAAAATTGTTTTTGAGTAATTGATGTTAGAATAATGTCATTATCCCCATGAAAATGTTAACTAGCAAATTAATTTGTAAGTCTATGAAAATGTGATTTTTATCACAGGCGTCGCATAAAGACAAGAGCTGCTTATAGCGATTCGAAAACAGAATAGAAAATATTTGTTTATGTCCTTTTTGTTCTCGCAATGATGCCCACATGCAGAGAATAGTGTATGGAAAGTGCTTTAAACCTAAGCCGCGTGTGCTATAACACAAGTTGGCAAGATTTGTCACTTCTCGTATTATGCTTCATTAAAAGGTAATAATCTTCCCGCGTTATCGCCTATATGCTTCATTAATTCCTAATCATAATTACTATCCACTAGTTTTTGCCGAGACTCATCAGGCGCGATGCTAGAGTAGTTTTGTTTTTGAGGGGAGCAGGGACTTTTAGGGGTGTCTTGGATTCATTTTCTACACGTGCCTAGCTTAAATGTATTTAGAGTCTATACTCTAATCAAGTATATTTGGGGGCGGCTTGAAGATTTGTTTTAATTTATTCATTTTTTTGGTTTTTGTTGGGGGGGGGGGGGGCTATTTCCCAAACACCCTCTCGAGAACCACTACTGAGACTCATATTCCCTTTAAAAACACACTTCGTCTCTGACTTCCAACCTGCCATGATATTTAGACAGAAATTAGTGTAAGACTCTGTTGGCTTTTAATAAATTCTTCTGTACAGGTAAAATTACCGCTTTGTTTTTCGTAACGTTGTCGTGTTTGAATTCATTTTTCATTCAATCATTAGAGAGAGAGGGAGGGAGGAGAGAGAGAGGGGGAGGAGAGAGAGAGAGAGAGAGAGAGAGAGAGAGATTTGAAGACGTTCCACCTTGTGGCATGTAATTTAACATTAACAAAGCGGCAATGATCAGGTGGCCTGGATACCTTAATTCCAATTTTCTTGGAAAAATCATCGAGCTCAATCAGATATTGAACGCCAATGCATTTTCATTAAGCCATATCTTTTAAAGGAAAGATGTGTCTGAAATGCCCTCTAACCGTGTATGCCAACAGGAAACAAAAAATCTTTCCGTTTGGCATGGAGCTTTCGAAAGCGAGTAAAATCGGTTTCCATGGCAACGTATCCTATCTATTTCATTTTTCCTGTTTTGCTCTGCTGGCTATCTGAATTTATTGTATTCTGGGGCGTCTTTCATCATGGTACTTCCTTTTTCTCTATCTCTCACTCTCACACACACACTCTCTCTCTCTCTCTCTCACTTTCACTCTGCCACTCTCGCTTAAAATCTGACCTCGTTCATTTAATATATTCTCAATTTTTTGCAGTATGCAACGTATCATTTATATAATATATAGAGGATATATGCATTCCGTTTGTATCGGATTCGTTCCGTTTTGTATTTACCAAGAAACTTCCAGATACTGAGTTTCAAGCTAATTTCCATTACTTGTTGTTATTCGTACTTTCTGATTTCCTTTTCCTTGTTAATGTCTCTTAGGTAAAAAAAAATGTTTGTAGCGGGTCTACGGCATCTTGGGTGACCCAGATACTCCAATAACAATCTATATATTACAGGATATATTTCTTCTTCTGCTTGTTCTTTTAAAAAAAAAAAAAAATTCTTCTTCTTCTTCTTTTTCTTCTGCTTCCCCTCCCCATCTTCTTCCTCCTCCCCCTCCGCCCCCTTCATGATATTTCCTCGTGTTATTCCTGACATTGAGAGAGAGAGGAGAGAAATAAGAGAAAAGGGCAGGGCAGAGAGAAGTATTCTTTAAAAAGACAGCTGACAGAGTTATTAAGGGCTTCGAAGTAACTTGATAAAGGAAGTGATCAGTGGAAAATGGGAGGGAAGAAAGGATGTTAAAAACAACTCGAAAGATCAAAATTCGTAAACACAAAAAAGATCTCTGTGATAGACAAACGATTGCAACACCAGGCATGAGAGACAGTAAATTTATTCATCATATAAGTTGAAAAATGGAACACCTATCTGAAAATATCCCAGCCCCGTTTTTCTCGGCCACTGATTTTGGCGAGCCCTCATTTTCTTATTTTGTCTCTACCGGTATAACGAGGTCTTGATGCGTATTATCCACTTATTGATGCAATCAGCTGTCCTTGACGTCTAGGTTTATTGATCAGGGGGGCGTTTCACAAAACTTGTCATCAGTGACAAATGACAATTTTTGTTATAAGCTACTAAGATCCTCGCTTCTGATTGGTTATCGGCAGATTGGTCACTGATTTTTGTCATTTGTCATTGAAAAAAGGGCTTTGTGAAACGCACTCCAGGCGATACATCAATTCTATCACTCAATCTTCTTCAAAAAACGATATACGAGTTGATAGAATTGGGCAGTTACATTGTATTACAGGTATGATGGAGAGAGGAGGGAGTGAGAAAGAGGGAGAGAGAGAGAGAAAAAAGAGAGAGAGAGAGAGAGAGAGAGAGAAAGAGAGAGAGAGAAGAGAAAGGGGGGGGGGGGGGAGGGGAAACAACGACAGATAGAAAGGAGGGCGCAGAGGGGTAGAGATAGGAACGCTTTGGTAAATGAAGACCGAAGTGAATCTTGCTGCATGCATCACAGCTCACGAACAAAATTACAAAACATCTCTCTTTCGGAATTGTACTGGTAGAATTCTTGCCACGATTAAAAAGGAAAAGTTGGAGAAAACAAAACACTCTTATTTTCTGAAGAACAAAAACTGATCCAGAATACATATCCTGCAAAATGATCAGCGAATTGAGAGTGATCTAAAAGCCGGATGAAGTTTTCAGGCCTTTCTGGAGGATATTTAACCAGTGCAATGGATACAATGCGTGACCAGAAAAGCAAGCACTGAACGGTAGCCCCTCAAGCTCTTGCCAGTGTTTGATCTGTCCTGGTTATATAGGTCGAGCTATTTGGGAGATTGAATACGATTCACTTCCTACATCATTCATCTTGTCATTTGTCCACCTCCGAACATCAGGTAAGAACAGTTTTCTTCACATAATAATACCTGAAGTATACAGGAGCTAACTATACCAGTGACAACCATTCCTCCCCTATGAAATAAGAGAACCCCATTAATTTTATTACAAATACGTCTTAGTAATGTGTTCAAAAACTGCCCGCATTTAATAACGTATATATTTTTACTTACAGGTACTTGGTAGCTTTGCAAAATATTAATAATAATAATAATAATAATGAACGTTATTTTTATAGCGCATATCACTAACACAAAGAAAGTCCCTATGCGCTTAGAAAAGAAGGAAATAGAGATATAGGGCGGAATAGAAATTAACATTTACGCCTGATACATGAAAATAATCTATTACAAACAACATTAATGATACGCAATTCCTATATAGCTTACATGTAATAGATTGTACATTCAAGTAATACAAATTTAAACAATTAAAATTAAATGTAAATTAAATTGAATATTAAATATGTACATGATACTATAACCAAAGAAGTTAAACAGCTGGAACAAAATTAACAATTTACAAAATATAGGTCTTCAACAGAGTCTTAAAGACTCTGTTGTGCGTGCCTCTTTGACAATATATCAGGCAAGCTGTTCCACAATTCGGCCGATTTTTTTTTGAAAGAGCAAGTGCAATAATATTTTGTTTGAGTGCTTGGAGTTACCAGGAGGGTAATCAATAGATAATCAATTCGAAAGTGAGTAAATTATTAAAATCATATTGCTATGAGTGTACTTAATAACATCTGAAAGTGAGAGGAAAAACCGGAGCTCCAAATTCAAACCCCGGAAATATTCTAAACAGACACGCTTATAAAAACCAACCAACGAATAAGCAACGTCGTTTACTTCATCACTGGCGTGGACTTCTCATCGTACAACCTTTGAATGAATGTAAGAAAACGGTTTATAAACAGCAACCTTGAAAATCTTATCAAAAAGTTTGATGAAGATGTCTTTCCGATCGATTCGGAATGGTGTTCTTTTACAAGCTATTTCAATTTCAGAAATGGACGCCCCAATCGATGAGGTGGTATCTATATAAGTACCTCCATTCCTTCTGGTTTGGGATGCGCTCCCTAAGACGGAGGTCAGGGGGCCCATTGAGATGGAGGAGATGAAGATGAGGAAGGAGGATGAGTGTATAAGAAGAAGGGTCTAATCAATGGGTCGTGTAGTGTTGATGTATCATGTCGTTCATCCATTGATTGCGAGACCTCAAGCCTTTAGCGCTTGCTTGATCCTCGCTCGGTTACTCCATGAATTAGGGTCCTTTCACATCCGTACTGACTGGTAACTATAGCTATTTCTAACTCTTTACTTAAATTTGTTTAAACTTTGTTCAAATGTGTTTGTTTGTTTGAGATGACTGCTAAGAAAGCATGTGTATGCTTATGTAAGCAACCAGGGGGCCGACGGCTTTAAGTCATCTCCGAGGGACTTGGTAATGAGGATTGATGCCTTATCAAAGGGTACTAGCGCATCGACTTGGTTTCGAACCCGGGATCGCCCGGTTGTGAGACCGCTGCTCTATCACTGAGCCATCGCACTTCCTCTGCAAATTCGATTACAAAGACTTTCAATAAATATTATTATGGAAAATTGCAATGCCCTATAGTATTGCCAATAATTATATCAAGTTCTTTCACATCATATGTAATTGTATTGTTCACAGATTTTAAAAAGTATTTGGACAAGGCTACTGAAACTTCCTCGTCTTTATTTTTTTCTTCACTTTCGATAGGTTCTAAATAGGCCTGCTATAAAAATCAACCATTTAATTTTAGAATTTTGGATGACACTCTAATATTCTGGAACGAAGGGTGAATGAAAATTATGAAGTATAATATTGCAACATTTATCAAGCTTTATCAACACCTTCTCAAATCTATGGCTCTCTTAATCGTCACTCTCAAAATGATGGTCTTAACTTTGATGTGTGAAACGACCTCGACCTCGTCACTATTAATACCCATCGCTCACGTTTTTACCAAGCGAATTGGATGAGACGGAATGGCCTGTTCAAATAGGCACTTAGCCGGTTAGACGCGTAACCCAAACTCCCTCTTAGGCTCCTCTACGAGTCTCATCTGATGGGAGGCAAGGTGGTTTCATGATTCAATTTGACCGACATCTTCTCGCCTTCCCTCGGCTCACTGACTTAATTCAGTGGACACAGGTGCATGAACTTTCCCTTAAGATCGGGAGATCAACCTTAACGACCGAAGCTGGTCCCGTTAGAGAGCAGCACATGGGCTCGGGTGTTGTGTCATGCATGATTGTGACAAAGTTCCCCGATAGGTCACACCATAGTATTTTCGTGTATCATAAATTCATAAACATAATCACCATGTTTTAATTTTGTTTCATCCTCTGTGCACTCATATTTTGCACAATAAATCTATCCTCTATATCCCTCTCTCTCCCTCGTCACCCCTCTCATTATTTTTGAGTTTCTTTATCAAAATATATTTATTTCAATCTCTCCCTCCCTTCTCCATGCATCTATTATTTTGTATTCCTACCTTTTTTTCTGATACGCTTTTGTCACTGTCATTGTAAATTCTGTCTATTTGTCTCTATCTATAGCTTACTCTCCCTATGGAATATTAATATTATTATTTCACAGACGCACAGACGCACACACTACCCCCCCCCTTCTCTCTCTCTCTCTCTCTCTCTCTCTTCTAGTTCTGTCAATACCCCCTTCTCTCCCTATAAACTATCAACTCATTCACATTACGCACACGCACCCTCTCTACCCCCCCCCTCTCTCTCTCTCTCTCTCTCTCTTTCTCTCTCTTTACTTTATCCCCTTAGGAAAATGGAATTTGAGGTCGGTGCAAAAACTGCTGAGAATAACATACACAAAAATAATGCAAGATATAACAAGACCCTCTACAACGAGCAGACGACATGCCTCGATATCCTGTATCAATCGGTTTTGGCGCCATATTCGTGCGATCTACGGTAGATGTGAAAAGGTGCGTGGCGGGAAATCCTATTTATGGCAAAGCGCGTCAATATATGAGCCATCAATATCCTTACCAAAGTAAAATTATCTTTCTTGCAGTAGTAAGAGAGTTTTTGATCATTTTATTTTGCTTTTTCGTGCAGTCAAGTATTTTTCTTTATAAACCACCATACTGAAAAAATATGGTTACGATTTACATTGTGAAAATCGAAGAAAATGGAAAATATACTGTAAAATTCAATATTGCATTTTAATCTCTGTGACAGACTGAATGGTAAAAGTCCCCTTTAAACTGATTGAATGCCATTTTGTATAATACGCGTTATAATGCCACCATCAAATTGCTATTAGATAGTTTTTAACTAATGTCATAGTCTGCCTAGTTTAAAGGATTCGCCCTGATTATCATATTACAAACTGAACGCAGTTAGGCAGATGATGAAACCTATACTCTAATCGCTTTCATTTTGTTAAACGTTTCCTTGGGGTTATTTTTCATAACTATTTAAAAATGAATATTACCATACAGTGAAACTTTACATAAAGGCCACTTTAATGAGACCAAAAAAGGCTACTTATACAGGCAGATGGCCTTTATGTACAGATTCCCATAGCATCAAACATATTTCAATGGCAATTATGTTTCAGAGAAGCTAAAAATGTGGTGCTAATAGACAGATTGTCGCTGAAGCAGATATAATGGTATTTTAAGCTTTATTTTAATGAAGTTGACTCCCCCACTTCAGAAATCCATTTTGGAACGATTTTCAAAATGCCCTTTGTATGGAATTTTTAAACCATCATTAAATCCCGTGTATAGAGTAGCATAAATCTCCGTTTGTTTCCGTATTGAAGCTGATTTTGTATTCTTCTTCTTCTTCTTTCTGCCTGCCTGCCTGTTTTGAGAATAAATTCGACTCCCGCTCTGATGTCGGCTGAATTTAAGCTAACCGCACACACTCAGAGCAATCGATGTTGACAGACAGAACTGTCGATGCTCTTCTGCTAAAAACTTCCATCTATACCCTCAAACACACTTCACTGTCACTGACAATGGATGTGACAGTTTTCTTCCGCAATGAGACATGATTTATTTGTGTAAGAACGCCATTAAAATATCTATTTTCGTCCTTCTATTCATTTTAATATAGGACATTATCATTCACGTCTCATTCATTTATTCGATATTAATTTTATGAAGATGAAGTTCAATTAAGGGAAGGTTGTGCAATCGATTGAAATGATGTCGAGTACTTAAATAATGCCTGGATGATTTCACAGTTTTTTTTTGTCACTCCGAACCAAGAATCACTTACACACTGCAGGCTTCACAGAGATAATTATATTCCTCATCACTGAGGGGTGGACTTGTGTGCACCACTGTTAAAGTGCATGCAGAAAATGAGAGGAGAAAATTAAGACAGAAGACAGAACAAAGAGAGAGAGAGAGAGAGAGAGAGAGAGAGAGAGAGGGGGGTGAAAAAGGAATGGGGGGGGGGGAGTATCGCATTAGTTTTGTGATCGCTTGTTTGAATAGATTGGTTTATTAAAAAAAACTCTTTTACCCACTCATTTTAGCACTCAAGAAGGATTCCAAGGTGTAAACATTGAATACGACGTATAATTTAATATGCCCACACTAATGAACGTGAGAATTTTGAAGACGTTAAAATAAGCTATCGCAGTGGGACAAATCGATTGCTTTGAACATATAATCCAAGATGGAATCGAAAATCGACATTTGACTTTGGGGGTCTGTTTGCATTGAAGATCGAAAAATTGAGGCAGTTATAATTTTAATCTTGATATTTCTTGAGGATGATGAAACTGAAACTCAATTATACGAATGACATTTGTACTTGGATATTATGCTGACCAAAATTAAAGTTTCATATCCCTACTGTCCGATGCTATGGTCGTGCCCCCGAGTAACCTAAGACTGGTGCGAAGAATGGTGCAAAGACTGTCTCCCAAGGGTCTAGTGAATGGGATTAAAGATGATGAAGAGGAGAGTTGGAGATGGTGGGGAGAGGGAGGAGGGAAGCTTGAGCTTGAGCTTGAGAGAGAGAGAGAGGAAGAAAAGAGAGAGAGAGAGAGAGAGAGAGAGTGTGTGGGAGGGGTGATATACATTATATAATGTTTTTAAATTGTCACGATTCAGTGATAAACGTATATTCTAATGAAATATCTATACCATCATTTTAATTCAAGTCAATTCAATGACAAGACAAAACGAGGAAAACCATATATCTTCTTTTTGTTTTAACTTTGCTAAAATACTGTTTAATATTCAATATTACATGTTCCCCTCCTCTCGAAGGTGATAATTAGAAGACCACTACGAACATCATGAAGATGGCCAACCCATATCGAATATTGGATGAACTGTGTTATCTAATTGAAGGGGCAGAGATAGAACATAAGATGCTTCGAGCATGTGCCCTCATTTTTTTCCCCTTTAATTTATTTCGCGGCTCATTGTGTCGGTGATGGTGACCTTTCCAATGTAAATAAAGCGTGTTTCATAGACACACTAGTTTTGGATTATGAAAACATGATAATCATGTTAGTAAGGTAATAATGTCGTTTCGAGGGTGGCCGATGTGTGTGTCTCCCCCGCCTTCTAGCTACATGTGATAATTCCAACAATAATTAATGTGCTCAACACTGCTCAATCTTCGAAGTTGTTATTAAGGGGTAGGCATAATCATGTTTAGTTTCGTTCTTGCTCTGTAGTGTATGGTAAATGTGGATGCTATAATTAAAGAAATACTGAGTGATTCTAGATGTTCATGATGATGTTGAAGTACCTATATCTTATACAATTAGTGATCAATATCAATGGTCTATACACTTACACAATTTTTTTTTTATCATAAGCAATATTTAATTATGTATGATGTACGAAGCGTTTTTTAAATGCCCAGTAGATTGTACCTTATCAAATTCTTTGTGGATTGTAGTGAATTTAATGGATTTATTTTTCAATTTTTCTTAATTAATATTGTGTGCATTATTGGTTGTAAATAATCTCCTCGCTCCAACGCTTAACGTGTTTTGCTAAATTCATTTTGGCGTCAACAAGCAGGGAAGCACCAAAAAAGGGTCTATCACCTGCCAACATGAGTTAATAAGAGGAAAATGGATGAAGAGAGAGAGAGAGAGAGAGAGAGAAAGAGAGAGAGAGAGAGAGAGAGAGAGAGAGAGAGAGAGGTTGGGGGTTGGAGGGAGAACGTCTTTTTCTTTCTTTCTCCCTTGCTGGGAAAGGATGTTCAGAGTTATAGCCACAACAAAGCATACTTAGTTGATCACACCCCCTCTATCGACGTCCTGCGTTTAAAGTAATAAAATACTAAAAGTCAGAGGCAATTTCAATTGTATTTACCGTCCAATGATAACATTTACAGATAACATTGATATAAATTGATAAGATCTTGAAAATATATTTTTCACACTACTTGTTTGTTTTTAATAGGCTAGTAAACTTTTACATGCCAATAAATCTTATTGTACGACCATGTACTTTAGAGGTCTTGTATACAACCAGAACAAGTACAAGGACATTGTAATAGATAAAGGGAGGAGGGGGGGGGGGGGGGGGGGGGGTCTACCCCTCTTTGAAAACTTTCTGCCAGCAAATTGCAAAGCAGACTCGTTTTGGAAAAAAAGCTTATTGGGGAAAAGCTATGGAATATATTTCGGCGAATCGTAAATCAGAGGACATAGGGAAGGGAATGAAAAAATATTTCGTCAGCTTGTCAGCAAATTTGTTCCGAAAGAACCCCCCCCCCCCCATCCAAAACTATATTTTGATGCCCCTGGGTAACTATCTCAATAATGAAACATGTGACCCTGTTAAACATTTGGAGATAGACATCTTAAAAACTGATTAATTGAAATCATCTCTCTGAAGATTTGACAAGAAAAAAAAAAAACACTTTCCCCCCTAATTATTCGAAAGAAAAAAGGGTCAAAGTGAATAGCTCAATACCCACAGCAATTAGGGGTATTTAGCTATTAATCTAGTAAAATCAAGGAAATCTGACAAATTGATTTTAGGAGGCTAACGGAAACTGAACTGATCTTTAATTCCCAGTGCATGCGCTACGAAGTACAGACGAACTTGCCAAAGCACGGAGTGTAAACAAACGGATAAAGAACTTGGCAAATAAGTGTTACATTCCAGCCAGTCGCCAAATCACAATAATTTATGTTTTCTGTTAGACGGAATTCAGAGGAATTGAATTATAGGTTAAACAGATTCGAAAGAATTTTGATAAGGTATTTTGTGTGGATGTCATCGTGTCAGGTGCTTTAATGATGCTGTAATACATGGAAATTCGTCGTCGTTCATGCTGCTCAGTGTTGTATTGGTTTCATTTCCTGTGAATTATGGCTCTTCACTGAATATGGAATATGTTTTTCTTTCCTACTAAAACGTTTGGTACTGCCGTTGAATTAAATTGAATACTTAGAAAAATCTGGACATGAATGAGGTGAAAGTACTATATCTTGGGAAACTGCAGAACTGTGTCAAATGATTGGACTTGTTATGCTCATGAACCCTTTTCTGTCCTAACATTTACTTCATAAACTCCACTGTCTTCATCTTTATAACTTAACGTGATGAAATATGATTTTTGCTATCTGATGTATAGCGCAAAGTAAGAAGAGAGTCCGCTTTGGTTTCAAAGAATACACGTACAAGAAATATTTGTTTCAACTTTTTGAAACATAATTAATGATCCTACATTTCCTCGGCAATTATGGTTTAATCATGATATCATACCATCAATTTTAAGAAAAGTTCAGTTGTTCTACACCCACTCGAAAAGAGGATTTGATTTTATACGGTTACCTCTTGTATAGTCACCTGCTACACGGTCAATGAACATGGTCAGTGCGTCCATACCATATCCCCCCTAATTTATTGCCGCCCATAATAATATAAATCTACTGATATATTTCACAACGTATGAACAGCATAATTGAGATGGCACTTTGCTACACATGAGATTAGGACCTCACACCGTATGGACAGTAAAGTGTGATTTCAGCGATGCTTAATCCGATGTATAATATCACATGGACATATTGTACAAGTTGTTCTACCAGAGCGGATTGTAAACAGTAGCCTATAGTATCCGTGATACGTTTGTTTTTGGTATCAGATTGAGTAGTTCAATACCACCTGTATAAGATAAAGTCTTGAAGTAAACATAGCGGTGTATCGGTTCCCTAAGAAAGCAAATACATGTACCAAGTTTATGTGATCTTGTTTATAACGGCTTGTAAACTCCTTGATGTGAAGGGAGATTCGTGGCGATACAACAAGGGATGGAGTCAATACGGCACGTCCATTTTATGATCCTCATCTTCCACTGTGAGTTGCTCAAATTGCCAAGAACTGCTAGTTGAGTTGACAACGTTAAGTAATAACTGCAGATTACGATCAAGATGAAATAAATACGGAGCTAAATGTGTTTGGCAGCGATTATAAACGTTGTATACTATAACATGATTGTATTTTTTCTGTCCTACTTGAGCACTATTAACTTGTTTACAGAGGTTGTTTGACATAATTATAGGCCAATTGATTTCCTCGTAACTACATTGTATCATTTAAGGGTACCCAAAACAATGTACTGCATTTGGAGCAGTGTCTTTGTATGGTCACCACATCAACCTATACTCATCACCATCTCCACAATATTGACTACCATAATCGTCATCCCCATAATCATCATCATCATCATCTTTATTATCATCACGATCAATCATTCATTCATCATCATCATCGATCATCACCATCACCACCACCACCACCACCACCACCACCACCACCACCACCACCATCGTCTATACACTCAACAATACGTAGGCCTTTATCAACATCATCATGTCATCATCACCATCATTGACTTCCAGTTGGCCTATACTTTATATAGTCAAGGCTATGACAAGTATGAGGCAGTGGGGGCTGTAATGGCACTATAACCAAAAGAGGTACTAGTAGTAAATGCTTTTGACCATCATCATTATCATTTTCCCTTTAATATTCAACCTCATCACGATTTTTTTTTTTTTTTTTAGAAACTGGATGATTCTCGAAAAGTGATTTAATCCGTATATGCTGACATCAGATATCACAAAGCACATGGATAGTCAATATTACATGACTGTTGTGATGACTTAATAGGTCGCAGGTGGCCAAAGTGGGCAATAATTGCAATGGGAAACCACATTGATAAGAATAATTATGCAGACGAATTGTCTGTATCCTTACACGTATAGACAAAATAAAAACAAACACCGAGAACCACAACACCAAACAAATTTGAGGTCATTTGATTGTGACGTCATATCGAAAGGGAAGGCAATGAAATATGACTTAAAGACAGACACAACAATAACAACAAAAACAACATAAAGAAGTATCATAAAATACAATAACGACAACAACAAACCAGTGACAATAACAATCAGTGGGTGGTAGGATCTTCCTGCCACGGTAATACCGGTACAATATGGCATAAAAGCTGGATTATCTAAACAAAATTGTAATCTCTCTGGAATGGCACGACATGATCGGTCAAATTCTTGTACAGAAAATGAGGTCATAACCTTGAAGGTGACATTAGGAAACAGGACCAGTGACCATGGTGCGTCCTCTGAGGGCCCCTTTTAGTGTCTACCTGTTTCCCTAACGTCATCATAAAACTGTCGATATCCCTACATCTTATAACCGCGCCTCCTTGCGCCAATAATTGTCATTTAAAGGAAATATTCAGAGCTATTCAGGTATCTGTTATGACAGTGCATCTTAGTATGGACGTATTGTGATTTGATCCGAGAGCAAGTTTTCCCTGGTCTTTCCTTGACTTGACAAATTTCGTTCCTTCGTTTGATATCGAAAATCACGGATGTATCGTCGTCTGCTAGTTTTTGTATGTGCCTAACCTAAATTCGCACTGTGCATGCATTACACATGTAAATCTCAGCTCTGTACACAGACGGCATATCAGATAGGAAGGGGGTCGCTCGCAAGCCAGCTTTGCTAAACGATTGAAGTTCATGGTTATCTGGTTATGATTAATACGCAGAGGATTTTTTTTTTCACTTTGGATACGGAATTTTGTTACACCTCGACTATTCATTTGGTATTTTCAAGCAATAATACAACACTGGAGTATCACTTTGGACGTCAGAAAAATCTGCCTTCTGAATGGGAGTGAGGAGCGGATCGCACCTGCAGACCACCGGGCAACGATCGGGATGTAAGTTAATGCTTGGAACGTGGTGGTGAAGGCGCTTCTTGCATGAGTAGAGAGAATGAGTGGTTTTGTTTGGTTTTGTGTGGTTTGACAATCGTTGAATAGCCATAACAGTGTCTGACAGTTATGATGATGTGGATTTACCTTTACAAATTATTTCTTTACTATACCGGTACTTCAATTCCGGGCTGTAGCCGAGTTGTGAAAAAAAAAAGATTTTTATGACCAATTCAATTGTGCCTGCCATTCGTCAGTAGTGGTTTTACTTTTACTATACCTGTAGTCTTGAGGAAGAGGGTGCTCAATTAAATAAGTTTCACCAAAATGTCTTTATGCTGTTTTCATGATTATAAATAGATTTAAAAGCAAGGCATATACTATAGAGCAAGAATGCTTGAACCTTCCAGGCCCCCTACCCTTCTCGGAAATTATTTCTCTATCTA
Organism: Strongylocentrotus droebachiensis; assembly: GCA_035222895.1. Taxonomy (NCBI): domain Eukaryota; kingdom Metazoa; phylum Echinodermata; class Echinoidea; order Camarodonta; family Strongylocentrotidae; genus Strongylocentrotus; species Strongylocentrotus droebachiensis. Next base: position 601,169 of record JAVYIG010000226.1, on the reverse strand, counting down.
GGACCGCACCAGGTGCCCGTACATACAGTTAGTGAAGAGGAATAAAATGGAATAAAATGAAAGAAAGAAATAAGAGAGAGGGGAGGGAGGGGGAGAAGAGAGAGAGAGAGAGAGAGAGAGAGAGAGAGAGAGAGAGGGGGGGGGGAGGGGTAAGAAAGGAAGAGGTGAAAATATAAGTAACATAATGACAAGAACCACCTCAAGACCTCATCTAACAAGACAAGTGCCCCCCCCCCCCTCCCCCTCCCCTCACTCCCCCTCCCCTGAGTCCCCTCCCTCCCCCTGCCCCACTCTCTCCCTCCACGATCAGACCATGGACCTGATGGGACCAGAGCTTTTCCACTGTGATGTGATGAAGAAGTGAAGAGAAGACAGTTATATGATATATAGGCATGCGTTGTGATGAATGAGATCATTGGTTGGAACATTGGGAAGGCTGGAGTTACAGGCCTACTTATATGTTATCATCACCAAGATGTATTGATAGGAAAAGAATACAAAAGAAGATAAATGATAAGAAAGCTTCTTGTAACGTAACGTAACGTAGTGTAATGTTCCACCCGTCCTCCACCAACAGTTTAACAACTTATTTAATACTCATATTATCTTAAATAAAATCAAACAAAATCAACTGTAGGGGGGGGGGGTCTTCATAACAGGAAATGAAATTATGGATAATGTTATATTTCAGGTTTCAAAAAACTTTTTCTATGATAGATCCAGTTTTATTTGCTGCTACTAGCTATATGACATTACACTTGGTAATTATTAGCTTGCTTACAAAAATTGGATTGATGCCACCCCCTCCCCCCTTCCATTTTACATTTACCAACTACCTGGAGATCTGTTATGACTGCCAGACTTGATATGAAGCTCATGAATGTCGAGGTATCAATTGCGTGTGACTGACAGATGTTTGACGGCTTCATCAAATGTGGTGTCCTGCTGTTACAATGTATTGAGTGAAAACATTGTTCATCAAAGTAACATTGAGTGACATTGGGCTGCATTTTCCTCCCCTACCCTTGTGCTACCAGTGAAAACATCACAACCTGGTGAAGAAGTAATGAAGTCTCTGCCATTTTCTTAGGGTTATTTGCTTCATTTTATTTATTGCTCTATTATATTTGCTCTATTACATTTGCTCTGCTTTGGGAAAATTTGATTTTATGTTTTATGGCTATTTTGAGACTAAATTTGATGAGGTTATTGTGTTTCAAGATTGAATGCATCACATAGCTTGTATGACAGAAACTGTTTTTACAGGAGCTCATTAAAAAAAATGATGGAAATTTCGCCTTAAACCCTTGCCCTTTCCCCCCTTTATTCTGCCAATTTGTGTTGTTTATAAAACTCCTTAAGGTGCATCCTCATTAGCCTGAAATTTTAAAATAGCCTGCTAAATGTGGTGTAGCGTGCTCACTAAATAGTCTGCTCATTTGCAGCAAAGATGTAATTAGGGTGCTACCTCAGTGCTATGCTTGGAAAATGAGCATAAGTCAGTCCATGGTCATCTTGGTTTATCTTGTTTATGGAATAGCTAGCCCACTATTCTCAAGATTTAGCTTGCTCAGTCAGTATAATGAAGAAGCATCTTTAAAGGAGCTACACTAAGAAAATTTACTAACAACTGATAATTAGAACAAATTACATATGGATGGAAAGATTTTCTCTTGAAAAACACGAATAATTTGCTGAGAAATCATATAGATATCATGGAAAGGAGTAAAATGCAAGTTTTCAAGACCCTTCTTAGACCCCCAAGCGCCCCCGAACGTAAGCCAAACACACGAGCGTAGCGAGCTCTGAATAGTGACGTCACACCCTGGACAAACAGCTCGGTACCGGCCGCATACCGGAGTCGCCCGTGTATTAGTCTGCAGCTAGACAGCCGTGTCCAGGGTGTGACGTCACAAAAGTGACGTCATACGAAGGACTGCTGAAGGCAGTAAATCTGGTTCTCAAAACTAACATTTTTGAAAGTTGATTTCTGCAGGCCCCAAACATATTTTGAAGAGGAAATTTGTTGTATTTGATCAGTAAGGCTTCCCCTTCGCAATGATATTAATTTTGCATCAATTCAATACACTTTTGCTTCTTGGTGTGACTCCTTTAAGGCTTCATATTTTGTACCCTTTCCCCAGTCAAAGGAACCCCTTGAGACAGAGCAATGACTCTGGTGTATGTATCATCGGCATCCTGCTTAGTCTAGAATGTAAACCTGATACATTGAATGTTCAGCAATGTACTGGCCTCTTGTCATGGGTAGTACCTAGAGTCTCGTAATGTCACTTCTGATTCTTCTCGAGCTGGCTTGATGGAAGAAAACAACCCAACGATGTCCACCGAGTTAATGAGTCCTCATTTTGATCTGGGTAATTATTCACAGCCTATCTGTCTGCTTGTCTGCCTTTTATCCTTGTCATAATTAAACCCTTACCCAAGCCTCGCTGTGACATTGTCTTTGAACTTGTGTCTCATCACTACTGGCACCTTTACTTTTGTCTTGTCTATTGATATACGTCTGTCTTATCTACTTTTTAAAATGAATTTATCATTGTTTTTAAATAATACGTCATTTAACTAGTTCTTTAATAATTACTGTATTCAGTCTCTTTTCATCTTCTTTCGTCCCCTAGCAATTTTATCAATTTCATTAAGAATCTTTTTTAATTCCCAAGGCTATAAATATACCAGTATTTATCTACTATAGCTATGCTTCCCTCCATGATGCCATCTGCTACTGATATAAATTCTTCCTCGTTCAAGTTCTGTCCATTTTCCAGTCACCAATATTTCATGTGATGAGAAATTTATGAAGTTGAATGTGGGTAACCAACTGTGATGAGGGAAAGCAGGAGAAAGGTCATAAGAGGAAGGGGATGAGACAGCAAGAGAGAGAGAGAGAGAGAGAGAGAGAGAGATAGAGAGAGAGAGGGAGAGAGAGATAGAGAGAGAGAGGGGGAGGGGGAGAGGGGAGGGGGGGGGGGGGGAAGAGAGGAGAAAAGATGGCTGTAGAGAAAGGTTGAGAGAGATAGACGAGATGAAGGGAGAGTGAATGAATGATAGGATAAGAGAGAGTGGAAGATAGGGTATGTGCAGAATATAAGAGAAAAAGAGAGTGGGAATAGAGCGAGAAATAAAGGGAGAGAAAGAGTGAGAGCAAAATATGAAAATAGGAGAAAGAGAGAGAGAGAGAAAGAGAGAAGGAAAGAGGGAGAGAGAGAGAGAGAGAGAAAGAGAGGGGGGTAGATAGAATTTATAATGCATTAAACATACTTTTTTTTTTCTTTCTCTTTCTCTTTCAAATTTATAGAGAGATAACGTAACAAACCAAGATAGAGCTAATATGCAATAAAATGCAACTTATAGTAATACTGATAGTTCCAAAGAATAGACACTGATAGAAAAAATACTGATGAAGCTGATTAGTTACCCATGTATAATCACAAATATCCCAAACAGTAATTAAAAACAAAAACTTAACTGATGATCTTTTCAATCATTTCAGTGGTATGGCTAGTACATTGGTATTGCCAAATGTAGATTGAAAAGAACATTTGGAACCTTGCCCATTTCACAAAACATTGGATCAACACAGGAAGCTCAACAAGAAGTTCATCATCATTAGCATAAAGCCCATAAACATTAATAAAATCTTTCTTCCTCAAACTCATCCTATTTCCTGGAAACGTCAATATCTTCTATCGTCAGGCTTCTTCCTTCCTTGAATCTGGTTCAAAATCCTTGAAAAGTTATCAAAGTATGGTCGTGTTGTCATAAAGGTCCAACATTCAAGTACAAGTTCCACTGGTTTATTTACATTCAGTGAATCACATGAAGTGCTTGCTCCTGTCTAAGCTGAGGTGCGGAGAATGTGAAAATACAGAATAGGAATTATAGGACATGAGAGTACTGTTAACTGCTGCTGTACACTTTCTACTTGGTTAAGGACCTACTGAAGTAGCAAATGCGGGAATTCCAATGTAGTGGATAAATTTGTTAATATTTCATGAGGAGGGATTGGAAGGATTCTTTGTTCACCCTTGTGGAATGAAGTGTGAGTATGTTCTAGAATTTTTGTTCTATTAAGTTTGCATCTACAGTATGTCTTTCTTTTTTTGTTTTTGCATTTGGTTGTAGAATTCAAAGTGTACATGTAAGTCTTTGCATTTTAATTGCCTTCTAATTGATTAAGAAATTGTCTTGGAACTAGACCGCTGTAAAATGCGTAAGTATTATCATTTTCCATATATTTAAGTAATGCCTTTCTGTGCTCTGTAGATGTACTTCATTTAGAAAGTACTTTGTGATTGGCTCCACACTGCACTCCAATCAATATTGAAGCTTTTTTTTCATTTCCATCAAAACTCAACAAATGAGACCCTACCTCTTTTGAAAAGGTCATTGCTTGATTCCCAGGATCATGGCTTGTTTTCATTACAAACCTATGGCAATGGAGCGAAATTGAAAGTGGATAGATCGTTCCCATGGCGTTGCAGTATGTTACTGTCATTACCGAACCCCCAACTTACTAGCTTACCAAAACCACGCTCAGTCTTTCAATAATAATAGTCTTTTCTGTCTCGACATCTGTTTCTTTTTCCACTCTTTGTGCTTCTATCTTCTCTATTTCCATCTGTCTCAGAACCCTCTCCCTTTTGCCCTTTTGCCCTTTTTTCCTAGATAACATTTTGCATTTGTCACCATCTCAAACAGATTGCTACCCCTAGCTCTGTCTCTGTCTTTCTTTAAGTATCCCAGTCACTCTCTTTGCATGTTTTGTCCCTATAATTTCTTCCCTTCTCTTCCTCTCTCTCTCTCTGCCTCCCCCTCTCTCAAGAAACCAACAATCCAGGCAAGAATTGTTTTCTTTGTTTCCTCTCATTCCTTGGGGGTAGGGGGGGGGGCAACTCTTTGACTGTGTCTCTCTACTCCCCTGCACTGGTCCCACCCCACTATGTTCTGACTGAACTCCACCTCCACCATGTTTGTCTTCAAATCTCCTGATAGAAACCAGCAAGGAAAGTTTAATACCTGCATACCGATTGACTAAGGATTACCCCTATCCATAACCAACCCCCAAGTTTTTAAGCCAACATGACAATAACATGGGTGGAAAATATTGGAGGGAACATGGATGATGTAAAAATCAAGAAGTGTAATAGCAATAATGCCACCTGCTAAACCTAGAATTCATAAATAGAACAGGTTTTATTGTTCTGCAATATACCACTCCTTTTTGTAAAACACAAAATGAACATTGATGTATTCAGTTCATGTTGTACAGTGATTAATCTATCTCACCCTGCCTTTGTATTGCTATGACAATAATGTTAACAATGTTTAATGGTCGTCAATAATATCTATTGTTCAACCAGCAAAGAAAGTTTAATACCCGCATACCGATTGACAAAGGATTACCCCTACCCATAAACCAACCCCCAAGTTCTTATGCCAATATGGCAATAATAACATGGGTGGAAAATATTGGCGGGAACATGGATGATGTAAAAATCAAGAAGTGTGATTGCAGTAATGCCACCTGCTAAACATGAAATGGATAAATAGAGCAGATTTTATTGTTATACCACTCCTTTTTGTAAAACACAAAATGAACATTGATGTATTCGGTTCATGTTGCACAGTGATATCTATCTCACCCTGCCTTTGTATTGCTATGACAATGATGTTAACAATGTTTAATGGTCGTCAATAATATCTATTGTTCAACATACATTGCAAACCTCACAGTCTGAATAGAACATGTTCAAGTCCTGCCCACGCAAATTTTATGCTGTCTGAGCAATGACGACCTTTTCCCAGAGGTGTTAATTATATGTGACAATGCCTTTCTCTGTATGGGAACTTCCTTGTGCTTTTCTCCTATGAAGCAGAAGAATTAACAATGTCAGTTTAAAAATTGTAAAGTCAGACCACATGAACATTGGGAAACAATCTGTGTAAAACACTTGAATACAAAAGATATACCGGTACAGATGATTCCTTAGAGTTCAGTTTTTGTTCTTTTCAAGTATTTTTTAATGCCATTAGTGCCCCTAAGTTTTTGTTTTTCAAATGACCTAGAAGTTACAGGTGCAATTTAGACCAAAACCTTAGTTTAGATTGATTATGCCCATAAAGAGCCCAAGAGCTTGGATCATTGGAGTTAATTAATAAGGCCTGGAATTGCGAGTAGGCCTAGATCAGTGTGCAGTTCTCCTTCTGAGATGCAGTTGAAAAAGTTGGATGCGGAAGACTAGTTATAATCTTAGGCCAAATTGGTGGCAGACTTTGGCATGTGGTCTTGACTTGTATTTTTATACTTCAGAAGACATGATGGCATTCCATATTTTAATCAATAATAGATACAACACACGTGTCTGTGTTGAATTTTCTTGGGTCATGTGAAAAGAGATTTGAGGGTAGGAAAGAGGTGGTGAAAAAAAGTTACAAATGTGGTAGTGAGATGATTTTGATGTAGATGGAGTGGAACACTTAGAGAGAGTCCAATATACAGGGCGTATCATAATAAAGGATATTGAAGTTTAATGACGATTTATATGAAAACTACTGATTTCATAATCAAGCATTTTATGTCTGTTGTAAAGGACAGAATGTCCTCTTTTTAATGACACCCCGATCATACTACTACTGTCACAGTTGACTGAATAAGAAAGCATTGCTGTCCACCATGTGAAAGGTGCACTGTGACAAGTTAGCATTCACAGATAAATTATACAAATTAGTGCTTGTGTCAGCCCAGACATATTGAAATGCTGAACAATGAGTGGATTATGTGTCTAAGAAGGAAATGTTATCAAACTTGGCACAGTGCACCTTTCACATGGTGGACAGCAATGCTTTGTTATTCAGTCAACTGTGACAGTAGTAGTATGATCGGGGTGTCATTAAAAAGAGGACATTCTGTCCTTTACAACAGACATAAAATGCTTGATTATGAAATCAGTAGTTTTCATATAAATCGTCATTAAACTTCAATATCCTTTATTATGATACGCCCTGTATATAGAAAGACAGAGAGAGAATGAAAGAGAGAGAGAGAGAGAGAGAGAGAGAAGAGAGAGAAAAAGTGAAAATTAAGGGGTAGGGGGAGAAGCAAGAATACTCAGACAGATACAGACTTAAATATATAGAAACTATATGTTGGCTAAAAAAAGAGGAAGGATTTCGGATGCCTTTTATTCCAAACTGACAAAACAAATCTGATGCAAATTACAAGAAACCAAAAGAGTTGTGTGCAGAGTTACTGCTCTGTGTTTTCCCAAAAATGCTACTATGGTACCGAATCATGGGAGACTCATCGATCAGGATAATGCTTATCATGCAATTGATGAATTATATCCTTGCAATTGATAGGAACACCGTCAGCAGAGACAAAATAGGTTCATTTTTGCTCTCAAGAAGGTTCTTGCTTTGTATGCACAATGCTGGTAAGAAGTGCATGCTCCTGAACTCAATCAATGCCAAGGCCGATTACCAACTGGCTTATTGATATTAATTGTCAATTACTTCCATGTTATCAGCACACATGTTCCTATCCATCAATTATTCATTACAACTACTTAGTAGCAACAATGTTGCAATTTATGATCCGAAGAGAGTGCATCGGAACTTAAGTCTTTGGAGACTAAACAGAGCAATGTAGTAAATGTCTTTGTAAAAGATAGATACCTCATGTAAGATGAATGATTAAACTTGGAAGTACTTGGAAATATCATGGTTGTAATAGATCCTGACAAAACTGAAATTAAGAACATCAGACTAGTCTATGTTTTTACCTCTTAAACTTGGAAGTACTTGGAAATATCATGGTTGTAATAGATCCTGACAAAACTGAAATTAAGAACATCAGACTAGTCTATGTTTTTACCTCTTAAACTTGGAAGTACTTGGAAATATCATGGTTGTAATAGATCCTGACAAAACTGAAATTAAGAACATCAGACTAGTCTATGTTTTTACCTCTTGAACATGATATGAACATGATGGTATGTAGTGAGAAGCTTCAGAGATTACGACTGCAACAAGCCATGAAAACTCCTCTCTGTGGTGTTGTCTGAAGTACAAACAGCTAAGAGACCATTACAGCAAGATTTGGTTTTCATAAAGGATGACTATTCCTCACAGGTTCTTTACATTTAGAATGATGTATTTTCATTTGGAAGAAGAATACTTTGACATATCTTTTGATTTCTCTATAATGCTTTGGAATTCATTTTTATTGCTTCATTTTGACATGGTATGAACTTTTCTTTCATGAAAAATTATTTGGACTGTATTCAACTCTTTTTTTTTGCACAGTCTGAATTACATGCTCTCCGTACATTTTGCAGACATTAGGCCCATTTACACAGCCCTAGAAAACATTTTGAAAAAGCATTTTTTTTTTTTTTGGGGGGGGGGGGATATGGCCATTCACACCACTGGAAAAACATGTTTTTGATAATTCTGTATTTTGAGTGAGTTGTGCGCATGCCCCACTTGTCGCTGCCCTCCATGTCGTGTTAGCATAGAAATGAGGAGAGTCATGTGACCCAAAAACAGAACAAGTCACCAGTGTTTTGAGAGCAAGCATTTACACTGCAAAAACCTGTGAAATTTCTGCCAGTGTTTAAAAAAAAAACACACTCCAGAGATGGATTTTTGGCAAGTTTGCCGGTAGTTGCTAACACAGGAATATGAGAGAAAAATTAACAAATTTTGCTTGCAGTGTAAATGCAGCTATTGGAAAGAGATTTGAAGTGGATAAAGTGATTTGAGACACGGGTTAATAGGCAGCTGCAATTTTGAAGGATTGTTAGGAAAACAAGATATTGCACTTGATGGTTGCCCTGCAATTTTAAACCAAGTCATGAAGAAAAAAAAATTAAATGGAAGGAAGGTGGGACAGTGATGAGGAGCATGTATATTGGAAATAAGTGGAAAATAAACCGGGGGGGGGGGGGGGGGATATGGAAGAAGACATAATTTCTAGAATAGATGTAACAAACATGTAGGTATACTGCAATGACCATTTATTTAAGGCTAAAATGTGGTTATCAAACCTCAACTCTCAGCCTCAGGTCTGTTCTGCCCAATAAACTTGTATTGATCAAGAGTGACCCAATCCCCAAATCAATGTCCTTTGAATCTGCTATTGAAAGGGTTTACCAGGGTCTAGTGACGAACCCCCTATTGTCAGATGTTATCGTAAAGCAGAACTGGAAGAATAGGTGAGAATAAAGACGCTTTAGGACACAGTTTCGCTGTAAAGCCATCCACCTTGGTGCACAGTGGTACAATGTAAAACTGCCATTTAAGAGGGTCCCTTCTGTCCGGAATGGAGGGTTCATACTGTAGGGCTTGACACTGTAGATGTTGTTGAATAAATACTAACGGAATAGGATTTATAGCAGTTTTTTGATATTTAATTATCAGGTAAGAGAATTGGAAAATTCTTTATTATTTACTGTATTTTACAGTCACTTGATTAACTTTTTGTTGTTATTCACTGACCAGATCTTTTGAAAACTGTACATGAACATAGGAGTAACCAGACCTTAGCACTATATGACTGTTTAGTTGTACAGGTTGTTTGTTTGATTCTTGAAAGTCATATATATTCCTGTTCTGGTTGCAAATGTATTTTTGTCCAGGGGCTGTTTTATTTGTTTGGAGTCCAGAGTGGCAATACAAAGTGAATTACTAATGTCATCAGTTCAGAGCCAGAAGGGTATTAACTCTGTGATGAAGTATATGAGTTAATGCCCTCCTTGCTCCAAAGATACCCAAAGATACAAATTATGATGTAACACAGACTAAATGGACTTGTGGCACTGACCAGACAGTTTCATCCTGGTAACATATAATGGGGGATATACATGTACATGTATTAATATGTCATGTGTTGTGTTGTGTTGAAGCCACTCCCTCCTCTATGTTTGTGCAGATTCTGCTGGACCTGTCCAAAGTTTGCTTACCGGTATTGAACCACTAACAATGTCCTTTGATTGTATAGACAGTCTAAAGAGGCATCAAGGATGTATACTAAACACCTGAAGAAAAAAACGGTCTCAAAATTTAGATTTAACCCATTGCCTGCAGGAACCAGGTAGATCACTTAATATAAGCCTACATCATTCAGGAATAATGATATACCATGTATAGCAACATTCTCATGCACCCACAAAGGACTTTGGATATTACCCTGGCTCCTTTAGTCAATGGGTAAAAAGAGAAAAGAAACTGGAGAAATAATTGATTTGACCACCCATTTCAGTGACAAGTGCCCCATTTCAAAATTATACATAAATTGTCATCATAAGATCGAATTTCTTTAAAAAATTGCGAAGATTTTGAGGGTATACATAACTAGACATTTGCTGGGAGTCAGCTAGGAGGGCTTTACTGATTTCAATGTAGTCATGTAACGTCCTCCTGAGTCCCAGCAGAGGATATAGCCTACACTCTGATACCACAATCGATCAGGCCGCCAAACCGACTCAAACCAAGTGATCCTTGGCTGGCGTCATCATGAAATTCATGTTCGGGGTGCCTGTGGTCGGTCTGGCGTCAGACTAGTTGGTGTGACTGATGTATAAACTATTGAAATGTTTTAAAAAAGAAGGTATTGAAATGTTGAATTCATAGCTCAAGTTTGAAGGTTGCTTAATCTCTTTCTGTATTTGTTCCAAAATGTTGATGAACACCCTGGCCCGAATTCATAAAGCAAGGTTTGAGCTCAGACCAAGGTTTGAGGTCAAACCTCTTTTTGTTTCGCCAAACCTTCTTTTGTTATTTACAAACCTGGTTTGTAAATAACAAAAGGAGGTTTGGCGAGACAAAAGGAGGTTTGAGCTCAAACCCGGTCTGAGCTCAAACCTTGCTTTGTGAATTCGGGCCCCTATGTTTGATTAAAATTTGTTGTGAGCAGACATAAAGCTATGAGCTCATGTATCAATCAATAAAGATCATTGTGATACATGCAGATGACTGATATAGCACGTTATCCTAAAGTGTGATACCAAATTTAAAAAAAAAAGTAGGCTGATATGCTGTAGACATAACAGAAATCTACAGAAACAAAAAAACATCCTTGATCTGATCAGTAGACTGAATCTTTGCTATTTTCACAAGCAAACATAAGCAACCAGAAATAGAAGAACAATGTTTTGGAACAATTTTCTATTTCATGACGTTTGTTTTCTGACATGGATATTCGGGCAAGATCGAGTACCTGTTTGCTGCCCGGGGAGAAAAAAAACTTAAAGAGTGACATTTTGAATAAGTCTGTTATTTGTGTTTGTCCGTGTACATGTACATATGTGATCCTGCCACAGTTGAATTGAGATTGTTGACTGAGAAAGGATTTACTTTGATGTGTTTCCGGCTTAACGTATACTCACGTGTCTGGTAAGTCAAGTGTGTATTGTAAATATTGGGCATACCTTCATGATCCTGTTGTTGTTAGTTTGTATCTCACTCAATAATAAGTGCAGAATTTCTCCACAATGGAAGTTTACTTCAATAAGTTAAAAGCTTACTGCATTAAATCAGTAATATTGCACATGCCTGTCAAAATTTTAAAAAATGATGATACATTGTAAGTGGACAAATTGTATTCATTTAAGGATGAGATAAATGATATTAAATGCCTATGACACATTTGAACAATGAGTGTAAATTGCATAGAAAATGACAAATACTTATGCATTACTTATCATAATATACCATTTAAACTTTAAGTAGCGCCAATTTTTCAGTTTGAATATAAATGAACATGTGTTTAATAAGCAAACGATCGATTCAAAGCAAAATATTTAAATTGGGGCATAAAGTTACATACATAATACATATTGTAGTTATATTAATTAAAATCAATTGTTGATGCATGGCTACTAAGTACTAACATGTACTTGAGCCCATTAAGTGTAAAAGCTTGAAAGCTTGATTGATTTTGTTCTGTCACATATCTATTGAGCATCTGCTAAGTGTTTGCCAGACATCATAAACATGTATTTTTTTTAAAAACTTTTTAAAAAAAATTGTCTCCAAATTCGCACTACTATTCCATATCTTTATTCTTCTTCTTTTTTTCTTTTTTTAAATTAGAGGCTTATATGATATCAGTGTGACTGTCTTGATTATCATTTAAGGAATATAAAACATAACTATTTCTGATAAACATTACTATTGATTCTGATTTCTGAAAGAGATAGGTTGTGACAGTTATGACACTGAACCATAGTGACTCTCAAATACAAGATGGCACTTTATTATGTTGGATTTCCTGTCCAAACTTCACAAGGTGTTTGTGAGGTTATGATATCTCAGTAGTTTTTGAAAGGAAATACTTGTGGGTTGTAATATTATGACATAATTGAGATTTAAGCCGGATATTTCTTGGTCCTTATCACTTGTTTAGAGGTGTTGACTCAGAATTGTCAAGATCAAGGAAAGATGAGTTATTCTATTATTTTGTGGAGGTGTTCCATGTGTCTTTCATCATAACAGATGATGTTTGTCTTAAGTAATACCTCAGTTCCTTTAGGAAATAAAATAGACGTAAGGCAGGAAATAATTAAAGTTTTGTGATATAGTTTCAGAGAAAATAATGTAGAGTTTGACTACAGTCTAGAGATGGGGAAATATGTAAGGGTTGTAATATTATGACATAATTGAGATTGGAGCCGGACATTTCTTGGTCCTTATCACTTGTTTAGAGGTGTTGACTCAGAATTGTCAAGATGAGTTATTCTATGATTCTGCGGAAGTGTTACATGTGTATTTTATCTTATCATAATAGATGATGTTTGTTTTAAGTAAGTAATACCTCAGTCCCTTTAGGAAATAAAGTAGACGTGCAATGAGGTAGGAAATGATAATAAGATTTGTGATGGTTTCAGAGAAAATAATGAAGAGTTTGATTACATCCAGTCTAGAGATCGGGAAATACGTAAGAGACAATGATTCATGGTTTAAAAACCAGGATTATAGGCAGGATCTCATACAACAGTACAAAATACTGTTTGATGTTTGTTTACTTTTGTATATAACTGTGTTTCTGTATTTTTAATGCAAATGGGGAAATAGATTCAATCAACAACAAAAATTGAGCATTATAACTTCTTTCTCCGGTCATATAATTAAAGCAACAAAAAAACATGGCATCAGACCATGTTCTGCTTGATTGACAAGCAGGCAGGCATGAAGCTGCTTCAGTTGATTAATAGACCCCATTCAAAAATAAACACTCAGCCGGATGACTACATGATATGTTTTGTAGCCTAACTGAACAAATCACTTCAAGATGGCAATCACATTGTCTTTGACATTGACATTTGATATTTGCAGATATACTTGATTTGGCTGGTAAATGTTTGTAAGCGAAACCTTTTTGTGTTTGTTTCCCGTCGTCAACCACATGAGTTGAAGGTGAACACCACATTTTTTTTAAAGGTGAAAATCCTTTAGGGATATGAATGAAAGCATCAGTGAAACTAGGATGCTTGATTTCTGATTGTTAAATTTGATTTGGATTCATCTTATACATTGCCTTACATCATTTGTCACTTTAGAGACAGAAGGGCCTAAATGACCTTGAATTCAATACATTTTGCCATATTCACATATTCACATCTTCCAGATGACAGTCAAATGAGAGTTAACTTGATGAATTGATTTCCAATTGCCAAATTTTATTCATCATACATTGAATATTATATTATTATTCAGTTGAGCGCCAGAAGGAAATAAAATGCAACTATTTAACCGTAACACCTTTTTTGGCCATCAACAGACAAGGTCCAGGATATATGGTTCATTAACTAAATGAGATGAATGGTATTTATCTTAAAAAATGAGCATTTATGGGGGTTCTAATATGGAGCAGCGTGGAGGAGTAAAGAAGCTAATCTGTCATTAAAATTCCTTACTTCCAGCAAAACAGCAACATTAATTTAGCCTTTATGCATACACCTATGCTATGGTTGAAAGGTGAATCATCGTTATAAATAATCTCGACCTTGTGTGTAATCGAATAATCTCTAATTATAAACATGATTGTCTGTATGTGTATCCCTGGATGTATTTACACTTGGCCAATCAGCAGGGAAAATGTTGCTGGGAAACTATAATTTGATCTGAAAGGAACTGACAAATTTACAAGAACATTGAAGCTGAATTGGAGACTCCCTTGATTACACAGTTTTTAAAAAAAGACAAGAAATTGATATAGTTCTATCAATTTTTCTTTACTTCTATGTTCTGTAAACAAGAAATGTACTTTTGTAATTTATGAAATAACAAATTGCAAAAAAAATCAGTGTTTAGTCAGTTGTCAATAATAATAATAATAATAGCTCACATTTATAATGCGTCTAATACTACGTTTCAATATTTATTTTGTGGCGTGAAACTTTTGTCAATCTGAGCCTCTGGCAAAATTCAAGAATATTTCATGCTTGTGAAAGTTTACAGCTTTAATTAGGTCAACTTAGTACTGGGTTTTATATGACCACATGAACACAGAAAATCCTTCTACCAAAATATTTAGTGAAAGTTACATCGCTGTTTATATGCAAAACTTGTGGTAGTTAAGAAATATTGGCAAATTGAGTGAACATTTCATAACCTCAAACTATCGTAACCTTTCAATGTGTAATTCATAGATCATATAAACCAAGGCTCTTCTGCAATTTATTTGATAAGTATCCTCCAAACTCATTAGCTGGTAGTCTCTTCAATCCTCTTCAAACTGCTTGTAAAACAAATATCAATTGTTCTCAGTCTTGTCATGGGAGAACACATAGTCACATGTGTCCAATCAATCTCAGAGAGAGAGAGAGAGAGAGAGAGAGAGAGAGAGGGGGGAGAGAGAGAGAGAAAGAAATAAAGAGAGAGAGAGAGAGAGAGAGAGAGAGAGAGAGTAGATAATGTATTCAAATGCAGAAAATAAGTTGCTGGATTTAAAAATATATAGTTTATTGTAACTTTTCTTGAAGCTGGATTTGATTCATTATAACTAGGTTTGAAAATATTGATTTGCATGGACTCTTACTGTTTCATTGTTTCATATTTGTTAAAATAAAGAACATACATACAACAATGTTAATTTGCCCTTCTACGGACATGCCGCAAGCACCTTTGTTTTATAACTTTAGTCACTTTGTTTCTAATGTATGCAATTTTTGTCATATCCATAAAGTTACTTTGTGTATGAATCAGAATAAGCAGGATAATTCAATTTCGTTGTCATCTTTTTTTGTATCATTGCAGATCAACTCTGTAAACCTCTGGATGTTCTAACAGGCAGGTACTAGATGACAGCTTGCGAAGCAACCAAAATCATCAAGAAAATTACATCAATGAATCAAGGATCATTTAATCAAGTTGGAAATATTTAGATGGTATATGGGAACAAGTTTCAGAAATAACAGTTTTCAATGGAAGTGCACAGAAATTTGTGTTGATGAAAAAGAGCGCACTTGAGGGAGTACGATCATGTTGAAGAAGTGGTCAGGGATCGCGAGGAAGAGCCTCGGGAAGATCCAGACAGCGAAGAGCTCTGGGTCTGAGGATGGAGGCGGAAGCAGCGGAGGAGAGGACGGTCCCGGAGCGTCTCTGGAGAACAGCGAGCCAGAGCTGTGCATCCAGCTCATGAGGATCCCCTCCATCAACAACTACTCTGGACTGAAGAAGCGGATCAAGGCCAGCTCCACGGAATGGCTGGAGGGCTTCCTGGAGCTGGACGGTCTAGGGGTGCTCCTGGACGTGGTAGAGCGGCTCTCGGACCGTGGGATGAGCTTTACGGACGCCTACCTCCAGGTGGAGATCGTCGGGTGCATCAAGGCGGTCATGAACTCCAAAACAGGCATGGATTTCCTGATTGAGAGTGTGGATTTCACCAGGAAACTAGCTAGAGGTAAGAATCTGTGACGTTTTTTGTTTCAGTCAGATTTTTATCATAAATTTCCATCTTATTTTACAAAGCTTTGATACCATAGGAAACTATCTAGAGGTAAGAAGCTGTGACGTTTTTTGTTTCAGTCAGATTTTTATCATAAACCTCGCATCTTGGTTACAAAGCTTCGATACAATAGGAAACTAGCTAGAGGTAAGAATCTGTGACGTTTTTTGTTTCAGTCAAAATTTTATCAGAAATTTCCATCTTGGTTGCAAAGCTTCGATACCATGGCGACTTTACATAAATGAATAAGCATTCACCCATACCTTTCTGTAGGTGTTAACGATGGGGAAGAAGAAAAAAAAAAAAAAAATCATATTTCATAGCGGCTCTGTCCCAGACTCTCCAGACCATGGTCCCCCAGCTGCACAGAGTCATTGTATCAAAATGAATGTTATGGGATCTTAATTTCAGATAAACAGTGGTTATTATACAACCTGTCCTTTTGATGTAGGTGCTAATATATCATTTACAGAATGATTGTTCAGTTACGACTTACGAGACAAACATGTATACAATTGTCGCACTATCAATTATAAACAAAACTCATAAAACTCAGGAATAATGTTCCTGGGAAAGTTTTGTCCCATATGACTCAACACTCTGGTCACATGAACTTTGTTTGATGTGATCTGGGGGGTGTTTCACAAAGATCCTTAGTTGAACTTTACTCTAAGTTGGACTTAAACATTATGGAGAGCCATTTGTAGCCTTAAAATAATGTATACTCATAAGCGAAATTTCAAGTATTTTAGACTTTTTATCAATTCCACATCAAGAACATGAAATCTCTTTGATAATAGAAAATATGAATGATTTGAATCAACATGTTATGCCTTTTAAAATAACTTTTACAAAATAATTTTAAAGATGCTAACGGCTTTCCATAATTTTGAAGTCCAACTTAGAGTTAAGTTTGACTTAGGATCTTTGAAAAACACCCCCCGATGTTCATGTAAAACATGCTCCAATGGGTTTTATCCCATGGTACTGTAAGTGTCTGGTGAGGCCCTTGGGGTGACCTACATGTATGCAACTATTGTATTCCTTGCATTATGATTTTTTGAAATCATTGGACTTGATAAAGCTGCTATGACAGACATTTTTCTTTCCCCGTAAAAGAGGAGTTCAAGACAAATTCATATTTTATGAGGCTCCTCATCTTTTACATTTTATCCCAATCCCGCATTCCAATCTGTTCAGATGGAACAACAAAATGTGCTTGAGTTGAAGGAGATTATTTTGTTATTGAATGTGCCCTTTCCCAAGCCTACAAACTAATGTTTATTTTATGCCTACCTAAGCAGTAACATAAAGAGGGGGGGGGGGGGGGGTGATACTATTTTGTCAATCACATTTAATGTAAATGCATCTGTGGTAAAGCAGGCCGGGTTGAACAACATGCCAATGGAAGATAGGGGATGAGAAATGAAACTATTCCATTTCTGCTTCCAGCTCTATATCTCTCCATGCACCTGTCTTTCTACATCCATGCCACCACCACCATCATCATCATCACACTGGAAAATAAAATTACACTTTCAGAAGAGGGCCTTTCAAAGAAGAAGGCCTTTTAAAGAAGAAGGCCTTCTTCACAAATACGACTTCGATAGTTTCTTTGCACATAGGAATTATTTTGTTATTAATTAATTATGATCCAGATTGCATTTTTAGAAACACTTTTCTAGTTAGTGCTGTAACATATCAAACTGTCTATTGAGTTAACACTTTTCCAGCGCAACGAATGTTCTGATTCCAATGACATACATGCACAACACATATTTTAAGAAATAAGAAGTAGAAAAATCAGTGATTGTATACATGTATTTGACTGTTGAGGAGGTAACAATGTTTTTGCGGAGTTAATTTTCGCAAAGATTTTTTGTATGTGAACAGGGCCTGTGAGTGCTCACCTGGGCTTGGGTGTATACCTGACAATCCATTTTGCTCTCTATATTGAAACCTGAGTATAGTTGGAGCACTGGGAATATTACAGTCTATTTCCCAGATACCTGAGAAGGCTTGCGCATTCCAAACTGAACTGATACATTGATGTTTATAATGGATATATTCCTCAAAAGCTAGGTACTCTGAATAGCCCCCTGACATAATTAATGATGCGCTTTATAATGCCTGTCTGTCATTGACTTTTCAATGGATTCTAAAGACTGAGGCCAAACTATTAAGGTCTTCTACTATGTGTATACCCAATATCACTGTGTTTACGTTGCATTAGGTGGTGTCACACAGACAAATCCCTTGAAAAATCCTTTCAAGGGAGACTTTTCTTGTTTCGTTATAGGATTTCTAATGGGATAATTGATGACAGACAGTAATTAAGAGGATAACTAAAATCCGGATAACTAAAAACTGGATTTTTGGCCTCTGTGTGACACCGCCTATTTTGATAAATTGTTCCCCCCCCAAAAAAAAAAAACACAACAACAACTGTACAATTATGCCTTTATATGATGCTACAGTATGTCCTTGTAAGAAGTCTTTATATTTCACCAAATGAAAATGATTTTATTTCTTTGAATATTGCCCTCACAAAATGTCCTCAGAAGGTAAGTTTATGTGGAATGAACCTAAATGATTTGAATGACACTGGTAGACATTCTGTAACATACTGTTCAAAAATAGTTTTCAATTGCAAATGTTTGCTTCTAACTTGTAATTCAAAAGAATTACAGAAGAAGAAAAGATATAAGTACAAATTTTGTTTGCAAGAAGATATTCTGAATGCAAAAAATTCTAGTTTTCTCTTTGGATGACCTTATTTTTTTTTGCTATTCTTGCTGCAATCCCTTCAAGAGTAGATGAGAAAATGTGCATGCATTGGTTGCCTCTATCTGTCTAATGCTAATTTCTCTGCCCTTGTCTAAAAGTGGTCTATATGAATGATAACATTCGGGAGCAAACTTACATTTATCTTTCCCAATTGCTTCATCTCTTCTAAATGGAGGCTTACAGCTCATTTGCATTTACAGATACACCCTCTTCACTTTCAAGTTGTTTGTAATCTCAGAATGGAAGTGAAGGGCTTTCTATTCACTGTTTCAAGTCAGTTCTGCTGTTTTATGGTGTTCTTTAAATATTTTCCTTTTTTTTGGGGGGGGGGGGTGGTGAGGGGATTTGGTGTTGACTGGGCTAGGATGCAAAATCCAAAATCAATCCGTAGTATCAATAGTGAATTGAATCAAAATAAATGAGGGGAAAAAAACAACTGTTGTTTTCTAAATAAGTAGGGGAAAAAGTAATTACCGCATTTTTGCGGAGTGGGTTTCCCAAACTCACTTGGGAGGGAAAAAATGTCAACCTTACACTTTGTTGATTAGATAGCTTATATAGATCTATAAAAGTATTAAAATCATGATAATGTGATATGAGTGATCATTACAAGCCCAATAGTACATGTACAGATTAATATATTTCAATGCTTTCTGAGCACATTACTTCCAATTTGCTTATATTTATTATTCAGTTTGTCAAAACCTTATTTTTTATAAAATAGATAATTTTCAAACACTTGGTGCATTTATAGCTCAAATTTCTTCTCTTGCTTATAATTTTATAGGAGTCCAGATCATACTCAGATGACTATATTGCACTTGTATTCAGACCTTTCCAAAGCCATCTACCAGTAATTTACTCTTTCTCTATTCAGAGCAGATCATTATCTTCTTTGCATACTTATTCAATAATTGTTGTTCTTCCATACTGTTTTATCCATGGAGGCTGTTTTGTTTTCTTCATATTTGCTCAGCTTACTGTGACATGACATTTTGCATGGTACCATATGTGTCAAATTAAAAAATGCAAATATATCTTGATATTTATATGTATGGTAACCCTCAATATTTATTATGCAATCTACGTTATTTGAAGTATGTAAAGGTAAAGAATGCTTGCATGTATTGGTGTCTTGATTATGACACATACACTGTAAGAACCATTTAACACCTAGGTGGAGTACTCTCCACCTAGGTGTCAAGTGGGTACCCGTTGGAAGGAATTCCTTGATTGCTGTGAGCACCAAAATCGGCCGCGTAGCGGGGTCTGGGTAATATTGGAGGGCCTTGAAAAAATATCCAATATTATTATTATTATTATTACCTGTAGAGAACTAGCAATATACATTATGTAATAAGTACATGTAGTAAACTGTAATGTTATTCTTAAACATATTAAAAATAGCGCCAATTGTGGATTGGGGGGGGGGGGTTGAGGGTATTCACCCCCCCCCCCCCCCTAACAACAACAACAAAAAAACCTGTATCGGCCACTGAGCGCAATTCTCCATCATTTTAGTTCTTAAAACAATGTTTACAGTTGTTTTGTTTCCTTCACAAAGGAAAAAGCTCCCTAAAGGTCACACTCATCATTATGATTTCCTTGATAAATTGCGGAATGAATTTTTTTTTTCCGATTCACCAAGCTCTCTTCAGCAGAGTTTAGCTTTGAGCTTTTATCTCATTAGCCACTGTATTTGCTGTGATGATGCTACTTCGACACTAAATTGTGATACTTCCTTGCTGATTTAACTTAATTGCCTTTTAAAGTGGAGCTGAATATTTTATTTTGATTTAGGATGGTATATTCATAGTTAAATGAAAGTCAGACTCCTTAAGGTGTGAATTGAGGATGGTGGTTCAGATGTGGGCAAAACATTTGACCAAAAAATGAAATGAAATGATGAAGGTACAAGAAGAAAAGTATAACTATAGGAAAATTACAAAGGACATACAGTACATGTATCAGCAGACTTGCAGACAGACCAAGGTTTTTAAGCAGAATATATATAGCTTTTATTTATCCCTTTTGGTGACTATACTAAATCAGCAGCTAAATCATGAATTGAGGCCTATAAACGAGGGGTTAAATTCTCAGTTGTGTATGTTTGACAATCTTCAGTTTAGGTTTAAGACTTTCCCTAATTTTCTGTGTTCTCTTGACAACATTATTGAAATTATAGTATGTACATAGTGTGATGTTTATTTTAAGATGTATTCATAAAGATAAGTTGAATAGCCAATAGAGTTATCAATAAAGAAGGAAAAAACATTCTGAAACAATCAATATATTATTATTTAAGTCCATCAGTCTTTTAACTCATCAAAAATAACTTGCCATGTAATTTGTTTGGCATATTATTATGTAAAAGCAGCAACATGTACACTTAGAAAATGCAGCATAAGTCTGGCTGATATTATGTTTAAAAAAAAAGGTTTGAGAGATAATATCACTGGGCATTGTTTTTTTCTTGGTTATCTTGCACCTAGAATTTTGAACTAAAGTGGGGTCATTTAATTTCATGTCCTCGACACATCTTTAGAGTGAAATAATTCTCCTGGAAGAGGAATATAATAAAATATCAGGATGAAATGAAATAGTGATAACTATTAATAGCTCATATAATCAGATCCACTTTGTGATGTATTAAGGTGACACAATTGTGTTGTTACAGGGACCGGGTATAAGGTGAAACAACCTGCTCATGTCTGCACCACATATTAAAACTTGTGACCTGTATAATTAGCAAAATGACAGTACATAATGCCCCATGGGACCTCTTTTAGATTGAATTTGAGTGGGTGGTATTTAATCTGCATGTGAACTATGTGCATGCTCCGACACACTTGGTCTCCTTCCATTAATTGTGATAAAAATAGTAGTAACCGAGCACGGACAGGCAAATAGCAAACTCTTTCCAAGCCATGCTTCTATTTAAATAGAATAGATAGAAGACAGAATAGACAGGATATGTATTTAATACTGTTTGTATAGAGGCCCTCAAATTGTGTTAAAGTTGTGAATAATATTTATGAAATAAGAAGAATATTAGAGATTAAGATATTGGATCAGTAGAGTTAAAAACAATACATATATTGGTACAGGAAATACCAATAGAATGGAGCTTGATAATAATTCCTTGTCAATTTTAATGGTATTTTCAGAAGAAGTACAATACTTTTTCCTCTGCTTCATTGTCAATCACAAAGGAAACTTTCATTAGTATAACATAAGTGTAATCAAGATGATAATCAATATTGATTGATAAACAATCTTATCACCACTATTAAAAGCTATATCTCATCTTTTAGGACAACAGATAACTCATTTTTTGTATGTGTTTCTATCATTCTGTTGCTGTTTGTGCACGTCTGTTTTAAGCCAAGCAAATATTCAAATAAATGAAGTATTTTATTAAATGCAACAAGACTAACAATAATAATAATGCTAAAAGCCATTACAATTTCGTTTTAACCCTTCTGGCCCCAACCAGAGAGTTTAATGAAAGATGTGACCATTCATGCACTCCAGCTTCCTTGCTCATCCTTGCATGAATGACTAGCAAAGAGTTCACAGATTAAATGGAAAGGGAGTGAGACTCATTGTAGTTAATGGTATTCACATCAGTAATTCTGGAATTTCCATTGTATTCAGTTCAAAAGAAATGCTGTTTAATAGCTGATCCGTTAGAGGATTTATTTGCCTTCCTACATGTATACAAGAGACTGCGCTCACTTCCCTTTTATGCATGTTTTGTACTCAGCAATTGTCAACTCGTGTACTATTATTCAGTTGCAAAAAAGACATGTGTGTTTACAAATATGAAGTATGTTTATGCTGTGATCACGTCTGACATATTTACTCTGATTGTTTGTTCTTTTATCTATTCAAAGTAAAATAAAATAATGCCAGATATATCTGTAATTGATAGAAATGATCATTTGAAATTTTGGAATTGTATTATGAAGTCATGAAAGTGAAGAAACTGTAAGAAACCTTGAAGAGATTGCAGGATTTCTTAACTGTCTCTGGTTGATCAATACCGGTAGAACAAACAGGGACCCAAATCACAAAGCCATTTTTCAATGACAAATGTCAAAATTCAGTGACAAATCTGCTAATAACCAATCAGAAGCAAGGATTTCACTAGCTTATAGGCCTATCAAAAACTGTCATTTGTCACTGATGACAAGTTTTTGTGAAATTCACATGTATAACATACTCCATACACACTGTTGCAGTACACGGTTTTGATTCATGGCAAAATAAAGAGGGAAACTGCACCCTACTTTCATTCAAACTACACGATCTGACTATCAGGTATAACTTGAGTGGATATGAAAATGTACTGCTCATGTAAGAAATCGAACACGGATTCTTACTTGAATTATGATACCTTTCTCCACTGCAAACCGGAAAGTGACACAATTTATAGTCACATTTTATTTGCAGAGAGCTTTTCTACATGGATGACACGTATTAAGATGTGTGATGACAATAATGGAAGAACTTTTTCAATTATAAAAATACACCTACACAACACTCGATATCTAACAAACAGACATTCTTGCATTAATTTGAGCTAGGGCAAACCATTTCCATTACAAAATTGATAACATACACGAGAATTGAGGTGAAGAAGAATGAGAGAACCCAGGAAATGTTATCAATGCAAAATTGCTTAGTTGCATGGTATTATTAAAATGTTCTGTTGATAGTATATTTTATATAGTAAATTCCAAAATTGATAGGACAGGAAATTATCTTTTCAAATAATTAGATTTATGACAAAGTTTTCAATTTGGCACTAGCTTCAATATTGTAAAGCCAGACTATCATCCCTAGCATAAAAGTGGGTGTATTGTGGGGCGGGGGGGGGGGGGGGGGGGTAGTTTGTAATGATTAAAGGCTACAGAAATAGTGAAATGTTCAACTGCTTTCAAGAGGTTTACTTTCTAAAGTATTTACTGTGGTCATTTTGTCTTTTTGGTTTTAAAAGCAGGTTTGTGTAAGATTTAATAAATATTGGGAAATATATTGGAATTCATCCTAGTTCTTGGGTACAATAACAACATATCTTTACACACTATTGCAAATTCCATTCTGTAATTAGATGTGTGATTATAGCTTATCACAACCCTATAAAGTTGTTTAAAGACCTTATGTAACAGGCCATTTAGTCCCAGTAATTATGTTATTTGTTCTTGATTGTATAAACCCTAACCCTGGACTTTTCACAGTCAATGATACTGATAGTCATTGTGATAACGAAACCCACAGGAATGTTTGAGGCATTGATAAGTTCCTGTACTTCCTTTGCAATTTGCATCATTCAAAGAAAAATGTGTACACATTTACTGATTGGTTTCAGCATGAAGGTTGGTAAATAACAGACAAAATGTATGTATGAATGAGTACCTAAAGTTTTGCCTAGTATTGCTGATCAATATCGGCATCATGGAAATTTGATTTGTAAATTATGAATTAGCAAGGATTTTGTAAGGCCAAATGAAATTCCAGACGGTACTTAGCGGAAATGAGATTATAATGGAAAATGTCTGTTTCACATTCTTCCATAAATGTGCACATAATTGTATACCTGTATTTCATTTATTTATTTGCCTACTTTGTTGGCATAATGATGTCTTGTAATGTCTGTCCCTTACTCAGCAGATCAGTATATTTGTTTGGAGCTAAAAGTACATTTATATATACTTGAATATAGAGTTAACACTATCCTGGCTCTGAAAATATGAATAGTGCCTTGAAAACTGATTATTTGAATAAACATATCTTAGGGTGATAAAATATTGTAGATAGTAGATATAATATGAGACCTTGACATTTTTGTATTGAAAGTGGGATTTCTATTGACGTGGAAGATTTGCCCATTGTTGATAATCACTTGATTAGCTTCCAAAGAACAGAGATGAACACCCACAGGAAGTTACTGCTTCATTGGTGATACTGTATGAAAACAAATGTTATTCCATTGCATTCTGTTATGCCTCAGTCACACCTTTGCGTATTGCTGCATATTAATGGCAAGCCTTTTAATCATTTATTCCTATTTCTTGATATCAAGAAATACCATTGCTGTACAACAGAAAATCATTTCTTGATATCAAGAAATAGGAATAAACGTTATAACGGCTTGCCATAAATACTCAGCAATACGCAAGCCAAATACGCAAAGGTGTGACTGAGGCGTTAAAGCAGACAGAATAATGATAATAGTGTACATGATGGCATAGTAGATACACTAGATACAATAATAATAATAATAATAATAATAATAATAATATGTCTTGTTTACCCAGGGTAGCCTCATCAGTATTCATACTGTTCTCCCTGAGGGCCCTGCAATCATGTTATAAATAAAGATGTTATTTGGAACATTTACATTTCTGAAGACATTTCAATTTGTCAGTTACATAAAAGAAGTGTCAAGCATGGAATCCGAACATTAGTGAATCATGCAGCTATTATGAGAAACATTTACAATAAATCTATCCTCATAAAGCCAATTACACATACATGGTGGTATTCTCCTCAGCGCTCATTGACATGCAATCATCATTTGAAAGAAGTTAATTTCACACTCAATCAATAATCTCACCATCAATCATCACTGACAGCCCATGTTATGGAAAATCTGCTGGTATTAAAATACTTCAAATGTTTGCCTTGGCAAGATCAGATTAGCATTATAGCAAACAATCTTATCTACCATGAAGTCGTTATTGCCCATTTACGCATCTCAAATACCATTTTGAAAAATCATCATTTTTTTTTTACTGCCATTTACACTACTGGAAAACCCATAAAAACCCATACAAAAATGTGGGTGTTAACTCATACCGATACTACTGACAAAACATCAGGGACTCATTTCACAAAGCCTTCTCTCAATGACAAATGACTAAAATCAGTGACAAATCTGCTGATAACCAATCAGAATCAAGGATTTCAGTAGTTTATAACAAAAATTGTCATTTGTCTCTGATGACAAGTTTTGTGAAACGCCCCCCAGAATGTCAGAAAGATTGATGATTTTTGCTTGCAGTGTAAATGGGGCTCATGAGAACTTGTTGAAAGAGAAGCTTGTGAAGGGAGGTCAGGCGCTCATCTCCCAAAAGAGGAGATGATGGAATCAATTGGTGGATAGAACAGTCATCTAGGCCTATTTGGTATCTCTCTATTGGACATTTTTCCAACTTTGCATACGTAATTATGCATTTATCATTTTCTTAATTTAAATAATGAGACAGGGTTGTTTATTGCTTGCATGGAATCTTTTGCATGTTGATACCTATCACACTGCAGTCCGGAGCGGATGGCATAGTTTGACCCACATGGACATTTTGAATTCTCTTAAATTTTGAAAGGTGATTTCTAGATGATGGAGATATGTACCATACCCCCATACCCAAACAACTTTAAAGAAATCAAAGATAACTCTCTTTGTTAATTAACTGCTTACATTCGTTTCCCTAAAATCATCAAACTTTGATATCCTCTGCTTTGACTGCAGTGCAACTATGAAAATATTCAATACAAAGGTATAATTTATATAATGGTCTCTCATAAGTATCTACAATCTAGTCTTAACCTTAACATATGATTTTTGTCTAATTATGCTGTATTACACTTTCGTAACTTTGAGTTTTAAACTGTGAATAGAACTATGGAAGTATTAGTAGCATCGGATCATTTTGACTCTAGCAATGTAATAGTAAAAGAGAGAATGTCCTTCTTGCCCTCAACAGAAAATCTCTTAGTTCAGGACTATCAAACCGCATTGTAGTAAACAATTTTCCCTTGCATAAGCTGTCATGGCATTTGGTAAGATAAGTGAATATTAAAATGGAACCTGAAGATTTTAACTGAAATCATAGCTCTGCTCTTACCTAACTCATGCAGAATGAGGCATAGGCACTAAAACTCTCTGGATGAGATGCGATCTTCTGTAGATGTCAACTTATTCCAGATTGTTCTGAAATCATGGGATGAATTATGCAAATAGTATCAATCTTTTATCTTATGCATGAAAGAGGCATTCATGTTTTACTATAATGATTTGCATCATCAAAATCATAATTCAAGCATCATTATTATCATCTCCTTCATCGATTTGAACATCACTATTCTTTACCATTATCCATCATTTGTTATATTACAGTTCACATCATTATCTGTTCATCATTATCATCTTCTTCATCATCAAAATCATCATTATCATCATCCACCCCCATACCACCACCACCATCATCATCATAACCATCATCATCATCCATCACCATCATCGTCATCATCATCATCATCATCATCATCGCCATCATCATTACAATTACCATCATCATCACCATCATCATTGTCATCGTCATCATTATCATCATCATCATCATCATCATCATCATCCATCACCATACCACCACCATCATCATCATCACCATCGCCGTCATCATCATAACAATTACCATAATTATCACCATCACCATCATTTTCATCATCGTCATTTCCATCATTTTCATTTCCCTATTAGCTCATCATCATCCTCATGATAAAAAGAAGGCTAGATATTTATTTATCCCAGCAACTTTTTTGATATTTCACACTCCCTTTCTTTCTCTTCCCTTCAGCACTTGACACCAAGAATGTTCTTGTAAAGAAGCAAGTGTTTGAACTCCTATCTGCACTCTGTGTCTATACTCATGATGGATATGAACTCGCTGTGGATGCATTGGAAGATTACAAGGTAACATTCAATTTTTAAAAGACAGTGGTCACATCTTAGCTCTTTTGGTATGTCTGTAGAACTTAAAATTAGTATTTATATGCACTTGTTTTTTCATGTGTTGTATTTATTAAACTTCATTGATGAACATCGTTATTCTGTTTATAAATATATAAATAAATTTACAATGCAATGTAATAAATCAATATTCTGTTTGTAAACATATATATCATTTAAATCAATTTACAATGTAATGTAACAAATCTATATTCTGTTTGTAAACATGTTAGCCCCCCCCCCCCTCTCTCTCTCTCTTCCAAATAGGTCACTGCAAGGAGACTCAGTAAAGAGAAAAATATATCATAAAAAAGGGGGAAATCCCCCCCCCCCCTCCCCCCCCCAAAAAAAAGGGTGGCATCTCCCCATGTTTGACTCAAGGAAGGAAAGAGTATCAACACATTTTGCTGGATTTCAATACTTACTTACCCCCATATTCAGCTGTAATTTACACCCCAACTTTTGTAATCATTACAGATGGGGTATCAATGATTTTGTAAACAAGGTTATAAATGAAATGGCAATGATATAGTAGTATGAGATACATCACTGTTCTAACTTTACAAACTTTATTTGTGCATCACTTCCTTTGGTAATAGATGCAGAAGAACCAGCGCTACCGGTTCAGCCTCATCGTCAACGAACTCAAGATGGCAGAGATCTTACCTTACAAGTCGACCCTTCTCGGTTTCATCAATGCCCTGCTGATAGCCACGGCCGACTTTGACGCTCGAATTCACATGAGAAACGAGTTTATCGGACTCCAGCTGCTCGACATCCTCACTGAACTCAGGTGGGTGTCTGCTAAGATTGCTCAAATAACCAGTGATGACCTCCTCTCTAGGATGTCATTTGATTGTCCATTCTATTTTTTCAGGAAGAAGATGGTATATATGGTTATTCTATGCTCACCTGTGTGATCTCAAGGGTGTTTCACAAATATTCAAAGTCGAACTTAACTCTAAGTTGGACTTAAAAATTATGGAGAGCCATTTGTAGCCTTAAAATTAAATATATTCAAAAGCAAAAAATAAATTATTTTAGACTTTTTATAAATTCCACATCAAGAACTTGAAATCTCCAATGATAATAGAAAATATAAATGATTTGGATCAACATTTTATGTCTTTAAAAATAACTTTTACAAAATATTTTCAAAGATGCTAACGGCTTTCCATAATTGTAAAGTCCAACTTAGAGATAATTTCAAGTTAGGATCTTTGTGAAACACCCCCTGATATCCCTTTGAGCTCCCATAGTTTCTGTTCCGGTAAAACTTGAACAATGGTCATAAAATGAACTATCAAGAGTTCGATTGTGACGTAGGATGCCCTGTTTCGTTGTAAAATTCCCTGCAAAATATTTTCCATAGGATAGGAATGAACTTCAGAATTAGAGAACCAGTTTTCTGCTTCACTCCCAACAACTTCTCTTCATTTTTAGAGCACCACTTTGTGTTAATCTCAATAGAAATATTGGATGCTGTTTCATTTATTGTCTCCATTATGGTGCCTTCATTTTACTTACTGCTGAACACCAGGGCCCTGTTTCATCAAACTTGTTATCAATAACAAGTTACAAGCTACTGTTATAAGCTACTGAAATCATGGCACTTGTGCGTGCATGAATGTTATGAATGTTTCAGATCATTGGCAAACATTCAATGTTGCAGCATGTGAAAAATAGCTTCAATCACAACATGAATTATTTGGAATGTGCAAACTTATGGCCTTTTCTTGCAAAGCAAATAGCCATCATTAACCTTGTTGGAAAATTTTAGTTTTATATTAATTATCACATCACTTGACTAACAGTCTAATACAGTATATTTCTGTATTCAAGATGGTGAGAAAATCCACCTGTATGGCATTTACATAAATGCAGTTGTGTAGGATGCTGACTTAATTCCCTTATTTTCCACAAATAGAAACTTAAGTCATGTTTTGGATTAGGGATAGGTTCTATGAAACAATGAACATGATTTGTGTTCAATTTTACTGCTTCAGCTAAAGTGAGGCTGGGAAAGGATTATAACCAAAGGTTTTATAACCTTCAATAATTTTCCACCATGATATACAGAAAGAGGGTGGGAAGAGAGAGAATGAAGGGAAGAGAAAAAGAAAGAGAGACAGAGAGAGACAGAGAAGAGGAGTGAGGGAGGGAAGGGACAGAGAAGTGGGTGGGGGGGGGGGGGAGGTATGGCTAGAGGAGAGGTTAGGGGAGGGGGAGGGAAGGGACAGAGAGAGACACACACACAGACAGACAGACAGTCGGAGAGAGATAAAGAGAGAGAGAGAGAGAGGGAAGAGGGAAATACATTCAGAATTCAATATTCATTGTCATGATTTTAAACCTGAAGAAAAGGAAATCCTCTCACAGATTATTGTAACTGCTGCCAAGAGGTCATGACATATCATGCTGTTTGTGCTTCCTCATGTGCTTCCTCATGTTAGGACAATAATGTGAATGTAGCATCTAATATATCTTACATATGATTTACATTCTACACCTAGCTAGAGGTTAATACAGCTTAGACCCAAGTGATTATTTTCGATGGACAGTAAAAAGCAAGAATGATAAAGTGCATGCTTCAGAGATGTGTGTACAATAATTTTTCTCTGTAATAATCCCAGAACTCTATTTTGTCTTTTTCTCCCTTTTATGTACTCTGTATTCTTCTTGTCCTCATGTTTAAGTGAGGATAATACCAACCATCTTTTCATCCTTATTCACCATGCAGCTTCTTCATCTTCTCTTTATCCACCCATCTCTCCATTTTAATTGTATACCTCTGCTTCTTCTTCCTTCTTTTCTTAGGGTTCTTCTACACAAGGGTTTTGTGTGTGTGAAAAGAACATGCACACTCCCTAATATCAACCTTATCTTACATAATTTTTCTTCTCATCTGTATTCATGAATTTATTTTATAATGAAAATGAAATAATTCAATAATGATCAGTTATAACTAGTATCATATTCCTGCCATCCATTTCTTTATTACAAACTGCCAAGGACACTGAAGTATCATTTTTCTAGGTTCTGTTATTATCCTCGCCTAAACCATAATTAGGGTTTAATCAAATCATAAGGACCTCTAAGTGATCTGTTATTGCCAATCTTTGCATCACTAGGCACTTTTGGATTGTATGCCATGCAATTTCATCATGTAAAATCTAACAGGACAGTTTTCACTTTAATCTTTTATCTCTAGAAAGTGGTAGACTCTTTAGAAAATTGTCTAATCTCGCTTAATTGATTGAACAATTATGATAGTAATGATTATGCCCTTTCAATAATAAAGCACATCAAGATTACTTTGATAATATGAATATGAAAATGAATGTAGTCGAGTGTGACTTGCATTAGAGTGTTTGAATATAAGTATATAACATAAGTAAACTTGTTTTGCTGTTAGGTTTATACTTAGTTAAGATCTGTGGTAGCAGCTTTTATCAAGCAATAAGACTGAAATTGTTAAAACTGTCATGCAAGCATTGTAAATTCTTACACTTTTTCTTTATACTGATTTCCCGTTGCTAAGAGCCTGATTTCGATCTTGTAAAATCATGAATTACGGCACTTCGAAGATCACTGGAGCTTTACAGCAGTGGCCCATTAAGGCAATATGTGACCCGGCACCACAAAACCAACAAAAAGTCGCAACCAGCGATTCTCCGTAATCAGCTAAAATGTCAATGTAGGTGAAAAAAATAGATTTTTGTTTTTTTGCATTTTCTGAACGAGTGGTCTTTTCTGTACCTAGTATCAAAATTTGGAAGTCTAAAACATAGTAGAAGATGTGTTTTAAACGGTTTTTCTAGACCAGTTTTTTTCGCACAGCCTTCGGTCTCGTCCAAAATTTGATCACTTTTCCCGAGCGAAATTATCGTAGTCCGGAAATGGTCGGTCGTTGCTAACGGGTCGTGCTACGCGGGCTGTGATTGGTCCGTTATAGCAATCAGTGCGGCGCGCCATTTTGTTTGTATCCGCTTTCACATCCGAGTTCCAGATCTACAACGTCGTTACAATGCCAGGTTTTGTACGTGAGCAGAGCCGTGGGATGGTACCGGGGTGCACCAAAACAAGATAGGTGACAAGCAGTGTTATGTAAGGGGGAACAAAAAGACTCCGGGTCCACCATGAATGGGCATTGTCTAGTGCAGGTGTCTCGGCACTATGTTGCAGTTGACTTAATCTGTCCAATTACAACTCTATACATTTTCTTTTGAAAGACTTAAGTCCACACATTGAAACCTCAGAAACATAATGAACAGACTATGTTTGACCATCAGGCCAAATTTCAGCCTAATCTGAAATCTCTTCATAGTGGTTGCTATGGCCTTTTGATTCACCCTTCTATTGATTTCCCTGTGGTTTGCTTGCTCCGCATGCTTGAATAGCCCCAAACTTTAAAGCTCTCTTTCTCACAATTTAATACCAGTAACATCCCTCACAAGCTATTTTCATTCACTAAATTGAAAGGGTTAGGAAGCTTCAATTTGGACAAGTAATATACCATTTTAATGAGGAGAACTTCTTCTTTCATAATCAGATGAAATCAGGAAAATAATTTTTTGCGACTTTTTGGTGGTTTTGTGGTGCCGGGTCACATATGATTGATATTGGAAGGGAGTGCTAGATGACAGGCATTTTTTTCAGGTCTATTTAGCAAGGATTGGCAGAAAGCCGATTTTGTCTGCTTTAACGAAACTCGTTTGTGCATGTAGACACCCCGTTTCGCAATGTTGTTGAAATGATGGATGGATGGAGAGGTGGTGGACTTGAGAGGAAGTCGTCGTTTGGATTTGTCCTTACAGGTCTTAAGAGTTCCCCAAAGCAAGAGCTTTCAGAGAGTTTAAGAGAATTTCATTTTATCATTGTAGTTTAACTACTACTATCTTCCTGTATAATATAAAGGAAGATACTGGAAGCTTTTAACATTTCAT
Source organism: Strongylocentrotus droebachiensis (assembly GCA_035222895.1). Lineage (NCBI taxonomy): Eukaryota > Metazoa > Echinodermata > Echinoidea > Camarodonta > Strongylocentrotidae > Strongylocentrotus > Strongylocentrotus droebachiensis. The sequence goes on along the minus strand of JAVYIG010000226.1, from coordinate 568,669 downwards.
ACTAATGCAGAGAGAGAGAGAGACAGAGAGACAGAGACAGAGAGGGGTGAGGGAAATATGCAGCCAGAAAATCACCTTTAGAAAATAATTTACTTCTCTGTATACAAACTTTAAATTTTACATATAGATGTATAGATGGAGAGAAGGAAGAGAGAGAGAGAGACAGAGACAGAGCGAGAAAGGAAAAAGATAGAGAAAGATAGAGAAAGAGAGAGAGAGAGAGAGATGGAGAGACGAACAGACAGGGAGAAAGGGAGGCGGGCAGAAATAGAGACAGCTACAGACATTCAGGGAGAAACAGAAAGAGAACGAGGGAGAGAGAGATGGGAGGGGAGGGGAGAAAACTTTAAATTGAAAAAAAGCAGACAAAGAAAGGAAACAAAAGGAAATGGAAGACAGAAAGAAAAAGAAGGAAAAAGGAAGCTGCTAATCAATAAGTAAATGGGAAGCTGTGAAGAAATTGAATTAGAATGTGTCTGTGCGTAAGTCTTCCGACAGACTCGGAAGAATTGGAGCGCATTACCCTAAATCCTAATCTAGCATGTGAATACAATGTGTAGAGTGATTGTGGTTAATTTTTGTTCTTTTTCTTGTAATATAGGCACCTGTTTTAATGTTCATTCATATTATGTAGGCAGGTAACATGCTTTAAACACTGAGCTTTACTCAATGAATCATGTTTGAAAAATATGTGTAGATTTTATTTAATAATTGAATACAGTTCTAATAAGGCCTATGAGATATTATTCTAGATAAATGAGGTAAAGCATTTTCAAATAATTTGAAGACATCTTGATTTCTTGAACTTAACATTATGGTAAATAAAGATTTTATTTCAATATCAGACTAGTAGTATTCATATTCAGTCTCATGCGATTATACTTGATAGTGTATGAATTAATGTGTCATAATTCAAACATAATGTCTATCATGAATAGCATATATCTACTCTAGATAGTACAGTGCTATATATCTATATGGAAATTAGGTGACAGATAGTGAAATATGTATCATCCATCAACCCCTAATTCCCTATACAACATTACATTTTATTTATATACATCTGCGTTACAACACATAATTCAAGTGATCATTTTAGACAGATCTTATATAATATATAAGCAGCAACTCTCATTAGTTTTAACAATTGCAGTTCAACATTATATTTCAGTGTCGTGTGAATGCATGAAATATATCATGTTCTGAATTAAAAGATCTTTTTCAACAGATTGCAAAAATCACTGGCACTGGCTGTACAATAATTGATTTAATTGATATTCTTGCCAACGATTGGCATAAAACATGTTATAATTCAAAAGATATATTATAGGTAGTAAGGCATTAACACCCATCATACTCTCCAATTAAAGAAAGATGAATAAAACTTGAGCTTGAACAGATGCAGTAGTAAATTTGATTCATATGACAATGCATGGAATATCATTTCATGATTCAAATATCACTTATATCATATCTAACATAGATAGCAAATCACTAACACACAGTGGCTGTGGAATAGATGATTTAATTGATATGCCTGCCTGTGCATAAAACATAATGTTATAATTCAATTAATAACTCCTTTTACATCTAATGTAGATAATAAATCATCAGCACCCATCAGTTTCCACAGTGGGCATATAAATTAGACACTTTTATTGATCTGCCTATGCATGAAATATCATGCCATGATTCAAATAATCTTTTCAGGCACACATTAGTCTCTACAATGGCCGTGCAATAGATAGTTAAATCTAATTCAGGCCAACCGTTAGATAGTTAAATCTAATTTAGGCCACCCATTAGAAAGTAAAATCTAATTCAGGCCAACCCATTAGAAAGTAAACTCTAATTTCATTCCAACCATGATGTAACCTTTAAGGCTGTATACAGGTGACTTCACATTGTCAGTCTGGTGCCCCCTATCAATGTGACTGGTCCGATAAATTCAATGGATCCTCTCGTCTCTTCCTCTGATATTTGATCTTGAGATATGGGGCAAGCATCCCTTTATCATGTCCCTCAATAGGCCTGTCCTCATCAGCTAGAGATTGCCAAATAACCCGCCATTTTAACTATCCCGATCGCAAATTATCTAGCTAATTTGCCTCTTATCAGCCTGTAGTTGCAATTAGCGGGATATTTGGTCGAGATAATCTTCCCAAGACATCTTGGGCTAGTTTGCAAAATATCCTGCTATTTGTCCGGTCCGTCTTCACCAGCCCCAAAAACTCGCACTAAGCGCGTACGCTGAGCAAAATATCTTGAGCTAATTTCTTGAGCTCCAGTTCCAGTTTCGGGCTTATTTCCCAAATCAGAAATAGCGGGCTATTTGGCAATATTGAGCTGATGAAGACATACCTCAAACTCTCTCCCAGTGGGGTTGGGAGAGACTGGGCATGCTGTAAGCCTCAGAACCAGGTGACATTTGCAACTGTATACAAAGCAGTATCATATGATACAGTCCCCCGGAAGAAAGGAAGACGGAGCTTTTTATCATTTTGATGCAATTTTTTGAGTGATTATCGAAAGTCGAAATGCTTTAGTCATCAGTGAGAGATATTTGGCTGCACGACACATGCTTCTGCGGCAATGCCTACAGTCAATATTGTATGTTAAAGGTAAAGACCAGTATTGGCAACGCCCCAATTTCAAAAAATGAAATGGAAGCTCTCATTACCAATCATGTGAAAGAATATGTTTTGACTAATACATGATGATAAAAAATTTGCCGGGAAACCGCCTACTAATTCATATATTTGGTAAATTTATTTCTCTCATGGTCTGGTGAGAGAGATAGGGTAGTCCCATATACATCTTTCTGTGTATAGTGCTTGTAACTTTACGAAGAATGGGCCAAATTTCTTATCATTTTGATGATTCCAGAACCTTGCAGATGCTAGATGCTAGATGATCGACCTTTTCTGATCGATTCCACAACGTTTCTTTCACAATGCAATCGCATGACCATTACTGGTCTTTACCTTTAACTAAAGTCCTAACTTCAGCCATGGAACTCAATGTATCACTATCCCTTACCATTATCCTAACCCTAAACCTCACCTTAGAATAAGCCTGGAGCAAATGTCACTAAAGTAAATGTCACCAAAGCAAATGTCAGTTCACAAGTTATTTTGATATTTTATTTTTGTGCTATTCGATTTTAATGTTGTATGTTCCCATAGTTATGTCTTACTGATATGTGTCACTGATATGTGTCATTTCTCTATTTTTCAGGTTAAGTACTGCCAATCTTGAATTTTTAAATTGGTGATATTGGTGACTAATGATAAAAATTGTGATTCCACAAGTGATGCATATTTAAAATTAATATTTGTTTTGTTTAAACACGTACAAATCCCCTCTGACTTTGAGGAGAAAAACTATCACAAGGTTGCCGAAATGTAGCTTGTCTCATACTGTCTATATATTTATGATTTCTTGGTTTTACATTTTATTTTTTTCACAAAGGCTTGAATCAAATGAAGGAAGGTAAGGTGAAAGTAAAAGGTTGAAATTTGATTTGCTTGTTAATTGCACTTTCTGCCATTTGTCATGCATTGCACGCATTTGTTTGTTTATTTGCTTCTTCTTAAATGAAACTTTGCTGTTCCCTTTCTTTAATCCCTCTCTCTCTCTTTCAAAACAAAACAAAAAAGCTTGCTCATTTTGAGAGACTTTTTGTTCCTCTTGTACTAATTGTTTCTTACTAAATAATTTTGAAAATGTTTTTATCAATGAAAAAAGCCTTGCTTTCAAATTCTTACAAAAAGAAGTCATTTGCTTTTCAGAAGTGTCAAGAAGTACTTTCCATTCACACATAATGAAAATTCATTAGATTATGATGGAGTAATTCATTTGCGTTTTATGTGTACATGCATATCTTCTCCATGTTGTGTTTAAAGGTATTACAAAGTTTTGGTATGAAGTCATGAATTTGGTTCTAATGAACATATTGGAAGCGTATGCGATCCTACAATATTCAGTGATCGTTTGTCGCGGTTGAAATCGAGTCTAAAGTTATGAAAATAACATAATAAACTCTTTATGTTGTATAGCTCCCTCTCAAGGTCAAGATATTAATTAAGCTATAAAACAATGTTTCTCGACTTAAATCGATCGATTAGCTATTCCCGGTTGGAAATTAGATATCACAACTACATATTCTGAGATTTTCGTGGTCGCAGCTACCATTTGTACGGCTGTAGGCGCTTTTTGAAATTCATCAAAATTTACCGGGAGCACCGGTAAATTTTTATATTCAATTTATCTCGAAAGCAGAAGTGTTTTAGGGGCTAATTTTTCTAGTGCTTATAATATATCCAAATGGGCATCCAAATATATCAAAATTGTATAGAATGACTATCCACCCAATTTTCAAAATTTCCCAAAACTTTGTATTACATTTAAGTTCTTCATTTAGCAGCACACAATACAGAATGTATAACATTGGAGAGATTCGCCAACAATTCTGTCATCTATTTTGCACTACAATTTTAGTGTAAAACTGTGCCTGTGATATGTAGGTTTTTTCTTCTTTTTCTCCATTATTTATTAATTGAATAATACTTACATCAAAAACAGATTATTATAGTGATTACAAAGAAAAACACATAATATATATATATATCAAAAATAATTATACAATTTTTATCATAATACATTTTTTTCTCCAGAGGTGATACTTTTCAACATCTGCCCTCCATAATATTTCCTTTAAACCTATTTTGAATATGTTTGTCAATATATATTTTCTTTTTTGTGTATATAAAACATGAAAAGCTAAATTAATTAATACATTTGAAAAAACTTTATATTTTGAATTTATATAATCACATTGCTTGCCTAAAATCATATCACTGTAATAAATTTTGTCATTATCAAACAATACTTAAGTTTTCTGAGAAAAATGAAAACCTTGTTCCAAAATATTTTTGAGTAATCACAATCATAAAAATGATATGTAGGTTTGATATCCCTCCCCTGTTCTTCTTCTGGCTTATCCCCCCCCCCCCCCTCCTCCTCCTCCAACCCAAAAAATAAAATCACCCTAGCTCTTATTTATTCCATTGTGTAAAAAGTTATGTTTCTATTATCATTTCAAAGTGTTGAATTGACCCTACTATATGTAGCTAGGAAATCTCCCCCTGTGTTTCTTTTATTCAGCCCCTATTAGCTAGTTAAGTTTTAGCCCCCTCCCCTCCCCTCCCCTATTCTTAGCATCTCTTAATAGGGCATGGTGCAAAACTTTATTTCTTATTTCCATTTCAAAATGTCAAATAACGCCTTTAGTAGTGACAACACACCCCATTTTTGTATTCATCCACCCTTTGCATAACCAACCAACACCCTCCCTCTACCCCCATCCCATTCAACCTATTTGTGTATATCCCTAGCCTTAAATGATTTTTCTAAACATTTGAATGCTGTCAAACCCACTGCCATTTATCTATTACAAAGGTGCTTTGTAAATGAAATTATTCTTATTGCAAAAGAAATTAAAAACAAAAATAAAAACGCCCAGGCTGCGCTTCTACCACATTGCGTATTAATGATGCATGTACTAATTTTGTAAAACAAAATTTTAACTTGTGAATTGCTATGTGTTTGATGGAATTATTTAAGTAAGTTGTGCAAAGTGTTATTGATTAAGAGACTAGTAAGGGGAACAACATAGGATGGTGGGGGGGGGGGGGGGGGCATTTTACAAATATATTTTCTGCAAAGCATAATGCATCGAACAGAGAATGCAACATTTCACTTTTGACTCAGTTTTGAGATAAACTGAAGAATAAACATTGAAACATGTATTCCCATACTCATCTAATATACAGTTATTGTCTTAAGGTACTTTGTAACAGTGACCTCAAAATTGAAATGGAAGGAAGGAGGAAACTTTATTTAAGGCAGAACGGAAGTATGAACATAAATAAGCATTACACACACAGTCCTACACGTATGAACTACATCCAAATTAGGCCACACTCCAATCAACACGAACAAGTCAATCCTCGCAGATCTCGATGATTAAATACTGCCCTCGGGTGTTATGGAATGGAATCACAGGGACCGTGTCGAGCCAAACTAAAATTAGAATTCAGCACAGGTGGCTTCTATGGTTTCCTGGCAGTGTCATGTTGACAGAATTATTAAAAAATTGGCAAGTTGAACTTGTATTTTTCACCATGAGTGTATCAATACAGAGTTTTACTGTCTGATTCGATCTCGTCATAATCTGACTCTGTAAGGTTTCATTTTACTCACACCAAATTTCAATCCATGTTTTGTAGCATGCTGAGATATATGCCACTCCGTATGGACAGCTCTTTGACATGGCATTTGCTATTCATACAATGGGAGATAAGGATTTAAAAAATTGTATGGACATAAACCAAGACATAACCATTGATATTCCTTTATCATAGATATTTTTTGAAGGAAAAGTGATTATTACAAAATGAAAAATGAAATATATATGATTATGCTAATGTAATACAGCTATAGTTTTTTTTTTTAATGTAGAAATAAAAAAAAAATATTAATCACAAATCATGTTTTTAAGGGAATACTTTCCAAATTCTTTTGATTTCAAAGAATCAGAAGAATGTAAATGATTGGTTTTGAATTTGTAACTTGAAAGAATAGTTAAGTTTTGGCATTGAACAGCTACACCTTGCGTAACATTAAAAATGATTCACCGATGTGACTCTTTTAAGTATGTGATGAATTTTCCCCCTCTTAATAAAATAGAAAAACTAGGACACAGACACATGCAAAAACTTTCATGTCAACAGTTGTTCCCACTGTCTTGTCATTTTGAAGCATGCGAATGTTGAAGAGTTAAACTCACTAAAGGAGAAAGTTTGGAGGGGAAAATATCGCAAAATGCATCAGCAATTTTTGCACGAGTGTCATTTTGTCCACCCTCAGGGAAAGCGTGAATTAACCCCTTAATTAAGAAGGCCGATTATCCTGATTAGTAGGATTTTTTGAACAATGGAATCTGTTGTGGTTCAATTAATTAATTTCCATAAAAGTGTAACAATTGTTGCAAATTGCAAATGGGCAAAGGATGTACTAGAACAGGCCTTCTCAACTGGCGGCGCGCGCCACTTGTGGCGCTTGCGGTCAGTCGGAGTGGCGCGCGGCTGTTCCAAAAAATTATTAAAAAATAAAAACAAATAAAAAATTAAAGAAGGAAAAATTTAAAAACTCAACAAAATCAAAAAGTTGCAGTCAAAGTTGAGCCCAAAATGTAAGCAAGCCATTGTAGTATTATTCAGACGACAAAAGGAGAATGGACACATTTGGGTAATACGATTTGGTTATGTTTTACTTTCACTTCGTGTCGTCGTTTCAACGTTGCCAATATATAGTCTTGTATAAAGACGTTATTAGATATTCCCACATCTCCCCCCAAGCTTATTATCAACAGTTCAAGAGTTCTTATTGATTTCCAAATAGTTTCAAATCCAATAAAAATCCGAAATATAATCCTGTTTAAGAGTTCAAGGATATTCTCCTTAATTGTGTTCTTCGAGTCCCGAGTCCATTCCAGTTTACTATTAAACCCAAATAAACACTGTCCAAACCTTTAAAGTCTTGTTCAGTTTCAGTTCCTGCAAAGTTAATCCCAATTTTGGTATTTAAGTTTAACCCATTACATGGACAGTCGCTTTGGTGGTTTCACGAGTCGTCCAGATCGCGTTCGCGTCTCTGTCGCAGCTTTTGGTGTTGAGGCTCCCTCAGGCTGCTTCCGGTTGATCTGCTGGTTACGTTGGGAACCGGTTGAGTCGCTTTCATCAGAATCGTCAGGTCTCTCTGGATCGTTGCTCATGGATGACTCCGGCACTCTGGTCTTGGTGGGTTGACCTTGGACAGCAATCAGTGCACGGCGATTACGACGTACTGTCCCATGTTCTGTCTGGACATGGTAGGACCGTGGTTGTTGCGCTTTCTGGGTGACTTTCCCGTAGCGAGACTGATCACGGATCCACACGGAATCTCCTGGTTGTAGCTCTGGAAGCTCACGTGAGTCATGACGTCTGTTGTCGTTCCTGATAGTAGTTGACTACTACTCGAGGTGGATTGAGGTCAAACAACTCCAAGGTCAGTCAACAATGGCAGTGATTTCTTCGCTGAAGGAGATCTTTGCAGTCCATGGGATTCCAGACCTTGTGGTTTCAGACAATGGTCCACAGTTCGCCAACGAGAACTTCAGAAAGCTTGCTGAAGAGTATGGATTCGTCCATACAACATAAATAAGAACTTCAACATTGGTTGCAAATCTAAAAAAATGTGAATTAAAAATGATTATAACATATACATCTACTTATTCAAGGGACAATAAAAGCATGGAATGAAAGTCATTGTACATGTGTAAATACAAATAGAGAGCTTCAAATATTTATAAGTTTACGTTGGAGAATCAATTAATTTAAGGCTTGAGGCATACCTAAGTCCAATTCCCTTGTTTTTGTTATTCATGTGAATATCAATTTTAGGCCTCACAAGTTTACATTTATCATAGTATTTCCTGATTATGAGAAATCATTCTCAAAGTTAAGTGAAATATTTATAGCTTTTAATAGTGACATTTATAATTGAATTATCAACCTTTAAATAGTGAATTCCCAAATAAGACAAAGAGGAAGTCTTGTTTATAATTCCATTTTCCAGTTAAAAACAATGATTCGGATAGTTAACTATGAGTACGTTCTGGCCATCTTCCAGCAGTGGCATGGCTGTCCTTAATAATATTGAGCAACTGCTTTTGACAGTAACATGTTTCACCAAAAAAAATTACTCAAAGATTTGCTGACAGCTTGGACAAGAAGTCAGGGGAAACCCTCATTTTTGTAAAATTAATGATGGGGTTCCCCCTCCTTTAAAATGAGGTGGGATTGTTGGTCATGCGGCAGAGAAAAAAAGGGTTGATACTTTGCTAGTCATTTTTATACAATGACGGGGCAAGCAAGCACTTTAGTAAGGTAAGCTTTATATGTTTTTAATTCCGATTTATCAATGTCTGTGATTCTTTTTTGTGAACTAAATCATAGACAAGGAAAATAACTTAATTATGTGTGTTGATTGACTGGTTTCATTTCTAATCTAAACCTGTTCTTGTTTTAGTGTGAATTAACAAAGTTGTTTGCAATAGCAATATTTGTGAACTTTGTTTTGTATTTGCAAGTGAACATTTCTCAGTCATTTTTATCATTTTTTAAAAAGAAAATCACCTTCTGTGCATTATTTTCTAATGCTAGATGTAAATCCTAAAAATTTACTAAAATGAACATTTTGTTGGTGTCTTCTTATTGTTGATGTGTCTTACTTGTTTATCGAGCCTGCATGTTAGAATGTTGATGCATAAAAATAACACAGTGCAGTAGAAGTAGTGATGTAAAACCAAACAATAATTTCATGTAATGTCATAATTTATATTATTGATATTCTTGTGCAGAAATATGGAAAAACCATGTCCATCATACTACAAAGCTAAGTTATTGTGAATGTGATCATGTCATGATAGGTCTTCCAAAATGATTTTCAAGTTATTTAAGGACCTTTTCTCTCTTCTGTGATTTAATTTTGTTATAAATATGGTATATTGTAAATGAATTTTATGGGTGGTTACTGTGATGTCATCAACGCTTTAAATAGCGGAAGTTTTTAAGAAGAAAATAAAAACATCTTCACATATTTAGAAGAATTTAATCACATACATATTTGTTCTTTATGACAATTATGTTTTTTTAATGTAACCATTGGAAAATGGGTTAAAATGTTACAGATGAAGTTTGGTCCTTACTTCATTTACAGGTAATAGAGTATTTTTAGCTAAAAAATGCTGGTAGTTGTATCATTAAGTTACACATGATAAAGTTTACAAAGTTTTCAACATGCTTTGAATTGTGCTTGCTGTTTAAATAAGCCCCTAATTCTACTTTGTTTTTAGAGCCTACTTTAAAGCATGATCACTGCAGCCATTGCTCCAATATGTTTCTGCTTAAATAGTTAAGGTTTTGCCATGCATTTTTTTTAAACAAAAAAAAACATTTTCACAGCAGCATTCTTACCATCCTATCATGAAACAAAGGAAGTGCTTGCTTTGCTCAGAGTTTGCTTTCATCAACAAAGAAGCACAATTGGTATTGAGATATCAAGTGCTAAGAATCTAATGCTTCAAGACAGCTCTTAAAGTCCTGGATGACATATTGCACAACTAATCAGACATCCTGCCATTGCCACCTGCACTCCTGCGGTTTTAAGGAGTTCTTACTTCAAGAGAAATCTGACCGAACTTGACGGCTGTCGACAGCTCTGTTGTTGCATTACATCTCAGTCACTCCACCAAACCCCAAACTAACTTCAGACTGACTGCTTCTTGCCATTAGGGGTGTTGTTGTTCAACCTGTTGTCGGCCTTCAGTCAGGTTCATTAAAGCCACACTGTACTAGATGCAATACCCCAAAATCCCCTCGATCTTGTGCCATCTCAGGTCAGCTCTAGCAGTATGGTCCCGTAATTCGCTGCTTCCCTAGCTGCACTGTTGATACTCGCATCCATTCATCTGTCTGCAAAGCGAAAATTAAGATATTTTGTTTCACCCTTTTGGCAGGTTGATCTGTACGCTAGGGCAGAAAGTTCATCAGTCAGTATCGCTTTAAACATAACATCATTTTCTCAAAGTTCTGCTTCATATTCATACTTCACAAATGCCATGCAAATGGACTAATAGTAGAAGAAGCTGTTGCAAAGTAAAAGTCTGAATGAAATATGAGTATGAACTGGCATGATTCTGTATTGGCTTTGTATCCCGATGAGCATGTTTGCATGTCTTAAATCAATACTTTAAATGGTAAATAAAAGATGAGAACATGTTGAAAGTCGGAAAAGGACATAAGACCATTTTGATTTAATTCCAATACAGTGTTACCTACAGCTATCTAAAAGGAGCTTGTTGTATACAAATTTCTGATTTAATTAAAAGTATCCACTTGTATAAGATATTAACCATATGAGGTGAGTATAATAAACAAAACATGGTGCAGATTCCATATAAAATCAGTCAGTGGACAGATAGCAATCGCAAAAGTTGTGCAGAATGTGACTGTAACAGTGATCTAAACTAATAATTTCTTAACCACACAAAAAAAAAAACATTGTGTCGGATATACAAATGTATGCCTGGAACTACTTTACTACAGAAAAAGTAATTTTGAAGACAGTGTGCTATTTATCGAGTTAGATGTCTTTGATGAACAAAAAGTTGTTTAGAATTTTCCCCCTATTTTGTTGAGAACATGATGCAGAGTGCATCAAACATCAATAAAAGCAGGGATATAGCAATGGGAAAAGTTTTGTAGAATGTGTATCAGATATCCTCTTTCATCATCCTTTCCACTGCAGACAAAATGACTCTGAAGACAGTGAGCTATCTATCCAGCTAGATGTCTTCGATGAACAGAAACTGGTTGATGATGAGGAGTTGATGAGCTATTACCCGGATGATGGAGTAGACCTCAACAGCCCTGTGGAATGCTTCCATGCTATATTCAAGAAGGTATAAAATGCTTCATAATTTTGGCAGTTCTATAAAAAAAATGTAGAGTTCATGCAGTTCATATAAGCTCATATCATGCTTGATATAGCCATTCACTTCAGATTGAAATGTTAGAAAAATTTGTCAGAATCGTATGATACAATTTATGTATGAATAAAGCTAGTAGTCAAAGGTCATTGGCTATTTGTGTCCCATATGTTACCATGTGTGATGGAACTGTGAACATTATTTACATAGAAAAAAAAAATTCTATGAAATTTAATTTGTGTGATCCAAGGTTTCCAAGCTACAATATATAACCAGTCATCAAATATTCTGAAATCTTTGATGTAGTCATTATCATAGTTGGACACAAACTTGCCATAATACATATCACAATTCAATTCAGAATTTATTTTGATGTTGTCCAAATCTTGTATGAGTGTGAACCATCTAAAGCTCATGTATTTCCCCATTATCTAAGCCAGCTGCCTTCATAGTAAAGTTAAAGATAAACTCCAGTCCTGGTAAAAAAAGAAAATCATTTCTCACAGACTCAAACAAAACTTACACTGAATGTTCAAGATTACAAATAAATGACATGTGCCAAACAATTTTGGAAGAAAATGTATACTGGCTGAGTAATGAGCATATAGAAAGACAAGGAAATCAAGGTAGTACTAGCCCCGACACCATGTGTGTTGTCCCATATATAGCTTTCTGTGTACAGTGCTTGTTACTTTACCAAGACTCGGCCAAATTTATTATGATTTTGATGACTCCAGAACCTTGCAGTGAACACCAATACTTGCATGCTACATGATCAACTGTTTCTGATCCATTCCACACCTTTTCCTTCACAATGCAATCGCATTACCAGAACTCAAGTTTATCTTTAAGGTTTACCATTTGTCCTTTCATGGTACCACAGGTTGGAAACAGTCCTCAGGCAGCTTCCCTTCTGTCCATTCTCCATGCCTTACTTCAGCTGGATCCCGATGACCAGACCTCGGACGATCTCTGGGAGCTTGCAGATCGGTTGGTCAATCAGGGCACAGCACTGGACAACCCTGAACATATTCATAACCTCTTGACCAAAGGACTCGCGGACATTATTCTTCTCTTGAGAAAAGGATTAGATCCGATCACAGATAAACCTGCAGTGCCTGCTCCAACAGTTGTCAAAGTGGACAAGGAGATCCAGACTGATGCTGTAGATTTTGTTGATCCAAGGACTAGTTCAGGAGATGTGATTGTGGCAAGGACAGGAGCCCCACTTTTAAGTGCAGCACCTGCACCACCACCACCACCACCGCCACCACCTCCACTTCCACCAGGGGTTGGTGCTCCGCCACCTCCTCCTCCACCACCACCACCTCCTCTTCCAGGTGGTTCATGTATCCCACCGCCGCCACCACCACCACCACCTCCAGGCATGGGCGGGGCTCCACCTCCACCTTTTCCAGGAGGCGTACCCCCGCCTCCCCCATTACCCGGTGGTGCTCCACCTCCTCCTCCTCCTCCACCTTTTCCTGGTGGTGGTGTACCTCCTCCTCCTCCATTCCCTGGAGGTGGTCCTCCACCTCCCCCTCCTATAGGAGGAATGGGCGTCCCTCGCCCCCCTGGACCACCTGTTGCCTCAGGACCTCCCAAGCCCAAGAAGAAGATGAGAACTGTGAACTGGTCCAAGATACCACCGAACAAGATCATGTCTCAACCTAACATGACTGTTGGACCTAGTAAGTCCTCATCATTATAGTGTTTAAATCCTAATATTTACAAAGAAAAAAATAGAGATACAGTTACCAAGTTTTGTTATTTTTCAAGCATATGAAAAATGTATTTGTCCTGATTTATGTTCTTGAGAATGCTTACATCTAAAATTATTCAACAGAGGATCTAAATCAACCAGTCCACCTTTCATTCTTGAGTTACAAAAAACATCAAACTTACAAGGGGTATGAATAATTTGATTGTTAACTCTTAAGCTGCCACCCATACAATGCACCCAGTGCCACAGTGCTAATCTCCTGTGTGCCAAGTTAATTTTAAGGTTGGTGCAAGTGGTTGGTTGTAAATCTTTACAAAAATCAAATCGCTGAATTACTCGAGAAAATCCAATCTGACTGTTGTATACAAAGACGCGTAATCCAAAGCCGATAATCTGATGCACGCGATGGTACTTTCAATAGCGCTGTAAAAGCACTCAGCACGGTGCAATGGGCATGAAAAATGACTGTTATTACATATGCTTGCTAGCGTGCACAAAGCAGACAAACGGTAGCGCGCTCGCGTGCATAGAGCACTATAACAATAGCGCGCTAGCAGTCTCATGGCAGGATATGAGTTAACTGTAACATGAGTAAAGAAGTTACAGTTCATTCTACTTTTATTTTTAATTTTTAATTTTGAGTTAACATAGAAAATTGCCATATAATTGGATAGCATTTGAATTTGATAAGTATAGGAACAAAATTTGATTACGAACGTAGAATGATTATCACAAGATGTAGTGGAATAACTGCAACAATAAAGAATTTTTTTTTTGAACTCATCAGTCATTGAATCTACGGTCTTCACCATCAAGTTGGGTCTCATATCTTCATTTTCTATCGAGATTTCAAACATCTGCAGATTAAGAAGAAACTTTTTTTTCTTTCCACCTCTCAGATAGGAATATCTGGCGCCAGATAAGTGAGCATGGATCTTCCAAGATCAAACCGGAGTTTGCGAATATAGAAGAACTCTTCTGCCAGCAGGAGAAGAAGGCTAAAGATGCAGCTGATGGCCCAAAGAAGAAAAAGAAATCTGCAGAGGTAATATATATATATATATATATATATATACATATATACAGTACGTCCTAGAAAAAAAACGAAACCGAGAATTATCGATGTTTTATCTTAACTTAATCACAATTATAATTGATAAATGACACATATTTGGAAAGCTTAGATCCTCCTCTTTCATTTGATCCGACTCGTATAATCCATATTTCACGCATGAGTGATTAAAACAAATTTGAAGAGAGGAAAAAAAAAATTCATTTGGCGGACGGTATCTGAATTTCAAAGAGAAAATCACATTTCTAGAAAGTTGAGTTACTGCCCTTTCATATGACACCTCAGTCAGGAAAAATGAGCTAGGAATAACAAAGTTTTGCTTGTTTTAATGTAGTGCTTGCATTTCCATAATTTTATTAAACGAATTCGTTTTCACTGGCTGTCTGCTGTTCGTATAAGAGTAGGAGGAAACCCCGGTGTAGTGGTCCACCTGCACACACCCCAGTATAGTATGATAATACTCTGTAAAGAGGTATGTACTCAAAGTGGAAGAAGACAATATGAATGATTTGAATCAACATTTTATGCCTTTTAAAATAACTTTTACAAAAATATTTTCAAAGATGCTAACAGCTTTCCATAGTTGTTAAGTCCAACTTAGAGATAAGTTCAACTTATGATCTTTGTGAAACACCCTCCTAGACATAGAAAACCAGTAAGAGAGACCGATAAAGTCACAATCTACTAAGAGACATCTTAGTAAATATAAATGTAAGAAAGAAATTATGATAATACAAGATAAATATAGATATCAGTCACAAGGTTAAAATACCTGAAGATTTTTTTTGCTAATTTCTGCAGTAAATAAATATAGTCCTGTCAAAATAGAGTTCGACCCACCACTAATTGCAAAAGAATTTCTTCCATTGTACTGCATTTCAGTAAGCTCTCCTAAACAACATATTAAAAGTCTCAAGAAATCCTAACCCCCATTTTCCCCATAAAATGATATGTTGTTGGTATATAATCAAAACACTCTACTCTATGGTTTTACACTGATATGTTCAGGGGTCACTATAGATGATTAACATATTTCAAGATTAATATTATACACAATGTTATCATTTAGTACTTCTGCAGGGGATACTTGTAAAGCTGTACTGTTGAATGTAACAACCCCATATTTTACATGTACATAAAACCTATTCATCAAATGAATAAATAAATAATGTTATTTTACCTTTAGATCAATCTGTTAGACGGTAAGAGGAGCCTGAACGTGAACATCTTTTTGAAGCAGTTCCGAATGCCCAATGATGCCATCATGACGCTGATTAAGGAGGGTAACGTGGAGGGGTTTGGAGGAGTAGAGAGACTCAGAGGGTTAATGAAACTACTACCAGAAAAAGACGAGGTATGAATCTCCAACACAGCAACAGTAATGATTTTATTTTGTGGGACATATTATTTATGTTTAATCTCCAAGGAAAGCAACTTAGATGATTCAGAGGGTTGATGAAACTCCTACCAGAAAAAATTGAGGTACGAATCTCCAACACAGACAAAGTAATGATTTTAGTTTGTTGGACATATTATTTTCTATTAATACCCAACATAGATGGACCTTAGCTATCCAGTTCATTTCTCCAAGGTATTATTATTTACTGATGTTTTGGCCAAAGGAGTATCATATTTTTCCTTTATTAGTTTACTGCCAAGTATCAGAGTAATTCAAATGAGATTCAGAAACATTATGGATGTATAAGACTGTTTTCAAATATTTATGGAAGACTGAAGTGAACTACAATTTTCAAGTTATCATTTCTTAATTGGTTTTGTCTCTTGCTGTATGTGATTTTAATTCATGTTTGTAATTGTTGTTTCTATATGCAGCTGGGAATGCTCAAAGCATTCACAGGTGACCAAACAAAGCTAGGAGCTGCAGAGAAGTTTTACCTTCAGTTATCACAGTTACCAAAGTGAGTGCACAACAAAAAAATTGATATCAATGTGCCATTTCCTGAGCTACACGTAATCAAATCTATATATTAATTTTCCGCAGGTTAAACTATTTTTTTTGGTGTGAATTGGATTATGTAATTATTGAATTACCATGAAGATTTCATTTAGTGTGATGATATATGATTCTTCTTCAATTCCTGTTTATTTTTAAAATCAGTTTTATTATATAGATTTATATAATTAGGCAGCATTCATGAAGCACTTTAGTTAAATTGTCTTCTGATGTGCTGAAATCTTGCATTCTGTTACTAAACCTGTCCTATCACTACATAGATGCATCATATTCTTTGTCTTTATTTCTTCTTCATGATGTAACTAGGACAAACGTGTGGCACGTAAAGATGCATCCGGAAAGCAAAGCCATAATTGCTGGTGCTCGTATAAATTCAAAAGTTTGACTTGGCATATCTCTATGATTTTCAACAACGGTGCATTATCCGTTCTGAACACATCTTTACGCACCACTACCTTTCTCTTCAGCAACTTATTAAAGCCCCACTGTACTATTTATGGCTACTTGTGCTCTCTATATAGCAAACAATGCCTAATCGGTGCCTGCATGTTAGTCCCCCATGATCCCCCTTTTCTTATATTAATTGAGAGCTGATTTGATGAGATAACCACTGTCAGTGACCTTGTAGGGAGGTCTAAACCCCCTGGCCAAACTAGTACAGACAGGCTTTAAACAACAAATATCTGTTTCTTTTAGTTATGCACTGCGTATTGAGGGTATGATGATGAAGGAAGAACATGCAGCAGCCATTGCTTACTTAACACCTGCCATCAATATCACTGCTCAAGCTTCACAAGGTATGGAACAAGCTTAGTCACCATTGTTTTGATTTTGGATATATGGGTCATTCCATAAAGTTGGGGCAAAAAACATGACAGTGTCGATGTAACGTAGGTATGAGATCTTCTACTACACATGGAAGATGAAATTATCTGTTCAAGATTCTTATGCAATTAATATATATATATATATATATAGTAGTGCCCTGCCAGATTCGTTCCTGTTTCAGTTGCTTTTCTTCAAAATCTTTGCTTAATACACATTTCTCTTTTTACCAGCGTGGACACCATATTCATATAACATTACATAAACTTTGGGTCCATAATATTGATTCACCATGAAGCTTGAGTACTTCTGAAGATAGTTGGCTATGCTTTTAATGCAGAACTCAATTTGAGCAGACATTGTTACAGTTGATAGGAGACATAGTTTCTCACTTCTGGTATGTCACAAAAAGTGCCCCAACTTTCTGGACGGACACATATTCATGAAATGTTATCTGTAACTTTGTAAAATAGTTTGTATGAAACTAGTCACCAATGTATTGATTATGAATATATTCATGGAATGTTATATATAATTATATAACTTTGTAAAAGCTTTGCGAATATTCTTTACTATTTATGAAAATATATTTGAATTAGAAGCCAGTAAAAATACTAATCAGAGTTACACCTGTAAGTCATATGTCCCACTTACATGATAAATGTAATATTTTACAATATTGTTATTACTACTGTTTTCTAGTTTTTTTTCCAAAAAAATAAAATACATACACATAATGAGAAAACCTAATATTTGATGAATATTTTTCCTCTTTAGATATTCTGGAAAGCAAGATGCTGGAAGAATTTTTGGCCCTCATCTTGGTCACAGGAAACTACATAAATGCTGTGAGTATATATTTTTAACTTTGCCATTGTGGTTAGTCATGCAATTTTCACAGTCACATTGATATACATTTTTGTTATACGATGTTAAGTAGAGAGAGAGAGAGAGAGAGAGAGAGAGAGAGAGAGAGTTCAATTTGAACAGCAACAACAACAACAACAGCAAATATATCAATTGCATTTTAGGTTATGTGATATCAAAAACTTCATGAACTCTTTTCAAGACACCAGGACTATCAAACATCCATTGGAAATCCCTTTTAAATCTATTGGTATCTTTCTTCCAGGACGAGTATGCAGGAAACACAATGGCCCTTATGATACCTTCCTTACTTAAAGCTCCAGGATACCAGGGAGCCCAGGATGACCCTCCTGCAGTGGAACATTCTTTAAAGCTCTTGTCCTTGTAGTACTTTCTTCCAGGGTGGGTATGCAGGAAACACCATGGCCTTCAAGATACCTTCCTTACTGTAGCTGCAGGACACTGGAGCCATCGAACCCATGATTACCCTTTTGCTCTTGCATCAGACAGTTCTTTAAACCTCTTGTCCTCTTGATATGTTTCCTACAGGGTGGGTACGCGGGAAATGCTATCGCCTTCAAGATATCTTCCCTGCTGAAGCTCCAGGACACCAGAGCCAACAAGCCAAGGATGACTCTGATGCATTACCTGGTGGAGATGGTTGCAGAAAAGGACCCTGAACTCCTCACCTTCCCAGACGAGATGAAGAACCTGCCTCAGGCATGCAGGCAAGTCCACAGAATCTTACTTGTGTGAACTCAGTACTCAGTTTTTTGCGGAGGATTAATTTCGCAGTAACAGTGCTCTTTGCTTTTTTTAATTTTTTGTTTTACGAGACCACTGCTCTACCATCTGAGCTATCACGCCTACCTAAAAAGATATGGCACACATGAAAGTCCAAACGTATCAGTTAGTGGGAATGACTGGACAGGTCCATCTATTGGCATGAACTTACCAGTAGGTAGGAAGTATTCAGAGAAGCTATTGCTAATGTTTTAGTTCTCAATTACTCTTATTCTGTTTGTGGTGGTTTAACTTTCAGCTTCCTGTAGAATAATTTTCCAATTCCAATTTTCACTATAAGAGCTGTATTCAGTATGCTATTTTGTCTGTTGGATGTTCCTCTTGAAAAGTTTTACAATTTCCACTAACCCATTTTTATCCTTTTGCATATCTAGATTATCAGTGGACCACTTGACATCGGAAGTGAATCAACTTCGCAAGAGCCTTTCCAAGGTCCAAAAACAAGTAGACTCAGCATCGGATGACATCAAAGAACAACTCATGCAATTTCTGAAGGTAGACAGTTGTTCTCCACAAATCATATGGACTTTTTAAAGCCCCACTGCACTACGTTTAGCTACTTGCGCCCTCTATATAGCAAACAATTCATAATCGTTGACCGTTAGTCCCCCATTTCTTATGTTAATTGAGAGCTGATTTGATGAGATAACCACCTGTCAGTGACCATGCAGGGAGGTCTAGTTCCTCCTGGCCAAACTAGTGCAGATAGGCTTTAAGTTGCATGTTTGCAATGATTAATATACATTCGTTTGCATGCACTGATCATGATTGATAGTGAAAACATACTACTTGATGGCATTTCTTTAACGCTGGTTATTGTCTACCGGTATATGTAAATCTTGATGTGAAATGACTTTCATCTCGAAATTCAATTCCATGTTTATTGTATTAAAAGACTACGACACTTATAATCATGCATATCCCGTTAGATTACTCAACATGAGCTCCAGGATATACTTGGGCATGATACAGGAAGATCGAGGGCTTGAGTTATGGTTGGGTTTTATGGCAGGTTTAAGAACAGTGTTGGGATAGGTCCATGGTTGTAGTGAGAAATGGGTTCATGTTAGAAAGTAGCCACATAGAAATTGTCAGAAAAGCATGCCTCGTTGGAGCTGCTATTCAAAATCAGTGAATGTATTCTTGAATTTCTTTAAATCTCCTGAAACGACTTGTCCCTTTCCTTTTATATTTTGCATCTTTTCATTAAAACATTTCATTTGGTTGTTCCCTTTCGGGCTGCTTGGAGAAGAGGTAGGAGAACTTGAAGCAGGTCTGGCCAAGATTGAAACTCTCTCAAAAGAGCTAGCTATTTATTTCTGTGAAAGTAGCCACTGAGAAATTGTTACAAAAGCATTTGCCAAGGTTATTCTTCAATTTCTGTAAATCTCCCGAAACTAACCTTTCCTTGTATATTTTGCATCTTTTCATTCACAATTCAAATGTGGTTGATTACTATTCAGGCTGCTAAAGAAGAAGAAGGAGAACTTGAGGCAGGTCTGGCCAAGTTTGAGACTCTCTCAAAAGAGCCAGCTATTTATTTCTGTGAAAGTAGCCACTGAGAAAATGTTACAAAAGCATTTGCCAAGGTTATTCTTCAACTTCTGTAAATCTCCTGAAACTAGCTGTCCTTGTATATATTTTGCATCTTTTCATTCAATATTAAATGTGGTTGATTACTATTCAGGCTGCTAAAGAAGAAGTAGGAGAACTTGAGGCAGGTCTGGCTAAGATTGAGACTCTCTCTACAGAGCTAGCTACTTACTTCTGTGAAGATGGGGCAACCTTCAAACTTCAAGAATTTCTCCAGATCTTTGACACCTTTATCAAGCGCATCAAGCAGTGCCAGGATGTAAGTATATTGGTTTAGATGTTACAGAAAAGGGCGGGGGTCATGGAGTTGTCAAACTTTAGATTAGGACAGTAAGTACTTAGGTCCAAATTAATGGGATGTATAATATGTCATGAGTGGGAATAAATTTGTCTTCAATGCAGAGTGCATGGATTTTTTTTTCTTGTTATGTTTTTCAGGGTTGAATTTTCATCTACAAATCACATCTGTCATATTTGAAAATATAACATTATATTCATGTATTAGAATAAACTTGTAACATTATTTGCTGCTTTTTATCAGTCATATCCGCCAACCATATCATCGCACTCTCGTATCACCCTAGCTCTGGGTAGGTTAATTATCCTTCATCTTCTTACCAGGTTTTATGTACTCTACGTAGTTCCCCGAGAGAGTGCCGTTAGTAACTTTCAAGAGCTACCGGTACTTACCCACCTTTGCAAGCAGCCTTCATGAAAGTGAAGGCGTTCATTGTCACTTTGCGAGAGACAGCTACTACTTCTGAGCAAGTTTAACACACAGTTTTGTTTTTTGTGCAGGACAATGAAAAGCGAAAGATATCTGAGAAGAAAGCCGAGCAGCGGAAGAAGCAACGAGAGGAGATGGAGAAGAAGAAGGCGGCGAGGGTGGCTGCAGGAGGGGTACCTAGCGTTGGTCTGAGGGCACCGGAGGAAGAGGAGGATGGATGTCTGATAGACAATCTCCTCAAGGATATCAGAAAGGTGAGAGCTAGTGCACAACATTGAAGACAAAAATGGAGATTAAATCCCCACTGCACTACTTATAGCTACTTGCGCCCTCTTTATAGCAAACAATGCCTAAAGGCCCGGTCACACAGAGGGGACGCATGGGGAACGCCCGGCCAGCGCATTGGAAATTTGCGATTTTGGCCAGTGCGTTGTCGTGCGCCCAACTTTTGTCGTAGCTACAGCGAGCTGACACCAAATGCATAGCGTGTTGCTAGCGCGCTGAGCGCATACAGGGCGCATACAGTGCGCATACAGACCGTACCCAGAGAGCACATGATAACAACTTCCACGAATGCACAGCGTGTTGCTAGCGCGCTGGACGAATGGTCCACGCATGCACTGCGTTATACGACGCACGGCCAGCGCATTGGAAATCGGAAAAGGCAGTGTGCCTAACTTTTGTCATGATTTTGGAAAAGCTGACACAAAATGCACAGCGTGTAGCTAGCGCGCTGTGCGTATACAGGGCGTGTGCTCCGCTTATGTCTGGCGCTGGTCTTGCGCGTCAACGCACGTCTGGCGTGCCTTTGGCGTGTACATTCATGCGTCGAGCTCGATCCGCGCACACTTTTGAGCATGCTCAAAAAATCCCAACGCACACAGCGAATGACGACGAATGCATAGCGTGGGTCCAGCGCGCTCGACGAACGAGTAACGAGTGATGACGCACGCCTAGCGAACGACAAGGCACTGGCCAAAATTGCAAATTTTCCATGCGCCGGCCGTGCGTCCCCCATGCGTCCTCTCTGTGTGACCGGGCCTTAAGCAGTGCCTGTTGGTCCCCCATGATCTTCTTTTTCTTATGTTAATTGAGAGCTGATTTGATGAGATAACCACTCGCAGGGAGGTCTCATCCCTCCTGGCCAAACAAGTGCAGACAGGCTTTAAGAGACTTGTCAATTCAGAGAGAGTGAAACAGTCAAAATAAAGGAATATGAAATATTTTTGAAGAAAGTTCTTGAAGAAGTTTTAATAGAAGGAAATTTACCAAGCTGGAAGGAGAGGCACACACAAATCAGGAAGAAAATAATAAGACTTGGATGATGTAGGTACTGCAAGAACATACAGCACAAGAATTTATTGGAATACAGATGTATATTTATAGATGAATACAATTTTCTGACATATTTACTAAGATATTAGAAATTTGCCTCTAGATCAGCAAGTCTGAACTAGTGAACACAATATTTAAAGAGAGGCAAAAATAATATTCTCTCTGGAAAGCTAAAACGATTGAGAAATACAAATTTTCACTAAAAATGTGAGAGTTACAAGAGAAAAATTAAAAATACTATTTCTATCATGTTTTTTTTTTCTTCTTCAGGGCTTTGTTCTGAAGAAAAACAAGATGTCTGCAGATGAACCCAGCCCTGGCCAGAGCCCTATCAAGTCAAAGAGGAGATCTATACGCCTCAGGTCAACCTCTTCCAGTATATCAGGTCTCTCTAGGAGAAGCAGTCGGAGCAAACTAGAGGATGAGACCAGTACCAGTGACAGCATTAGGATGCCTAGTGTAGCATCCATCAGAGAGGAAGGAGGAGGCAAGGGTAAAGGGGGGCAAGATGTGGTGGATGGGGGTAATTTATCTGAAAGTAACAAGAGTAGGTCGGATGCTGGTGAAGGGGCCGTTAAAGCCGGAAAGACCATAGCAGATAATAAGACCGATGGTAATGTGGGAGTAGAGGCCGGAGAGGATACAAAGATACAGGGTAACAACGAAAAGGTAAATAAGGATGAGACACTTTCAAATGGTACAAGAAGTAGCGGAAGTGAAGCGAAAGAAGAATCATCAGGTGTATGCTCCCCTGATATGCATGGTGTTACGGGCAGTTACATGAGTGAAGGAGGGGCGGGGGACGTGGATCGCCCCCCTCTGGTAGAAGCCATGGTGATTGATGAGAAACAAAATACCAGACCTGTTAGTATGAGTGCAGGTTCGGTGAAGGCATCCATGAGCAGTGGGAAAGACATCAGTGACGGGATGGCATCGACCACGAGCGATGTCACATCGTTATCAATGGACGAAAGCTGCGCATCGACTCCTGCTGTATCGCGGCGGGAGGATGAGGCAGGGGATGGGGCGTCTGATGACAAATCAGATGATGTGTTGGGAGAAATCGATGCACTGTGTTTGCAAGTTGATGAGGATATCAGACAGATGAAGAGGAGATCGTTTATTGATGAGTCAAGTGGTGGAAGCGGAAATAATGGCCCTGTGGTCTTTGGGAACGGCAGTGATGCGCATGATGTAAAAGTGAATGACAATCACGGCGATGGTGAAGCCCTGAATGGGCATCACTTAGAAGAGAGTGGTGGTTCCATGTCATCACCTGTGCAGAGAATAAAGGTTCCTGGTGCACACCGGGACAAGAAAACCTCCCCTGCAGAGAAGAAAGGCCCCATTGGGTCATGGGTCTCGGACATTAGAAATTCCTTGCGTGGTAAGAAGGCCTCGACCTCCTCTCTCCAAACTGAGGACATATTAGAAGAGCCGAGGATGAGTGAGAACATTGGTAGCGATGGAGAAGTCAACTCTGTGAACTCTTCTCCGTCCAAGAGCAAGAACAGCAAGGGCAGGGAAGGCGATGACGAGTTGGACCTGATGATCGAAGAGATGGAGGAGTTCATCAATGTCAGTTATGATACAGACCTCAACTCCAACAACAGTAACAATACGCCACGATGTAGCTTTGATATCGATGTCCCTGAGGATGTGGCCCTAGAGATAGACAGCAAAGGCAGCATCCTGGAGGAAGAGGATGATGTGTTTGCTCCTGAAGACAGCCAAAACCAAACAGTAATTGAAAATGATCGTACAAACCAAGTGCCTTTACCAAGTGATTTAGATCATGAAAAGTCAACAGCGTATTGCCTCACAGGGAACAAAGTTGATGAAGTCAAACCAAATGAATCTCTTCCTCAGGTGGATGACAAGGGTCCAAGTTTGGATGTTCAGCTCCAACAAAAAAATCAGGAAATCGATAAGGGACCAAAACATACATCTGCAACTCGCTCTACCCAACAAGAGCTTACTGAACGAAATTCAACAGCAGAGTTACTTAAGCACCCTGAGCAGAAATATCCAGAAAAGACACCAGTGCAGCAGTCAGGATCCAGTCATGACATAAGAATTGATGTATCATCCTCCTCACCCAATCCACCTCGAGTCAACCTCTATGCAAATGAACAGGATCAGCGTTTATCGGAAGCCTCCCCTGAAAGGGGAGACTCAAACTTAGCTACTCCAAAGACCGTGAAGCGCTCTCGCGGAGCCAGGCTCTATGCCTCCGTCTTCAAGCGCAATCAATCCAAACGCAAGAAGGACCCCCAAGCAGGAAGCAGCGGGTCATCCTTGATGGGGTCGCGTTCTTCCAACTTGGGCTTGGGCTTGTCCCCTCCTGACCTCATTACGACGTCTGAAGCCAGTATGGACAGCTCTATGAAGAAAAAGAAGGGCGGGTTCTTTGGTTCGTTCCTTTCAAGGGGAAAGAAAAGCAAGAAGTACAGCCCCGAGAGCAGAGCTACAGAATCCAGCGGAACCTTTGAACACGACGAAGATGACGCGATCACGAAGGAGAAAAAAATAGGAAGGTTTGCCAAATTTAGACTATCAAGCAAGGCTAAAACAAATTCTTTGTAGAAAAAAAGGGTTTTAAGCTGTTTTTTGTTTCACTTCAAAGTCAAAAGTGCCACATTGCTTTATTATTTGTAGAAAGATCCTTCTTTTTTTATACATCAAATATAACTTATAGCTAATTAATTGTAAACTTTCAAAATTGTAAATCAAATGTGAATTAACCCATGCTCATTACATGAGCCTGGAGCATATTGCTTGCATTGATGAGGTTTTTGTTTATTATTTGAGCCTTAGTGAGAAAGGGTTTCATGCTAAAAATAGAGGTCTTTTTAAAATTAAAAACTACATTTGCTTCCTTCTCATTGGTACAACATGGTAAACCTTAAGATCAGTACAGTAATTATAAATTGCATGCATGTCTCTATTAGAGTCAGGGAGGTTATTCCCTAACACTGGGGCAACATGGGCAAATCAACGTTCACCGTATGTTCTTGTCAGAATAGGAGGTACAGTTAACAAATTATTACAGCAGATTTCATACTAATAGAAGCGTTTAATCATGCATAGCCCATTAGACTCCATAGCTAATAGAAGCTTTTAGTTGTGAAGTAGAGGAAAAATCTAAAGGGAAAAAAAGAGTTTTAACAATTATGTACCGCCAATTAAACAAAGGCTGGTAATGTTTCTATCCGATTTGCATGCATGTAGCTTATGCTGTAAAATTCTGTTTTTTCTTATAAGGAATACTGAACTTCTGTACTTTCACAATGTACATTTTTAGAATGTGTTCAATTGTGCAAAGGAATTTATGAGATTTTTTCAAAATACACAGACCATTTCATTAATGATTAAATGAAATATTTTGATTTTTACTGGATATTTTACTTCAGATGTATTCTCTTGTTTTTTTTTTAACTTATGAAAGTTAGGATGAATTGAAAGAAACAATTAGCAGCAAAAATGATAGCTTTCCATTAATTTTTTTCTATCCTTTTGTCAAATGTCATTCATAACTTTGCACAAACAAGTAACAGAAATTATTGATATTAATATCAACAAAATTTATATTTTTGTATCAACAGATTTGTATGTAATTTTATTGAAATGTGATCATGGATAAATTGATGTATTTTGAAAAGGAATTTATTTAAGGATGGGTTTTTAAAAAGGAAAGGATCTGTGAAAGATGTAACAATTTAAAAGTCATGGAATGTTGTATGCCTGTGAATGTATATTATTTGCTATTGGAATTCTTGATGACAATAATTCTTCTTTGAATTATAAATGGCATATATAACTTGCATATATTTTCAAATACTTAAAGCAAATTATCTGCATTTGTCCATTTATTGTTGATTTGAAATGAAACAACTTTAATTGCAAAATAATTACAATATTAAGTTGTTTATGTTGTATCATGTATTAATGTTTAAGGAAGTGTTATGTATATGATTTGCTTATCAAGTCTTTTCATGAATTGCGTACATATTTCTTTTATGCTTTCTTTTCATTATTTTGTCATTATGATTTAGATATTTTGTTGGAAATTTGGTAGGCCCACTTACAAAATTTCAAATGTAGATTTTGTTAATACTTTTGAAGGGTGGTGATGTCTGAAGTATACATATATTTTATGTAGCAGTATATAAATTGGTTTGAATTGGTGAATTTGCTTCCTTTTCTCTTCATGAATATAAGGACAGTTGAGAATGGTCTGTTCAAGGGCTATGGACTTTTAATGTATACTGAATTAATTATTTAACAAATGAAATATCAATATGTAGTTTCTTGAACAGGTGGAGAGATATATTAAATCTACAAGGTATCCAATATTTCTTAAAAGAATAATGTCACCTTCTGAGTGCCATTAGGGTGTTAACTCATATATTCTACAAAGAGTTATTACCTTTCTGCCTCAATAGAACTATTTTTATATTAATATTCTATGTTGCCACACACAATCATGCACTTGTACATCTACAAGAATCTTCAGCAGTGAAGGAGGCAGATATCTTGAAGAGAAAGAAGATAATATGCCAGTACAAAAGAGTTTTTAACCCATAAATTACTCCAATTTGAATGCATTCATGAATCTCATAAAACAAATATGAAAAATGTTTCTTATAATTCCTCTTAAATTTGATTAATTTTGCCATGGTCTACTTGCCATAATGGAAACCAGACCATCTGTAGTATATACTCTACTAAGAACTGCATAGAGAGAAGTTAATGTATTCATATTAATCCATTACTTCATACAATATGATTTTTGTGATGCAACAAAGCTTTGATTATGAAATCCTCCTTTCAAATACTCGATATTATCAATGAGGTCATTTATGTTATGATACACCCTTGATATTTTGATAATCTTCTATGTCTCCAATTAATGGTTTTAGTTCTGATGTTTCTCATTAACATTTTAAATAAATCATATCATTTATTTATCTTTGAAATATTGTGTGTAATGAGCTTTTGACCAGTTATGCTCTCCATGATGATCTGGTGTGAACCCATCAAAGTTAGAAATAATCATATAGGCCTATATTATTAATAATAGCAGTGAAATATGTTCATGCTCTATTGTTTAATATCTATCTCTGTTTTCTAATACTCTTTTAATCATCCATTTTCACCATTCAAAGCAATAAGACGAATATTTAATACCCGCTTGCTATAATTCATTGATTTTATTATCTCTTTTAATTATGTATATATTTATTTCTCATTATCCTCTCAGTGACTTTCCATTATTTTCCATTATTTTCCATCATTTTGCGCTTCTAATTTCTGTTCGTACGGTTGTGAATATTTTAAGTTGAATAATGGTATATGACGGACACAGTACTGGTGCTTTGAAATGGCTAACTATGACTGTAACAGGGAAAAGCAAAATAAAAACAAAGCAATAATAAAAACAAATATACAATATATTGGCAGACGTATTGGAGTGTTTTTCTTGGCGTGTATAAGATTCATTGAAAAGACAGAGGATTAACGTTTTTCGGAAAAAGCACCATCCTCTGTTTCTGTATAACCACTATTGAGCAACAAAGAGACTGAAACAGTAGAGAGGCGGAAAAAATGAGTGGACTGAAACGAGACGAGAAAGTGAGAGAATTGGACAGAAAAGGTACAAAATAAAGAAAGGGAAATGGAAATGAGAGAGAGACGTAAAGAGATAAAAAGAGTTAGAGGTAGATTCAATTTTCAAGACTTGAATTTGTTTAGAATGCCATACTTGCAACTTGTATACTCATGTTTTCCTGACTTATGATTATGTAGATATGTTTTACAATCTCGTGTAAACAAACTATGTAAGTCACATTTATAGTACCACTAACTCGTTTGTATTCAGTTCACAGAAATAAAAAAAAACGTACATGTTCTGGTGCTGCGCATAATTCAAAACAATTTATAAATTGTATACAGTAAATACGTTGACAAATGTTGTCAGACAATTTTATAAATGGTTATGGCCGATCACATTTCGATAATGTGATTAAATTTTACAAAAGGTAAAGAAATAAGAAAAAGAAAGACACCAGTTAACATCAATGTTTTTGCCGGAAATGATTTTTTATTCAAGCATATCAAAATAAAAACAATTCGAATTCTGAATAAATGCGGTACGTATTACAGATCGTTTAATCACGCAGTTATGAATGTGATACATGTAGTAATATCAAAACAAAAGCAAACAAAACGATACAACATATAGTCTTTAAACACGAAATTTGATTTTAGAAGCAACTATCGTGACGTAAGTTTAAGGTTTGATTTTGATTTATTTATTCTCCGAATCCAAAATGAAAACATGATATAATTATACAGAACATTTGTAACATAATATAAATAAACATTTAAACAAACATAATAAACGATGTAAAAAAGAAGAAGACAATAATGAAGTCGGAAGGACACCCAGTTCAGTCAAGCCATAGAGACAAAACTGTTCTTCCATGGGGTCCAACCGTCCAAGATGATTGTTATAATATTAAATATATATTGTGTAGTGAAGATCGCAGTATGAAGCACAGTGGTGAAGTTATGGGTAAAGCCGTTGAGAAGAGGGGGGGGGGGGGGGTGTAATTGGAGGATGGGAGCACCTGTCTAGCTATGTAGATGAAAGGCAAGAGAGAACGAGACCCTCGGGCAGTGGTGCTGGTGCTGGATGGGGTGGGGCTTTAACATTGGCTTTCACCTCTCCTTCTCATTCACTTCCTCCCCCCCCCCCCCCCCCCCCCCACTCTCCTTCGATTTTGATTGGGATGGGCGGGAAGAGGGAGGCGGGGGTATTATGTCCACTATATACGCCACTGAAAGCAAAACGATCGACCCTTCCACCCTGATGACGAAGAAAGTTACAAATAGAGGTGATTAAAAAGAATCATAATGAATTGTTCATTTCACTCTACTTTTCCTCTTCCTTGTCTTCTTAACCTTGACATGAACTACAGT
Source organism: Strongylocentrotus droebachiensis (assembly GCA_035222895.1). Classification (NCBI taxonomy): domain Eukaryota; kingdom Metazoa; phylum Echinodermata; class Echinoidea; order Camarodonta; family Strongylocentrotidae; genus Strongylocentrotus; species Strongylocentrotus droebachiensis. The sequence goes on along the minus strand of JAVYIG010000226.1, from coordinate 539,171 downwards.
CGTAGATGCGTTCCTTTGAAAAGTCCCCGGTGCATTCCGTTTTGATCTAAGCCTTGGCAGTTTTGAAACCCTCCTTACTTTCAATCTCGAGCTCCTTCGCTTCACGATTTTCAGCGACGTCGGGGACTGATCGCCTTGACTATCATCGTCTGATTGGTCTTCGTCCGGGTGATCAGCATGCCCAGCATCTTGTGGCCTTGATGGTCCATCTTCTTTGTCCTGCAACAACTTGGTGCTATCCGTCTCCAGGCTTTGTCTTGGTGCTCTCATAAAACTCGATTTATTTGGGGCATCGCCTTTGCTGTCATTTCTGGCGGTATCCTGATTCAGATGTGTTTTCTCCTTCGCTACCACTGACTTACGTGATTCTTGTGGAGAGCGTCCATCTCTTGGAGCTTTTCGGTCGCACTTGTTGCGATGTCTTTGATCCCTTCGTCTTCGTTTCCTCCCTCTGCTCTTTCGGCTAGTTGCAATTCGTGAGGAGGATGTAGATGATGAAAAAACGGAAGTCAATGATGTGTCGCTTGAGGGTTGTGAGACGGCGGGACTCGCGTCAGGTGCGTTTTTATTTGGATCATCTGGCACCATGTCTTGCCTTATTTTCTTCCTGATTCTTCCATGATATTTTCGCGCCGGAACGTGCGACTTTTTCTCTTCACTGGAGACAGCCTTGTCCAAACGACCATCTGAAACATCACCCTCCGCATACTCTCTGAATGACATTGGATCATCTGCGGACACTAGTGGGCTACTCGACTCGTCTGTCATTGAAGTTTGTAAAGCTTCTTCACATGGTTTCGTTTTGATTGTAGGACAAAGATCTGGCGTTCTTCTGTCGTCGAACCCTCTTGCATGCGGGTCAGTCTCATCTGCAGTCACATACTCTCCCGATGAGCTTGATGTTGTCTTAGTTTGCTCTTTGATGTCTGCCTTACCGTCATCCTTCTGGACCGTTGTTAAGTCATCAGATTTGGTGTCTTCTACCTGTAGTTCATCGACAGGAGTGGTTCTCGGATTATTTGTGGGATCGGTCCGTCTAATTTCGTCTTCGACAGAAGATGAGGATGACGAGGAGTTGACGGCAAGCGCGATTATGGGTTTAATCTCTTCGTGCCACCTCTCAATTTTACCAGAGTTGTCTTTCGCGTCCGCCTTCGTTCTGCAAATCTGACTGACACTTACACTGTGTTCAGGGCTGCCAGCATCGACAGGCTTGCTGTGAATGACACCCTGGACAGGGTCTCTTTGAATCTCTAGTTGACGTGACGGTCGATCACTCTTACCAAAGCTATAATCATTGCCATCATCCCTCACCACTACATTCAAATTGTCCTTTACCGGCGGGAGATTTTCTATCAAAGGTAATTGCGACGCTAATGATGTTACATCTACGGCATTTATTGCTTTGATATTTTCATGCCATTTACCGATTTCATCAACCATATGTGAGGACCTTTCCCCAGTTGATACCTGCACATCATCGGCAGTATTTGATATCCTAGAACATTTACCAGTGACAACCTTCTCTTCTGTAGTCCAGCCATGTTCTGATGTGATGTTTTGGTTGGAAACAGTTTCAGAATGTTCAGGTAGTGTCGTTCGCTGTGTTTCGTCAAGAATTTCGAGTAATTTGGATACGGCTGCATCTTCTTCCTCCTCTCTGCTCATAGGACATGTCGTCTGACTTATCTTGCCACTTACATGTTCGCTTGTACTTTCAATGCAGTCATCCAACCATTCTTGAATATTTAATACCTCATGAGTTTCAGCGGTCTTTGAAATCTGGGCTCGAAGTGGTGCCGTGGGTTCCGTTGGCTCACAGTCTCCTGGCTGGCATTCAGTCTTGATTGAGATATCTGAGAATAAGCGCCTATTGACATGTGGCGACTCCATAGCTTTCTTACACCCCTTCGCAGTATGAGGGATGGCTGAAGAAGTAATGGGGATGTTCTCAGACGACGTATTCGACGGTGCTTCCCGACAGTGGCTGTCGTGTTCTGTTTGATTCACATACCCTAATACGTTACAATTTACGTCAGGATTGTCTGGGAGAACAGTTTTGTCCTTTGCTCTCTCTACTTTAGCCACGTTTTCCATCTGTAAATTATGAGAGATCGAAGGAGGTGGAGGTACGACAGGTGCGCCCAGTGAATCTTTTTCAAGATCCTTAAAGAAATCATCTGCTGCATTGGAGTCGATAAATGATGGGACGCGCTGCCATGGTGGGAATAGGCTACACTGAATGTTCCAAAGATGTTCGTCGTCGATTAGATCCAGGTCCCCGATAAGATTTTCATCTTGAGAATGACAGCCTTCTTCCTGACTGACCGTAGAATAGCTCTCGGCATTCTTAATTGGCAGTGCATCCGGCAAACCTTCATCTTTTATCGTCATGCTTGTAAGGAGAGTTATATTAGGACATGCTGTTCGGTGCGTTTCCTTTGATGTCATCGCAGCTATGACCCGAGGCTGGCTTTCTATCTTAAATTCACACAAAGAAGAATGACGTTCATTGTATGGTGATGATAATCCACACTCAGGAGTAAGCTGGTCTTGTGATACAGGTTTTACAACTTCTAAGCCTTTCGTCAATGTCCGTGTTGCGGTTGGCACTTCTGCAGAAGTTGAGCACCTGTCACCTTTCTTGTCAAACGAAGTACCTACTTTTGGACTTAACCCTCCTGTCGGAACACTTTGGCGACTTATCTCTTGGCACACCGGTGTGTTTTCTTTGCTATCTCCAAACTCCTGGCATTTCTTCCCAGATGGTTTTCGTGGTGTCTGAACTGTGGAAGTACTCGATCCTGCTTCATCATCATCATCATCATCATCTGTCATTCTAGCCATACGCTGTACCATGGCAACACGACGCATCACTCCTGCATCAATGGCGGCTCTTCTAGCCCTCTTTCGCTCATCACAAGCTGCACGGAAGTCTACTATCCATTCAGGGGTCACTTGCCAATTGGTTTTCATCGCCATCCAGTTGTCGATGTCGTGTCGTCTCCCTGATAGGATGCTGTGAGCAAACACTGGATCAAAACTTGATGCTGGATCAGTCAAGAAATCACTGGAGCTTTTCATCATTTTCCTGAATGTGCTGTTGTTGCTAGCCATTGGGAAGTTAGGAGAAATATTAGCCATCTTGGTACTTCTGTAGAGCTCCCTCATTATGTCCTGTTCACTCAATAATACAGGGTTGTCGGCGACAGGCCGATCTGGACCTGTCGTCTGCAGTCTCGGGATGATGTTGATTTTTCTCTGAATCTCCGCTTTGGAATTATTTGATGTGGGTGCTCTGATGTCGATGGCTTCTTGGCTCGTCTTGTTGGGGTTGCTAGAAGACGTCTGTACCACGACCGGGGGACGGAGACTATTCTGGACTTGATGAACAAAGGGACTCTTCTCGGTAACGCTCATGCTGACCCAACGGTTGGTCATGTAGTACTCGCAGTTCGTACCATACTTGTCATGATATGCTTGGCGGACATAGCTGAAAGGAAAGGTAATGTGAAAAGAAAAATTTAGTAGAGTAATAACTTTTTTTTATTTTTTTTTATTTCAGATACCCAGAGAAGTTAAAAACGTTTTAACTGTATGAATAGAATAGATTATGTCAGAAGTTACATTCTGTCATATAATGTTAATGGTAACTTGATCTTCATAAACAAGCACTACCTATTAAAGAAAGCCGACGAAAGCACAACCATAAACACATTTCGGCTATTCATATCATTTCATGCGGCCTCGAAAAAATGGTTCTAGGATCTGGTTAGGGTTGTAAATAAATTAATATTCAAATGTCCCTCCTTACCTTTTCCAAACTTTGAAGGCATCTGTATTGATGTTGCCAGTCAACACCATGTTGTTGATCATCACTGGAGCAGAAGCCTGAGGTTTCACTGCACCAACATCGTTTCCTGAACCAGTCGAGGTTGTGCTACCCTTCCTGCTTTGAGGCCCACTTCCCAGCGGTACAAGCACTACAGTTCCCGTTGCGTTGTTCGGAGAGCGAAGAAGGCTGTACAACTGCCCGGAGGGCCCTGCAGAACATGGACCGACTGACGGCGAAGTCGTCTTCACTGGATTGATGATCAGCGTGGTCTTTGGAGGACATTCAGCCTTTCGTTCGTGTCTTGTTGTACCATCATTCTTGACCTGTGGTGTGTTCGTCGTATTATGGGAGTTATCAAGGGCAACCACGTTGTCATCTTTCCTCTTCACCTTTTCGCTGAGATTCCTTGAACCTTTTCCTGCATGGTCTGTACAAGGTACTTCTGGAATCCCTGCTGATTCATCAAGCACTTTGCCGCTTGATACACTGAAGCCTTGCATCTCAACGGCTTTCTGCGACTGGGTCAGTAGTGGTGGGTTCATGGCTTGTAACGTACATGGAACGTTGTGTGCTTCTGATTTAATTGCAGTTAGAGATGGTTTCATTTCTGCATTATTGCTGTTGGGTACTTGCGATGTATGTTCACTAACGGTTTGTTCAGCTTTACCAGAGACAACTGCAGAAGCTCCTACACCTGTACTTGCTAGTGCTGGTGAATACTCTCTATAAACTTCAGGCAATGAGGTAGACATCTGCGTAGCCCTGATATTTGATGCTTTTACGATTTCTGATGTATGGCTAGGCCTACCACAAAAACCTGCTTTTGTAGTAAAATCTTTCGTTTCCTTTAGCTCATTTGTTGGACATTTTGATGCAACTATTCCTCTTGACGAAGGTGAATTTGGCAGCTTCGTGTTTGCCTGATCCATCACAGATTTCTGATCCTGTATACCAGAGGTAGTTCTTGTAGTTCCAACGATGTCGTGCTCCTTCGGTGATGGCCTACATATGTGATGATTGTCTGAAGGTTCTGTGGAGGTGAGCAACATATGAAGAAGACTACCCTTTGGTACTCTATTATCTGGTGTGACAAGACGACATTCAGATTTGGATGACGAGTCTAATATTGATCCATCACTATTGCCTTGGAAACTCTGTTGATCAATCGGCTGTAGAGGATTCGGAATAACTTTACGAAGGAAAGGCTCGGTAGTCGAGATCACAGTCGTAGAAGGATCTGGTGGAGGAGTTGACCTTGCCGCGTTCTTGGCATCGTGATTTACAGACGTTGGTACTTTCTTCTCACCAGAAAGACGTGTGCTAGGGGATATAGTCTCTTTATAGCTTAGCATGCATGGATCCACCTGACGACTACACTCTGCTCTTGGAGATGCAAAGGGTGACGAAAGGTGATTGCTCTTCCTTACGCGTTCTATCTGGTTGTCCACCTTCGGTGTCTGAGTCATATCGCTTTGATGGATCTCAGCCTCCAAAAGATGCGTGAGCGTTATCATCCCTCCAATTTTCTCTGGACGCCCTTTGATATCTTTTGGACTTTTCGTGGTGTTCGTCTCGGTTCTTCTTAGAGAGTTTGTGCAAACACACTCTTTTGCTTTATTCACAGTTTGATTCACATCTTGGAATTTGAAGTGCGTTGGTCCAATCGATTCCGAGTTTGCTGTTGAATGCATCTGCTGCAGCTGCTCGTTCGTGATGGCGAAGAAACGAGGTGGCGTCTTGCGTCCTTGGCAGTCCCTCCCGCTAGGAGTCCGGACGATTACTCCTGGTGGAATCTTCAGAGGTGATTCTGAATCTAATCCTTTGACAGCAGAGTATGTAGGCGATGCAGATGGGGATGATTTTCTCTGCTCATATTCATGTTGTTTCCCAGTGATGTAATGTCCGTTCTCATTTTTGTGTCCAGAATACATTTTCTTTCTTTGCTATCGGAAGACCTCTTGGTATAATTTTCTAGTCCAGATTTGAAGCGAATTGACATCAGCGCCAGTTGCCTGAGATTAAAAGGAATGTGAAGAAATCAAATTTCAAGTAGTGAATCATTATCACCATCAAAACTCTTCTTCGGAGTATTTAGGAGGAAAAGAATCCAAGAAGAAGATCATTATCATCATCATCATCATCATCATCAACCTCACCATCATCGTCATAACCATCAACATCATCGTCATAACCATCAACATCATCATCGTCATCATCATCACCATCATCAACACCATCATCATCATGCATCAACGTAATTAACATCATCATCATCCCCATCACCACCACCTCCAGTCAAAACTCTTCTTCAGAGTATTTAGGAGGAAAAGAATCCAAGATCATCATCAACATCATCATCATCATCATTGTTACAACCATTATCCTCATTATCATCTTCATTGCCATGTAATGATGTATGATGTAAGCTACATATGGTGTTCATGTTGTCGAGCCCCATCAACTGACTTCTGTCAGGCTAATGACCAAAAAGCACCATCATCCTGGACATCATCATCATCATCACCATCATCATCGTCATCATTATCATCACGACTATCGTCACATAATCTTCCATGACAACATCAACCTCTTCGTATGCCTAGATCTGAGTACATCTAAGATTTTTTTTCAACTTCCACGTGCGTCCGGAAAGGTTGGTCTCTTATGATTCCACAAAGGCACAAGTTCGCATGCAATGGATGGTTCAAAATAAAATCGGAAATGACAACTAATATTTGCAGCTAAGTTAGTCTAGATCTAGTATTAATATCAATTTAGGAATATTTTCCTAAAGTCTAACAGCAATTATTACGAAAGCCCTTTTCACTATATTTTTCCTTTATTTTGTAAGTTGGCAGGACACACAATTTCCATTCAGTTAAACTTAAAATATTTGGAATTCGTCATTCTCGAAACAATACCTTACCTTCACAATTTCCTTCTCTCGTGTATCTCGTGAAAAAGCGACTCTGTCCGATATCTTGTTAATTCATCTACACGGAGCTATCAAAATCATCCATCCAAATAGGGGATAATGCATATATTATAAACATCAAACCTTTTTTCCTAGTTGAAAGAGTTGATTTGATCGCATGTGTGGATGGGCACGGCAAGAGTACATGCGTAGGTGTGTTGGCAAAGCCAGTTGCTAGGAGGGTCGCGTCATGATGATGACGCAATGAATTTCACCTGTCATGCGCGTTAGCAACCATTGTTCAACGCACTTCCAGATGCGCGTTGAATTTGCATCTATCTTTCGCAGTGGATATCAATCACCCCCTCCCACCCCCCCCCCCCCGATTGATTGATTGATTTTTATTCGACAAGCTTCCAACATACAACAATATACAATAATAACAGATCAAAAATAAGTCAGCTTGAACAGGATAACCCACGAAAGCTCGAGAGCTTATTTCCAGTGGGGTCCCTTACAGACATGTATAAAATTAATAAGTTAAAATAGTAATATTTACAGACAGATAAGAAAATTAAAAGAACTACTTATTAAAGATAATAATAATAATAACAACATTAAACTGATGATAGAAATGATATTAAGTACAAGAAGAAAAAGAAGAAGGAGAAGAAGAAAAAGAGGAGAAGGAAGAAGAGGAAAATAATGATGAATTTGTAGAATTTCTATAACGTACGAAAACATAAGTATATACAACATGAAAAGGTATGAACCGACAGAAGAATACAAATTTCAATCATATAACATGTCATTCACTTCTCTTCTCTGACTGTCAAGTATTAGGTATTCCTTTAATTTCCTCTTAAAATGATCATAGTTTCCTATTTCTTTTACACCATTGGGAAGGGAATTCCAATGTTTTATGGCATTGTAATAAAACGAATTTCCAATACTACCTACTCTTTCTGGTAAGTTAAAGTTGAATCGTCTATTTCTTGTATTATAATCATGTACGTCAGTAACAAGATCGAAGTTGGATCGAATATAATGATTCGACCTAGTATGATATATTTTATGCACGTGATGCAATGCGAGTTGTTTTGATCTTTGGTCGACTTCAAGAAAACCAGCTTTAGAAAGTTCGCTGTAGCCAACATGAGTTCTTGGACCAGAACAGTTGATAAATCTCACCATTTTGTTCTGTATAATCTTCAACTTCTTTTGATCTGACTTGTTTATGTTACTATACCATGCAGGGTTAGCATAGTCAAATAAACATTGAATAAGAGCAAAACAGAGTGTACGTCTTGCTTTTAAATCCATACAACTTTGATATCTGTACAAAAATTTCAGACGAGAATTTGCTTTTTTTACAACTGATTCTACTAAAGATGAAAATGAAATTGCGCTAGCCAACTCAATGCCTAAATACTTCACAGACTCTTTTCTCTTGATTGCTTGATTATTGTGTGTCACTTTGAATTCAAATGACTTTTTAGAACTACTTTTAGAACAAAATAAAATGCTTTCTGTTTTTCCCAAGTGTAAAGAAAGCTTATTATCAGTCATCCAATCGACACACGTAGACAGCTGTTCACTGAGCTTTTCCTCAATATATTTAGGATCAGGATTTGAATAGAGTAGTACGCTGTCATCTGCGTACAATAATAGTTTGAAGTCTTTTATACAAATACACATATCATTTATATAACTTGAAAATAGAATTGGGCCTAAAATGCTTCCCTGAGGAACACCGCATGTTATAGGCATTAGTTTGGAACGAATATCATGAATGGCCACTACTTGGTGCCGATTAGATAAGTAGGATCTGAACCAATCTAAACTTGCCTTAGCAAAACCCATTAGTTGTAACTTTTTCAATAAGACGCAATGATTAACTGTATCAAAAGCTTTTTGCAGATCAAGGAGCACCATACCAACAAAGCGCCCTTGGGAAGTTTCTCTCCTCAAATAATCAGTCAAATGAATTAGACATGTTTCAGTCGAATAATCATGTCGAAAACCAGATTGAAATTCATAAATTATATCATTTTCTTTGAAGTATCTTTCAATTTGAACACAGACCGATTTTTCTAGAATCTTTGATGCTACGCTTAAAACACTAATAGGTCTATAGTTGCTAACATCAGTTTTATCTTTCTTTTTATAAAGTGGAGTCACTTTTGCTATTTTCATATCTTCTGGAAAAGTACTCGTCAAGATAGATAGGTTCATTAAGTAACTTAGAGGCTTAAATAAAACCTTCGCACCATCTTTTAGAAATTTAGCTGGAATCAAGTCTAACCCAGTACTTTTTGATACATTCAACTTACGTAACTCTTTGAAAACAAATTGTTCACTGATTGGTAATAACTCGAAGCTGTTTTCATGTACACCTTTTCTTTCGTAAAAGTCACGAATACAATCATTGTCTGCGCTGAAAAAGTCTTTGGAAGGGGGGAGTTTGTCTACTAATTTGGCAGCCACATTTGTGAAATGAGAATTGAATTCATCAGCGATGGCCATCTTATCATGACATAATTCCCCATCAATTTTAATGACAGATTCTTGTTCTTTTCGCTTCTTATTTTTCAATCCTAAGCTTTTTAGATTCTGCCAAAGTTTTTTCGAATCTTGTTTATTTTCTTCTATCTTGTTTTGTAAGTAATCGAGTTTAGCCTTTTTCACCTCTCTTTGGACCATATTTCTTAATACTCTGTATCTTTTATAGAGCTTCTCATCTTTTGCTCTTTTCCTCCATTTTTTGTATACTATATTTCTCTCTTGAATTAGGGAAAGAATATCTTTAGTCACCCAAGTTTCTGATCTTTGTTTTATTCTTATCCGTTTCAGTGGCGCTATCATATTCAAATTTGAGATAAAAACATGTTGAAATATTGACCATGCCTCATTTACATCTGTACAGTCAGTTATTCGTGACCAATCAACAACAGATAGTTGAAGATTGAAAGACTCTTCTGTATATTTTTTCATGGATCTGATATCATTAGTCCTGTGATGACCTATAGCCAGTCTAACATTTTTCCGTGTACAGAAAGTAAAATAATGGTCGCTAATACCTAGATCAATGACACCACTTTGACTTATTTTATTTTCTTTGGTACAACCAACATGATCCAATAGAGAAGAACATGTAGGTGTAACGCGTGTTGCCTCTTTAATGAGTTGACTAAACCCATGAAGACTCAACAAGTCAATATATTTTTTAGCCAGTAGCGATTTGCGAAGAAGACAAATATTCATGTCTCCTAAAAGAATTATTTCGTCATCCTTCTTTAATGTATCAAGAATATTGGACAATTTCTCGATAAACAAATTGTTTTTCGGAGGTCGATACAGAACACCAACAACAATTGGTTTTGATCTTGGTATAAGCAAATTTATCCACAGGGATTCCGTATCTCCAGTACTTATACATGTAGCATCCATAATATTAAATGCAATATCATTTCTGATATAGAAACATACACCACCTCCAGAGCCAGAGGATCGATCATGGCGTATGATTTTATATCCGTCTATTTCAATTTCTTCATCATTTATGGAATTGTTTAACCATGTTTCAGTGAAAGCAATAATAGACAGCCTTTTTCTTTTAAAAAGAATTCTAAATTCTGATATCTTGTTTAGAATAGACCTCACATTAAGGTGTAAAAAATGAAGACCTTTAGCTTTAAACTTTTCTTCAAATTCTTGATAAAGAGAAGTGTTTTCATCTCTGAGGTTTGGCTGAATTACTCTTGCTATCGCTTGCTTTTCAGGTGTAACGCGCGTTATCTTAAAATAGTTTTCTTTTAGTCTATCCTCGTTTTGGCTTTCTATCTCTATACAATCGTCATTAAATAATGAGTCACAAAAAGATGGCAGACAACATGTAAAACAATTCCACTTCTCATCCCCACCCCGCCGGCTTATCATTGTTCGAATTAAGATCGTCACTCTTTTGTATTTTCTATGACACCATTCAGTGGTCTAATGGGCACAATCTTGGTGATGAACTTATGCTTTTATGAAGAAAAAAGAATTTCTCTCCTCTTTCTATTTCTCCCTTCGCCCTATCTCTCTCTCTCTCTATATCTCCCTTCCCTCTCTCTCTCTCTCTCTCTCTCTCTATACATTCTCTCTCTATACGACCTCCCTCTTTCTAGTCTCTCTAGTCTCTCTCTAGTCTCTCTCACTCTCTCTCTCTCTCTCTCTCTCTATACCCTCTCTCTTCTAAAGTACCTTTTCCCCTTTTTTATAAACACGTTCTCTCCTCTCGCTATATCGGCCTGTACCTTTTTTCCCATAATGTACCTCTTTCTCCGATCTCTCTCTCCCCATTCCTTTACCTCTCTCTACTTTCACCCTCTTCCTTTATACCTCTCTCTACTTTCTCTCTCTCCCTTTCTCTACTTTTCTCTCTCTCCCTCTCCCCCTATACCTCTTTCTCTACTTTCGCTCTCTTCCTATACCTGTCTCTACTTTCTCTCTCTCCCCATTCCTTTACCTCTCTCTTCCTATATACCTCTCTCTCTCTCCCTCTCTCTACTTTTCTCTCTTTCCCTCTCCCCCTATACCTCTTTATCTACTTTCGCTCTCTTCCTATACCTGTCTCTACTTTCTCTCTCTCCCTCTCTCCCTTTCCCTATACCTCTCTCTACTTTCTCTCTCCCCTCTCTATAAGTACCCATTTCCCCTCTTTACACCTCCGTCTCCCCGCTATTTATATTCTCTCTCTCTCTCCCTATATACATCTCTCTACTTTCTCTCTCTCTCTCCCTTTACCTCTCTCTACTTTCCATCTCTCACCCAGTCTCTCCCTATAGATATTTATAAACACCTTCTCGCCTCTCGCTATATCGGCCTATACCTCTTTTCCCATGTTATATACCTCTTTCTCCAATCTCTTCCTATACCTCTCTCTCGCCTTCCCTGTACCTCTCTCTACCTTTACCTTTCTCTACTTTTCTCTCTCTCTCTCTATACATCTCTCTCTACTTTCTCTCCTTCCCCCTCTCTCTCTCTCTACTTTTGTTTTCTCTCTCTCTCTCTCCATATAAATTCCTCTACTTTCTCTCTCTCACCCAGTCTCTCCCTATAGATACCTATCTCTTCTTTCTATCTAAGCTCTCTCTTTAACTCATTCCCCCTCTTTACCTTCCTCTCCCCGCTATTTACATTTCTCTCTCACCTCCCTCTCTCTCTCGTTCTCTCATTTTCTCTTTTCTTTCTCTATACCCTCTCTCTCTCTTTATACCTAATGCCTCCCTCTTTTTCTCGATTGGTGACGAAGAAAACGAAGAACAGTTGACGTAACCAAAATTTAAAAATCTGTGTTTTTTGTGCAAGATCGTCTTCTTTATATAAAAACAAAATTCGTTTATTTCGAATCAGAACGAAATACCAACTTTCCAAAAACGGACATGTGGTTTTTGGTATATTTACAGACTGATACAAAGATATAGAATAACATCTAAACAAATTTGAAATATAATATATTGAAATATACAAATATACATGATAATGTTATATCTACACACATAATATGATTTGTCGTAATTCTTATTAGTCATAATATTCTTTGCCCTTTCTATTATCATAATCAGAGATACATGGCTATGATTACTAAATGATTAAAATCTAAATACAATATAAAGACGATTAACAGAGAAACAAATGGTATTATGCTCATTATTATACAGGACTGTAGCCTGCAGTTGACCGATTGTCCATAATATGTTCTGCTAAGTGAAAACACTGTTCACAAATTCGGTAGTAATTACGCATGACTCGTCGGGGTTAAATCATAATCTTATAACTTCATCAATCCTAAAAGTGTTTATGCTCACTTTTATATACATTAGGAAACTTTTATCAAAAAATTGACAAGTATGGAGAAAGTGTGAAATATCAATAAGACACTATATTTTTCAAATATCTTAGGCATGTTGACTTTAAGTGCACCGATAAGTAACCACAATTCCATTGTTAAATGAAATAGAATCTTAATATTCACTGGGTTTTTTCCAATACGAATCATTTTAATTATACACTTCATAAGGTGATTTATAAAAAAAATCATCAAGTCAACTTTAGAGATGATGATATTACTCATTTGCCCTTTCAGGTGTTCTTTCCAGTCTTTATAGCGCGGTATGGTAGACTTACTTTGTTATATAAACATCTAGATTGACATATTTTTGTTTAAAGACTAAAGAAATAAAAACGTACATCCCACACGTTCACAAAGTAGTTAGAGTACTTAATATACTGGATTGAATGCATCCGAGGAACCACAATGTCAATATTAATACACTGTGCGGAAAATGATAATGTTTGGAAATTGATGATTTGGAAATATTCATAGAATAGTTTCATTATTGAAGGCGTTTCTTACTATTTCAGACACGTGGAGAATTCACCGTACTTTTTAACTCACCTAAACATGAGAAATGAGATTAGATAATATGCAAAACCTCGTCCTCTTCGAGTTGAAAATGTCGGCGAGAAAATAGCTGCTTGTACAGAATGATATATGTATTTCAGAAGAAAAAATAAACCACATCCCGTTTTCAGAAAATTTCATTAAAGCATTTCTATTTCTGAAAGCTAAGGCCCATGTAAGAAATGGAAGACTATTTGAAATAGAAATATATCGAAGAGATTAAGAAATAATTATCTTACAACCACAAATAAGGTGTTGCAATCTATATAATAAGGCTATATCACATAATCCTTTGGTAATAAACGGTTTTGTCTGTAAATTGAAGGTGACATTCAGAGTACATTACTAGTCACATACTGTGAATGCATTTTGAAGAAAAAGAAAACTTAATTTCGATGCCTTGCAACTTTTATGATAAATTTACTCAAAGTGTGATTGAATTACATAGTGGATTATAATTATAAACAGTATTTGGTATATCCTTTTTGTCATTTATGACATAGTTTGGAAGAATAAATCAATGTCCTCTTCTGCATAATATACATGTACTCTTTTCCAAACACCCTTTCTGACAGTGAATCAAATACCTTGCCGATATATCAACTTTAAATATTTACCATGGTATTGGCTCAAGGCTTCGATTTCACAAAAACATTTATGCATTATTATCCAGTTATATTATATATAGGCCTGATATATAATCTTACAAGAATGTATAACCTCTACAATTTAGAACATTGAAAATTAAACTATGGGGAATATGACCATCAACGTTTACAAAATAGTTCCCATTTGCGATGATATTAATATTGACTAAGATATTTAAACATCCTGATTGTACATGTACGTGACACACAGAAATGAGAGATATAAGTATCTATCATTTCAAATAATAGAGTGCTTTAAGTAAAATATTCTGCTACTTTTATCTGATTGTGACGAAATAGAATCTAACTTAAACCCTGCGCACAGCGCCAAATATATAAACGTTAGCGGTCCTGCCGATATAAATGTCCCCTTTTGTTTCTCTGATAAAGTATCATTACCATGGAAACAGTGGAAAGTATTTAACATTTTCAAATATACGTAATTTTCAGGGTAGACTAAACATGTGTAATTTAAATCTCGTGTGGATAAAATTGCTTTTGAAATAACTTGACAACAAGAAAAGCCGAACCGACGTTAAATCTACATGCTCATTTCTTCCGAATTATGGTATCTTTTAGTCATGATTCGAGGAACGCGGCATATTATACATTCATTTCTACAAAACGATCAACTGCGGAGAGTCAAAACAGTAGAAGGTATATCGAGTACACTATAATTAAAATTATATATATATGAACGTTGTGTAAATAAAGGTGTAGGTCAAGACAATTTGGAAGAGGTTGGAAAGAATGGAAAAGGTGAAACAGAATTAAAGTCTCAAATAATGTAGTTGTAGACTACATCTTACGCTCTCTCCATTTGATCTAGTTCTGTAAGCTGAGTTTTGGTCTCTTTGTAGATATTCATTAGTTCGAGTACATCTTCTTCCAGTTGCCTGTATGTCTCTAACAAACCAATGAGCTGTCCTTCTTCATACCCAGCCACACCTTCTTTAGGGTGGGCCATGATCCGATCCAGGAACGGATAGTCGTCTTTGAACCTCTGCATGTCTAAGGTTCTCTCCGACAAGAGTTCGCTCAAGGACTCCACCTGACGCTGCAGACCTTCTCTCTCGGATAGTTCCTCTCCGGCGGAGTCAAAGGGAAGATCAAGTTTGAAATCTTCCGCCTGGTAGTCAGTTGCTTGTCCTGGTTGTGCGAATTGCTCTCCGGCGAAATCAGCTGTGACTGTCTCATTCATGCTGAAACCTTCACCAGGGCTGTCTGTTGAATCTTCAGCATTGTCCGAACGACGATCGGATGCAAACGACTGTGACTGTTCATGGAGTTGTTCGGGATGGTTATCAACTTGTCCTAGTTGCAGGAACTGTTCTCCGGCGCTGTCAGAGACGCTATCGGAGATGACCACATCATACCGGCTGTCTGTTGACTCTACATAAATGTCGGAATGACGTTCGAAGGAGAACGACTGTTCCTGTAGTTTGACCATCTTGCCCTCTGGACCTGCGATGCCCTTGCTGATCTCATATGAGTAAAGGCTCCTTTGAGTTTCCATGTGCTCTTCAGCCCGATATACCTCGATGGAAGCAGTCACTGAGAGAGCAGCAGGTGGAGAATGGCTCCGTAGGCCGACTAAGGCGAACATGCGCTCTCCAGAGACGAACGATGTATCATCATCGTAATCAACTCCACCATCTTCTGATGACCCAGAGTAGCCTCGGTAATCAGAATGCAACCACATGCTGTCATCACTTTGGCTCAATGGCTCGGTATGTCCGTTAGTTTTTGCATACTCGCCCGATACCATGCTTGGTTCTGGATGACGAGTAGGATAGCTTTCCAGCGATTCATGTGACTGCGTGTGCGGTTCATCCTCTGGTAAACCTTGATGGAAAACTGGTCGCGTAAATACAGGTTGTAACTGCTCCGGTACGGCCATGTCTCTGGTAATAGTGGGTTCTGGGATGCACCTAAAATCTTCTGGAGGATGCTGACCGTTGTTCAGTGCACCATTTCCCAACAAATCTGTAATGCGTGTAGGAGCCGTCTCATCGGGGTAATTCACATTCTTTGTCACAGTAGGCTCAGCTGCGGGCAAGAGTCGAGCAGGCAAATAATCAAGACTTTCATCACTATTCTGCAAATTTTCGATCTTTTGTGGGGGGAGGTTATCATCATGCTGTGATGATGATGGAAATAGTTTCTGTCCCTGTTTTTCGATCTCTAACAATTCAGAAGAAGAGTCATAGTCGCTGAATACGTGGTGTCCGTTTTGCGACGGGTGTTTGATCTCTTGATTGTCTTTAAGTGCTTGAGAAGTGGGATAACGTGGGGTCGGTTCAACAGATGACTCTCCACCAGAAATCGGTCTAAACCTCATGCCATTGTCATAATCATATTCTGCAGTCGGGACCTCGCTCGGGTAAGATCTGGTGGGGTCGTCCGCGGGAAGATACTGGTGTTGAGTAACCGGGTCCTGTGGCCAGCTGCTGTTCCCGCTGTTAGGTCCATACCCAGGAGGGATCTCCTCGAGGTAGTCCTCGCTAGAATCTGAGTCTGACTGTCTGCGAGGCCTCTCGTATTCATTGTCTGACGAGGAATCGCCATTCTGCTGCTCGCTCGCCTGCGCCAGCATAGCACTAGTGATGAAGAACATCCTACTAGCTTGCGGTTTCTCTGGCTCTTCTTCCTCCTCCTCCTCCTCTTCGAGCTGTTTTTGGTAGTAACTGTGGTAACCTGGTTGCTCGTGTGACTGGTTTGCGGGATCATGTGATGTATCATGTGGGTAAGAAGGTTCCTTGTACCATGGCCTCTCCTGGTCTTCTTCCTCTTCATCTTCTTCCACTAGTCCCACTTGATTATCGAGGATGTACGTTCCTGAAGGAACAATGACAAAAAGAAGGGAGAAAACGGTATGAGCTATGATCAACTTCTGAGAGCATAATTTAAATTTAGATGAGGCACTTATTATTGGGATGGGTATAACTTCATACGAACATCATAATTCAAATTACAGATACTTTTGGTGAACGGTTAATACAAGAACTCAGAACTTTTGATTATATAAATAGTAGAAAATTATCACAAACACTGTGCCATTCCTAAACGAAAGGAAATAAATTTAAACAAAATAGTGATGTGAAGTATCTTTGCGAGTAGAATAAATAAGAAATCGCGTCTTTAAATTTGACTTGTTGCCTCTTGAATCATCTCTTTTATCTAAATTGGAACGAATTTTATCATGAAAGGACAATTATGAATTTGAGACAAATAAGGAAAAATGCGTGTAATATTAGTCCGATAGCCTGATAATTGACTGTTCCGGAGTATGGGTTAGAACCAAACTTCATATCCCTATGATGGAACGGAATTTCATCAGGGATCTTGCTAAAAAGAAACGTTAAATTTCACATTGTAGACGGTGTATCAATCTTAAATCAAATGTAAGAATCATAATAAATTAAAGAATGAAAGCAATTCCGTTGGTGAAGTGATTGGTTTTGCCTCATATCCAAACTGATAAAGCAACAACTCGTACCTGAGGTATCTGAACTTGAGACTGAGGAAGAATCATCGTCTGAGTCAAAAATAGTATCTGGTCCCAATCTCTCAGGAACTGTGTCCTCTTCTTCAGGATAGCCCTCGGTGACTCTCTGGGATGACACGGGCACTGATTCCTCCATCCCACCACTGGCGTCAGCGATATAACCTTCCTCCACTTCCTGCTTTGGAGGCATGTTAAACTGGTCGTCTCTTTCAGTTGGTCTTATTTTAAGAGAAGCGGCGTCAGCGATATAACCTTCCTCCACTTCCTGCTTTGGAGGCATGTTAAACTGGTCGTCTCTTTCAGTCGGTCTTCTCTCGAGAGAAGCGAAGAGTTCCTCAAAATTAATTTGGCTCTCTTCCTCATCCTGCGGTTCTGGGAAGATGGGTTCGTCGACTTCAGAAAGATCGTCGTCTTCGTCGTCATCGTTGAGGTTTTCTTTTGAGGAGACAAGAGCAAAGACCGATGACTTCTTTTCTGGGGTCATCTCTTTACCGAACAGACTACTGACCAGCGCAAAGGTCCGACCGCCGTTGGAATCATCAATAATTGCATTGTAAAAGAGATCGTCTGCACTGTCGTACATGCCGTAGGAGTACAGGAAAGGTCTCTGAAGGAGATATTGAATGGCTTCCCTCACCATTTCATCAGTGATGACTTTCTTCCTCTGAGGGCTCGCTTCACCGACGTCAGAATCATTTAAATCGACATCCACCGACAGTTCGCCGTTGAGTGATTTCAAAAGTGATTTCAAGTTAACATGACCGTTCACCTTCTTCCTCACATCGCTAGCAACCAAGTCATCCTCACAGACCTTTTGAAGTGGGGCTTCGGGAACGTTGGATAGAGTATCGCTTATGTCCAGGTCTTGCCCTGGTTCTTGCGGGCGTGAACAGAATGAGTCTACACTTGAACATTCAACTGGTCGTGCAGCTGCCGATGCGATGAGCTCCTCATCCACAGCTTGCCTTTCGCGGTTGTGAACATCATCATCACCACCATCATCACTGTAATCATCAATGTTTGTCCTTCTAATGGTAGCCATGAATTCCACCATGTCGAGCTTCGGGTCATTGTCCAAATCACCCTCGTCACCAGTGTCCTTGGATTGTACATCCTCACCCGTAAGCTTCGTCAACAAATCTCGGACGTCAGAAGGCTCCCCATTCGATGCTTTAACAGTGGCAACTATTCGAACATCGGGAATCGTGTTTACTTCCGAATCATGCTTGACGTCACTTCCTGATTCGTCATCGTTCTTTACGCTCACAGTCACATCCATGTCGGTGGAAATTTGTGTTTCTGTTTTTGTTTGATTTTGGTTTTCATCACTCTCTGGAATGTAATCACTCGTTTTATAGGCTTCTTTGGCAAAATCATCATCATTAGGCACCTTATGGTCATCATCTCGTTCTGGAAGCGCACTTGTGTTTTTATTCTCATCACCCCCTTGTGGCGACGCAAAGTCCTCTCCAACGTTCTCTTCCACCACGAAATCATCATCATCAACGCTATCGATTCTGATCTGTGGGATTGGGATATCACTAACGCGACGACCACTCGGTAACTGATTTTTCTCTCCATTCTTATCGACACCAGTCTGTGGAAGTTCATTGTCATCAGCTGCTACGGTGGATCTACTCTTAATTACTGATTCACCGAGAATATCTCTTACCATTTCATTCGCGAGAGATTCTGCAATAACATTCGCAACACTGACGCGGTTGGCGTCATACTTTTCTCCGTCTGACACTCCGTTTTCAATGTCTACATTATACCTCAACACACACTCGACCTCTTGACTGTTTACTGGCTGCACCGTGAAGTCACTGACATTTTCAGCATCCTCTTCATGGAAGGTTTTGTTTGTACCGTCCACACCATATAACAGGTCGTCAACCATTTCATTCGAAATACTATCGGCAACTACATTTAACACCTCAATTCCTTCACCCCTCCACAATTCATTTGCAATAACATCAGCACCAACATTTTCAATATCAGTCCTATCATCCCAGTCGAGCTCGTGCTCCCTTTCCTTGACGTCGACTCCCGCGTCCTTCACCGTATCCGCATCGCTCGACGTCGTCGTGTCATCCGAGCCATCTTCCACGACATCGTCATCGATAGCATTTTTAACCATGGGAGCATTAGGCACGTCGTTCGATTCAACCACGACGTATTCCACAGATGTTTGAACGGTGGTGATGTCTTGATCAACAGACGTCCCATCTTCTGATTCATCATCAGGTGTCTTTTGACTGTCATCATTGCTTTCTAGAACAGCCGAAGATTCAGGAGTCGATTCTTCCGCGGTTGTTAAGCTTAGGTTCACAGCCTCACTCACGGGCACTGGAGGATGAGACTTGCTTTCATCTACTGTCCTTTCTTCAATATTCTTGGATGCTTCATCCTTATCTTGCATATCTAATTTAGCGTAGGCGTCCTCTAAAGCTGCGTCTAACCCAAAATCTGAATCACTATCCTCCTCACTTGTGAATGACACATCTTCTGGAAGATTCACATCCTCAACCGAGTGATCGGCGTGCTTTGGTGTGTTGGCATCACCGTTACCTTGCAACAGTTCACTACCATCATCTGCGTCTAAAATTAAGAAAGCATCATCTCTTGCTTGGTCCTGATACTGCTCGTCTTCCCTCTCCTCCATGTTTTGATCACGTGATATATCACCTGCTCCATCACTCAATCTGTAGCTGTCGGGATATTCGTCTGGATGGTCCACGGTATCCATGGCATCGGCGAAGTCGTCTACGCTGCTATGTGTGCTGTCACTGTCACTCTCAATGAGCCGTCGTTTCACTCTCTCGGATTGGTTGGCCGACTCCGGTCTGGGTTGTAAAGATGTCGGGTTCTCTGCCGTCGTGCCGATTCTGCTGTCATCTGGACCTTCGTTCGAGTTCGTTCGACGTCGATCTTCCTTTGACGGCGACTTCTCGGGATTGTCGATGTCTGTCCCAAATTCGTCCACGTCAGACTCCTCTCTGCAACAAAAAACAATACAAGAGGGAAAGGAGTATTAGCAAGATTATAATTATACCTAGAACAGCATATATACTTTTGAAAAGGAAAGAAATCGCCAAGCAAAGACCAGAGAGAACAAGACGACGAACGAACACTTATACTAGCAGCCCTGTCTGGATCACGGTTGCAAGTACAAACGCAAGAGTGGACCACTATCAATATTAAAGTACATGTATACCAAAATCCAAATATATACACTCTGTCTTCTACAGCATATAGTCACTATTATTATTATCTAGAAAAAGCAAAAGTAATGGCAATTTAGAATATTACAAGAATCAAACCACACATTTTTGTTGTTGAATAGTTGAGAAGATACGATGATAAGCAACTTCTACGTGGAAAATAGAACCAAAACCTCTTATCCGCTCAATGTTACTAGAGCACAACAACGTCTTCATAATACTGGTTGATAATGAGATCTGGTACACACCCACACAGCAGTATATTGTATTTCTCCATGCACACGTATTGTTTGCACCAAACGCGGACTTTGGACCAAGTTTGCTTGTAATAAAAGCTCCAAATGTATAATGACATGCATCTGTGCATATATACATGTAGATATTCATCGGGCAAACATACTAATATAGTTCAAGTGCTACATTATGCCAATACCTTTTTTAGAAAATGCGATCACACAGTCCAACGTTCAATGTGTGATACATTATTTTATGAAGGACTATATCAACATCTGTAGCAATCTTTATTTCTTTGAAATAGAGCGCGCGTTTATTACATTCATAAAATTGTATACACTGTATTAAAAATACATGTACAGTCACAATAACAAAAATATCTTCGGGGC
Source organism: Strongylocentrotus droebachiensis (assembly GCA_035222895.1). NCBI lineage: Eukaryota > Metazoa > Echinodermata > Echinoidea > Camarodonta > Strongylocentrotidae > Strongylocentrotus > Strongylocentrotus droebachiensis. Next base: position 517,972 of record JAVYIG010000226.1, on the reverse strand, counting down.
CTGCATACTGCATAGACTGTCAGCGCGAAAATTTGAAATGTTTTACCTAAACTTTCAGATTTCCTTCGCATACCTTTCAACCTTAATTACTATTTTGAAATTCAGACTGCATGTTCAATCCATAAAATAATTTGAAATATACTCTATATGCCATACGAATATGATACGTAATAAAGCTATGTCATGGGCAATTTTTGGGAGCACTGTGGTATTGGTAAAGGCTCTTCACTCTTATTCGAGAGGTCCCGGGTTCAATTTCTGCTTAAACCCTCGGACAAGGTAGTGTTGTCCACAGTTATTTTTGTCCCACTCCACCCAGGTGTAAATGAGTACCTGGCGATACCGGGGTACTAACAATTACATGGCCCGCAGGGAGAGCATTGTTAATACTGGCAATAATAATAATATAATTTATTATTTTCTTTATAAATCATTCTTAAAATAATCATTTTCAATTCTAAACAAACTATTCACACGTGGTTAACAACTCAGCCAGATTCTCTTAAAGTGCAATGCCATGACGAGAACTCAAGGTCAAGTTCAAAATAGAACACACTAACAAAGAAGGCCAACTTCAATTATATTTTGACCACGCTTGCAGAATATAATGCACCCGGGCTTCAGTAAAAATACGTCGTGTTAAAACTATGGAATTTGTGGAATAAACCACTTCCGAAAAGCAACGCAAGAATGGCTCTTTTGAGCAAACATTCCCTGATCTTAAAAATCTTAACAACAACGATGAACAGTGTTTACAAGCTATGACACCACATTATGTAAATTATTAAACAAGATATTATTTTAATTGCCCCTCTCACGGAAAGTTGCATCTAAAGCTACCAATCTGTTCCATTTACAGGGGACAAAGGACGACAAGTTATTGTGTAACATACTTCATCATAGAAAAGCTCGGGAGAGTTTCTAAAGTGTTACTGGCAATTACTGCTCAGTTGTAACAGGGAGGTGGAAATCCTCCCTGGTTTTAAACAAGAGTTGGCAATACGAAATCAAACAATGGCCGGTTGACGGTGATACCATCGAGGATTACAGACCCTTTGTGGTCTAGTGGGAACGAAAGAAAAAAATACCTGAAAATCATATATCGATGCAAATATTGACTGGCCTTCATGGGACATAATACATCAATCTAATCCATTGAAGATTACTGATGTGAGTTGATAACTCGTGATGCTATTTGCGAAATGATATGAGGCGAATAACCAGGCAAACACTATGATACGAGGCGAATAACCAGACAAACACTATTGGTTGTTGTTTCGTTTGCAAATATTCATGCTTCAGATGACAATTCGTATATTTTGAAATGTAAACTATGCTTTTTACAAATAAGAAATTCAAGGTAGGAGTATATAGATGTCTATGAAATTTGAAAATTATGATTGGTTCATGATTGGTTCAGTCGTGATTATTAAACGCTATTTCAATAAGATATGGCATGTATGTGTGGTGAACATTAGAAAGGCCCCAACCCTAAGATTATTTATTTCTCAAGGGGCTCTCTTCAACCGCCCCCCCCCCAACAAAAAGAGAGTACAATCGAAGAATGCAGATTTAGGGGCTATGCATGTAGTCTCATACAGGGGCACACTTTAAATTTGCAACGGAAATTTATCCCTACGACAGAACATATGATGGCAACTGGTTGGCAAAACAAAAATAGTGGCTGCCTTAAGGCCCTTTTACACTTTCACGGATCGCATCACGGATCATCCCGGATCTTAATCCGGGGTGTTCCGGCGTGCGACACCACGATTTCTTCTCGATGCCGGTGTGGATACGTTCCGAAGTGGGTGTATACACGGGCAAGTACGGTGTCTCCACGGACAGACAAGGTAGCAACGCGGACCACGCCGGAAACGCATACGGAGCTAACGCGGATTTCAAGGAAGAGCACGGAGGCTACTGGGTACTTTTACGGTCCTTACACGGAGGTGTACGTTGTCTATTGGGATATCTCCGGAATGTTGACGGGTGACTTGAGCTTGTAGGCGCTCATTTGATATACGGAATTTCAAACCCGGATGAAACCGGTGTTAATACGGACCTCCCGGTGTCTACACGGACTGTCCCGGATGTATTCGGCGGCTACACGGAGGTACACGGTGCCTACAGGGAAGAGGACGGATTGTTTCATCCGTGAACTCCGGGATGAAAAATTAAGCAAGCTTAATTTTTTCCCCGGATATGCCGGTACGCCAAGGATCACGCCGGATGCCTCCCCGGTGTATACACGGTAATGCCGGAGATAACACGGATGATCCCGGAGCGACGATCCGGGATGATCCGTGATGCGATCCGTGAAAGTGTAAAAGGGCCTTTAGTAGATATAGGAGGGCCAGTGTCACCCACAGATCTCGATTGTTAGAAGCACCAAGTAGCAAATATCATAATTCCTTTTCTCGATACCCAGAGGACAGAAATGAGACCAACAATAAGAAATAAAGGCTAATACAAAGTACATCTATAAGACTGAAAGACGAAAGTAGAAATAATTACAACATCATGATACTTGTGTAGGACAGGACGAGAGAAAATCTTATATTTGGTGATAATGAACCACTGACAAGGAGTGGGCGTACGTGAACAAAACAAAGCAGCGAGCGAGTTTCCGAAATTGAACCATGACCCAAAGCTATCAAAGACATCTTGCCTTGTAACCGTATTCGGCTTTAAATTATAAGCAATATCGTACCATAAATTACACCTCCTAAGACCTAAGCATCCATTTGGGGAGGCACAAATAATTTTTTAGAAACTGAGGCAACTGATATCTTGAATGATCTGAGTTCGTCGCATATTCCATCTCAGTCAGGTCACCTTGATCACGTGTCAAGATAATTTGTCACAAGGGTCATGATCGCCTAAGTGCGAACGCTTTAACAATGTAAACACGTCAAAACAAAAACTACCTCGGCATGCATGATGGGTCACTACGTGGCCTCGATTCCAAATGTAATATAGAGCATACCGGTATGTTATTCTCATGATTATTTAATAGATTTATTATCATTAAATACAGTTGACCAGGTGACTACTAGATTTTTGTCAAATGAGGGGATTCCAAAGGTTGGTTATCGGACAAACCGTGCTGCCAAGATTTTAGGCGTCTATATTACAAGAATCAGACGTAACAAGGCTAAAAAATATAAGAAAGGTCTGGCTTCTCTTTCTACCTTTGTGTAGGTCTGTCTGTCTGTCTCTCTCTCTCTCTCTCTCTTGTTACCCTCGTGTTGTTATCCATTTGCACACCATCACACCCCCCCCCCCCCCCTCTCTGTCTCTCTCTCTTTCTCTTGTTGCCAAGGGATGAATAAAATCATCACATCAGATACATTATAAATTCAAGATTGCCTTATCGCATGCAGACATCCCTTTCTTTGAGAAGCATGCTATGATTGATACGAATTTGAACAGACAAAAGAATTGGTGACACAGTTTCATTTTCCCCTGCCGTTATGTTCTCCCACTACGTCATCCATATTCTATTAATCACCAGGGTCTACCACATAATGCTGGTATAAAATGGCCATAAACAGACATGTTCAAGATACATGAATCAAACCAGAAGCACGACGCCATTGTTGAGATTTCAAACTATATAAGAACGAGATATACATCGATGATCGGGGCACTCAAAATGAATGCCATCGATACCATGGTAACATGTCGTAGAACATGTGATTAATTTATGATTTAGAGTGACTAATCTTCTAGATTACTGACTGCGATGATGTGACTGTGAGAAATAATACAATGCGCATTTGATCCAAATACTTAAAATACATTAAATTGTAATTTTTTTTGCAATATCGTGACTGTGTATTTTCATTTGCTCTTTTGTATACCCGAAATAGTGTATTTGAAGCAGGTGATGGCTATACGTGAATGGAAATTCACTCTTTCGGAATTCGCATGAGGGACTTCTCCCTTCGGAGTGGAGTGGAATCCACGTTCAAGGAGAGTGAAATCCACTCTCATTAGAGTAATTCAAACCACTACTCTTGTGTGTGTTCCATTCCCCACGAAATGCTTCCTAATTAAATATCAATCCTAAAAGAGTGTATTTTCCACTCCATTGCAGTACATGAGTCCTCATATATCAATCGCAGACGCGTTAATCGCAATGAAAATGTTAAATTCAAGCTGCTGCGATCCACAGTATCCGCCGAGAGACTTGAACGAAAATATTTGAATAGCATTTCAAGAGCAAATCAGGGATTATCGGATAAAGGGCAAAAGGAAACTAAGGATTCGATTTTGTTGCGTGACAGGATATCGTGATGTATTCTGAATATAAGACATTGATACTGGATATGTTAAAAGCTCGTTCATATTTATGATTGAATTAGGCTTCGAGGGTATCTAACCTTTCAGGAACAGTCTTGAACTCTTCTCTTGAGTGCACATCAAAACAGTACTTATATTTACAAGCACTAGTTTACATCTCAAATGACACGACACATAAGTACTTCAAAGTGTTTGTGGGCAGCACAAAAATGTATCTCAACTTATCAAACATATCAGGTATAGTGTTATTATACGTTGTTTTCACACGGAACTGTTTTAAAGTAATGAATAAACGTTATGAAAAAGAAGGGGAAATACATATATTCATTATGTAGCCTACGTCGAGTTCTTCGCAGGCATTATCGATATAATACTACAGTATCATCATTATGTTACACCAAGGATCGGATCTACCATTCCTTAAATTCCACTCAGAAGAGTAACCGAACAAATGGTGGTTTCGAATGGCACTGTACATACCTTTGTTCGAATAGAATATATCCAGGGCCTGATCAAGTCACTTAAACGATACACCCATGAATCCTAATATGATATTATATCCTTTATTCTCGTCACTGAATTCGAGATGTAATGGAACGCACAATCAAAATGTAGGTCTGTTGTCGACGCATATCTCCACGTTTAGAACTCACTAAAAACACCTCTTTCGGTACCTCTGTATTAAGTAACGGCATTCAAAACCAACAAATTGCTGTTCTTGTTTTTGTGGTTTACGAGCGGCAAAACATATTGCCGGATTTGTGCACGGCGGCGGAACGACAAGAAATCAGTTTGGAACTCGGATTTTGAGCGATGACGAGTCGCAAAACTATGGCGGAAACAAGGTTGGGGACAAAAAGCATTGCACGTAGTTAGTCCAACCATTCAAGCAAAAGAACAGCTCTGTAAAATCCTTTCGTCAAATATGAGCCTTGTTTGATTCTCTACACGGTTACCTCTCCAGTGCATACGGAGCTATTTCTCCACGTATACGTCTCCTCTCAGCGGAGCGCCGTCTGGTTATGACCCCTGAGCTAAGGGGTGATAGGCCGTCAACGTTAATGAGGTTCTTGTTTTGACAGCCCTTCCCTCCAGCTATGAGCTATTCCACTGCTCTTTGTGTGGAAGAGGGGGCAAAGTTTAATCATTAATACGCCACTTTATTCCACGCGATTTATAACCATCATCAGCCTAAGAACGAATGGTTAATGGGCTTAATGGAGGTAAATGATGGTTGATGATGGTTAAAGATAACAAAATAAGAGGATATTAGTAACTTACAAAGCAAATTCAGGGTATTCCCCAAATATTTACGATAAATGGGCGTGGCACCCATTACCCCTACTCCCCTCCGGATCCAACCCTTCTTGTCTGTCTAGTCTGCGTACCCACATCCTTGTTCCATTCTGTTCTACTCTCTTTTGCATGAATGTTTTGCCATCTCGATCGATACACTTAAGTTAATTCTCGGTGATATTAGACCTAGATATTAATGTTGTTTTTTCTTCTTCACATTTGTCATGAATATAGACATACAACCGTGACTACTAAACAAACGTATATAATTGAGACCTATGTACATGCACTTTGGATATCAATTAAAAATCATTCGTTACTGGTGTACTTGTAAAGATAAAACAAGAGTTTGTTCTCACAGATCAAGTGGAAAACGATAAGATTAATTTTGTTTAAAATCTTCGATCCAGTTTCTTCACATCAGCTTGAATGACCTTTGAATAGCAGCGAAAAGAATAGAATAAGTTTCCATCCTAAATACATCGAGGATTTAATCAGTCTTCCTAACGTTCAACTGGAAAATGCAAAGCCGCCCCCCCCCCCCTTGGCAAATGTTCAAATTATCAATTAACGTGATCTTTATCGTGTTGCCGACAACGGTAGATAATAGGTACAATAGTTTTGGCCTCAACGCAAACTAGGCCTACCAAACGCATTTACAACTTGCAATATGTATTCCAGTTTAATCCCTATCTGTTAAATAAAATCACTTAAATCTCTTCAACACTACCATCATATAGAAACAGCAAGGAGATATAACTCGCCTCTGTAAAATGAGACCATACCAACCGCTGCTATGCCAGGCAACTAGATGGCTAAAAATAATAATGGTTCTCATCGAGTCATGGACTTTATACGTTGACAAAGAATATCATCAAAACGTTAACAGAATGAAACTGCATGAAATACTTACTTCTCATCAAAATTATTATTACTATATTCATCCTCATTCTCGTCATCTTCCTTCTCGTCGCTATCATCGACATCATTATCCTCGTCATCATCGGCTTCGAGAGCCCGTATACGATTATAGACAACGCCGAGCATGAGTCCGGGAAAGAAATTGCTCATTACGAACATGATGGATGCCAAATGTTCAATGGTCGATTTTTCTTCCACTTCCCCATCCTCCATTCCCGTCCCTCCTCCATTGGATTCCAAACACGCATCTATCACAGAGGCATCCATCACTAATTTATCTCCTATTTTTTGGCGCCAATTAGCATCTTGGTCCCAACTCGGGAAGACGAAATATATCCATAAAAAACAGGCTAGAAGTGTCTGTTTGTTAACTGTCTGAGCTGCTTAGATGCAATGTGTGAAGCTGGTCAGATGTAATATGTGTTCGTTTGCTCTCGAAGTGCTCTCCCGAAGTTTTGACCAAAGTTAACTTAGTTAAATAAATCAAAATAAACTAAGGAAGGTCGACGTGGTGTCCTGTATTCCAACCGGTGAACGCAGTGTACTATCAACGATCAGTGCTGCTATAATCACAATTCATTTCACAGTGTGATATTTTGTGATACTTTGATAAAAGTTACATATTTTGAAACGATATTTCTGTCTTCCATGAATGAATGTATTAATTAGCAATACTGTTTGGAAATCTTTTAAACTTTGTAAATGATAAAAAAAATCATTCTACTTGTATATCTCTAGAAGAACTTTTAACTTGATCAAAATAAGGAGGTTGTGTCGACTGTGAAAATAAGCGAAGAATACCGTAAAACAATTTATACAAATGAACAACACTTCATAAGTAAAATCCATTCTCTTCCTATTTTCAAATATCTTTATCAGTTCTAAAAGTCACCCAATATTAGGTATTCACAATATATATAGCACATGTCACAAAAGTACAATTATATATCACGACGTCAGGCAGTTGGAATACAATATGCAGATGTCAAAACCATTCCACCTACTGCAGTCGGTCCTGCCTATTGGTTAATAATTAACTGGCATAACGAGATTGATATTTACATGGACTAATCATCGTGTTCTTGCATTCCATACGCTGTGGGTAGACAAAATGAAACAAAAAGCCCAACCCAGTTGGATATCTGGGTTGATAACTTATTGACTCGTAAGATCAATTATTGGATATTATATTCGCTCAACAACGTTTGTATATTGTTCAATTAAGTGGAATAGAGGTTGTAGTACGACTCTTGCTCCTGTAACAGTATGCTCCGCGACAATTTCCTACACTAAACGGGTTCTTAACTTCAACCCTGGACCCAACACTATATACCTACCCCCTCCTAACCTTAACCCTGTAACTAACCTACAACCCATGCAATATCAACCCTAACCCTAACTCTAACCCTATCCCTTTGATGACATAATAATAATAATAATACTCAGTTTTTTTTATACCGCTTGTTACAATCACTAAGCGCTTCCAAACTTTGAGATTGAAGTGACACAAAACGATGATATAAGGAAATGAAGAATTAATGAAATATGTATATATGCAATGATGAAACTATCACTTAATACTTTGCATGAAATCAAAATGATTCTGTTGGCTTACCAATATTCCAGACTGTGTTTATGCGAAACCATTTACTGTTCTACGAGTATTGAAGCGCCCCTCCAAGCAAAACGGACTAAAAAAAACTGAAAACTCCACCTCCAATAGACGGTGTTCCTATCATGCCCCAAAACATGTAAATACAGGTCTACAAACTCTGTACTACTTTACCAGCCTACTTCTTGCTTGCTAATGCCAAGTCGAGCTTAAATAATTGAATAATTCATATTTCATCGCGTTTTCACAAAGAACAACAATTGTCTACATGCTCGCCACTCAGCACCATAACAATACACCATTGGTATGCTCCCTATCATACCCCCCCCTCTCTCTCTCTCTTTCTTTCACAAACAAGTAGTTTCGATGTTAGAGACATGCTGGGTTCTGTACTTTCAAACCCGGTTTCCTAGGGTGATGATTATGGAGTCAACATGGTTGAAATGAAAAGCGAAACAAGCTCATATCAATGCGTTGGAATGAAAAGCGAAACAAGCTCATATCAATGCGACCCTGGATGTATACAAAGCTTGAGCTAATTTGTTATGCCAATCCAAAGCATAGTTGTGATCATAAACCTCGTACTTTGTACAAGGTATGTACACAAATCACAACATTCCGTTTCGACTATTCATTTATAACCTGTTTTGAGTCTTCTTTTGTAAACACTCATACACGGGTGATAATCCATCAGTGACTGGCGATTTTATTTACATAAATTGATGAGAGTGGATTTGATTTGATTTGATTTGATTTGATTTATATTTGATTTGGAACTTCAAATGATACTAAAGATACAACGAACCAAAATAAAACTTAAAAGATGATTTTCTTTATGCAAAGAGGAATGTTTTTTATTAAAATAAACGATCACTGTCGCCCCCTTGGTAGCAATATACGATGTAAAGAATCACTTAGACACTCAGATAGAAGCTTTCATTAGTAAAGCATAGCAAATTTCCTACTTAGTAAGGACAAATATGGTACTGTTTGTGATGATTAAAAGTATAATGACCCTTCGATGTTTGTTTGTGTCTCTCTCCCTTTCTCGTGCTGACTACAGGATAATGCATAGTTGGTGTATCGTGTAAGAAGAGATAATCATTCCGTATTTTTTTCATGCTACTGCTCAATACATTTTTTTAATGAACATCAGCACCAGCCCCCCCCCCCCCCCCCCCGCCATCCTTCCCCAGCCATCCTGTTATGGACGAGACATCCTAGATTGAACTCGTCTTTGGACTTGGAGAGCTCTGTCTTACTTTCAAAGCTTTTTACTAGTCAAAACTAGGCCACAGCCATAATCACCTTTGAAATTTCCGACAACCACTCAGTTCTTTACCTGGAGCAGGCAACATGACTGTAATGGGTTTCCAAAGTAACTCCTCAATCTACAATGATCTAGGGATATACATGTACTGTATTACCGCTATCACCGCGGTGGTTTCCTAACAAAATGATGGCGGAGCCTCTGGGATTGTATATTATAAACCCCCGCCAAATGAGATCATCAATCAGCGCACTTTAAGAGCTTTCCGTGATTAATGCTGTTTTGATCACGTGTACCCTACGTGATGATAATCATCAATCTACCTGTCTGTAAAAAAGGGGGCTTTAAATATCGCCAGGTAACCGCATTCCACGTCAGAGCAAATACATGTGACACAAAGAGGCATCGGTGGAGCTATTTTCGATTTTTGAAAATCACAATCAGTCTGCTGTATCGGGCTGTTAGGGAGATATACACGATTGCAGAGAAAAACTGAAACGACATTTTATTCTTGACGTTCTACTTTTAACTTCACTGTCTCCCTTTCAAATTACTGCAACGTTCAGGGGCATCAGGGGGATCAAATTCATGATTGAACATTTCCCTCAATATTAAAAATAATAACAACCAAATAAAAGGTCATCACGTTATCATATTTCCGACAAGGAAGAAATAGGTTGTATCCCACAACCTTTTTTCACAACAAGAACATGGGAAGCAGTACAACAGTATCAATAGTATAAGAGATGAAACACTGTCAATAAATAAATTATTGAATTATGTTCGATAACCCAAATGATTCTTAACCAAAATTGGCACAATCAACAGTCAGGAGCTCACAAAAGCCGACTATGTGGAATACAAAATACCTTATAAAAAATATGTTCACTGGTACTTGCATCGCAAATGATATCAATACATAAAAGCCTTTTCTGTATCTTAAGGCCCTTTTACACTTTCACGGATCGCATCACGGATCATCCCGGATCGTCGCTCCGGGATCATCCGTGTTATCTCCGGCATTACCGTGTATACACCGGGGAGGCATCCGGCGTGATCCTTGGCGTATCGGCATATCCGGGGAAAAAATTAAGCTTGCTTAATTTTTCATCCCGGAGTTCACTGATGAAACAATCCGTCCTCTTCCCTGTAGGCACCGTGTACCTCCGTGTAGCCGCCGAATACAACCGGGAGGTCCGTATTAACACCGGTTTCATCCGGGTTTGAAATTCCGTATATCAAATGAGCGCCTACAAGCTCAAGTCACCCTTCAACATTCCGGAGATATCCCAATAGACAACGTACACCTCCGTGTAAGGACCGTAAAAGTACCCAGTAGCCTCCGTGCTCTTCCTTGAAATCCGTGTTAGCTCCGTATGCGTTTCCGGCGTGGTCCGCGTTGCTACCTTGTCTGTCCGTGGAGACACCGTACTTGCCCGTGTATACACCCAGTTCGGAACGTATCCACACCGGCATCGAGAAGAAATCGTGGTGTCGCACGCCGGAACACCCCGGATTAAGATCCGGGATGATCCGTGATGCGATCCGTGAAAGTGTAAAAGGGCCTTTAAAGTCAAGTCTAATTTCCTACGCAGCGGGGATTTGTAACTATGGGTAAATATTTGAAATGATCTCAAGTCGACATTTTTGACGGTTTTTGTTAAAGGCAAATTTGAAATGATGCCAACTCCATGCGTGACAGAGGAACTGTGGTAGTCGAGTGGCGGTCTACTCCATACACCTATTCAAATATGCCCAAGCAGGGGCGTAGCATGGGTCTTGTCATGGGGTAGGGGGCGGTGCATTGGTGTCAAGGGGGCACCCGAGTTAATAGCGAGATAATAATGTAAGGTAAAAAGTTTGTTGAGTTAGGGTACGTGTGTAAGAGGTCGTTTAATCTTCTTTTCACGTTGCATTCCCATACTCCCTCCTCCTTTATTTTTTCCTCATTATTTTCTTTTATCTACTTTTACCATTCGACTAAGGATCACGTGCCCCCCCCCCCCCCCCGAAGCTACGCTATGCCCAGGTACGGTAAAACAAGTCGAAATTTTAAGGAGAGGAGGCGGTTAATGGCAGTTAACTTGGACTTTGGAGTAGACAATTAAGACCAGCTGCTTACATGGGTCAATGTCCAGAGTCATAGGCCCGTATTTTTTATTAAATATACACCCTATATTCACAATAGCTCCATTCAATCTATAGGGAAAAAAGGAAGGAAGAAATGTTTGAAGATCTCATTCTGAACACAGAAACTTCACAAGTTTAAAGGGTACCCCCCCCCCCATTTCCTACCAGATACATCCTCTTTTCATTACATCTCTCTCTTTTTCTTCTCTCTCTCTCTCTCTCTCTCTCTCTCTCTCTCATCTGCTCCTGCAACCTGGCAGCGTGTATCTAGCAACCTTTGGTCGAAACAAAGCAAACACAAATATTATAATGTCTCGAGATTCACTATTATGATTATGCACACAGTACTAGAGGGAAGAGACTCGCAGAAGGAAGAGACAAACCACTACAAAATGGAGAATCAATAGACTTTCACGTGCACATTCAGGAACTGCATTTACCATGCATAAAATATGCCGTATGTACATTTGTAAAATGTACTGGTATAAACATGTAATGCCATTATCAATTCTAATTCCATTTCAAGATACTAGTAATCACATTCATGACTAATAATTTTTCGGTTCGAGATTATAATAATGAAACACGCGTTTAAACGGAATTATCATCCACTTCTCAAATATTCTTCAATCAAAGACAAAGAAATAAAAGACTTAGTACCTAAAGCGAGAAAGGAGTATTTTATATGTTATCAAACTTTCAGATTCTGATAATTTGATATCATAAAATCGTAGAACAAGGAAGAAGGTACATGAAATAACTTCCGAGCATTGCACAATGTTTTTTTTTTAAATGAGAGAAGCCAAAAGGGAATCACACAATCCTCCTCAGAAGTTACCAGCATACATGGTAGGGCGATCATAAATCATAAATAAATGTAATAACTTCACTTGATTATGTTAAAAAAGATAGCAAAACTTACCTTGGAATGTGTATATATCTCGAGGGTTAACTTGCGATAATTTTTGAAAAGTGTTTCTAATCACAATTGCAACCAATAACAACAAATCTAAATCATGTCAATTCGTCTTTAGCATGTTATTGCCAGTAAATGCATGGAGAAAATCCGTTTTGTTTTTGGTCGAGTAAAGCCATCATTATGCAGTTGTAGCAGCCTCTACACGGTATACATCGTCATCTATGGAAGATGAATAGTTCTGTAGCGATGTGTCCTCCGAATTCCTTCACCATTAGTAATTGGGGGTAACCCAAGAACGATGATCAAATATCATGAATATGGTGTTCTACCGACTGAGCTATCTCAATATTAGTCATTTCGCCTCTATTTATCTAGTGAATTTCTAACCTCCAAAGATACACTCGAATTTAGTTTATTGCGGTGTATAAAATAATACAAGTCCAACATACTGCATGAGAATGTGGGTGTGAAACTCTTTTGATGAGAAAATGATTAATTTTTGAATGGCCTTCTCGTTGCGGGCGACACTTTGAAAGTGGGCCAGTACATTGTGGTGGTGACAAATTTGATCACGTGACATGCTCGCTATCGATTTGATAGAAACCGAGACCAAACGATTAAGTGGTTTGTTTTCACAGAACTGTCATGCGATAATAATTAATGAGGATGCGCTTTATTAATTGAGTGCCAAATTGTGTTTATCATTCTAGTTTTATGAGAGCCTATAATAAAAAGTATACATAAAATATCGTCTGATTGGATCTTTACATTGGAGTATTGGTTATTTTTAGAAAATGCAAAAAGAAACATAATGGCTTCATTAATATGACCATAAAGCAGATAGACTCAACTACATGTACGTAAACTATACTGGCTTAAACCTGAACTTTTGTGCTTCCATTAGATCAAATTCATGTAAGATACATCATGACACAGTACAATTTCAGATCTAAAATGACATGAGGCATATACTATGTCAAATCTGTTATTATGAGCAGCAATTTAGACAGAAAATTGGCTCGAATCATTTTGTTAAATCATCACACTGCCGTACCAATTTCAGCCATACAATTCCTTAGCTTGTCAATACTTATTTATAAAATTATAATACATGAACAAAAATGAATGAAAAGTACACAGAGTAATATAGACATGTCTTTCTGAATGGGAATCAAAGAAAATTGGACAATATGCATAATTATGTCTTTTAGGGAAGGTAAGAACATAATGACCTACGGAGGACACCAATCCATTTATGCGGAATGTTATAATCATAGTAATTTCTACCATGTTCGTTTACCCTTATTCAAAAAGATGACAAAATTCCATAGCAATAAATGAAATAATTAGCTCAGGTCATATTACATAATCACCAGAGACATCGTTCCAAGAAAGCACGTCGGTGTCGAACAATTTTAGGGTGAGGAGAGAGAGAGAGAGAGAGAGAGATATAGGGGGGAGGGAGAAGAGCAACTGTCCCAAAGCTCAATGCCCCCAACCACATTGACTCCCCCGCCATTCACGGTTATTGTTATGATAGAGTATATACAGGTAGTGCAGTAGTAGACAACAAATATATATTTAATGGAGCCATTATTGTCTGTCGCATCATGATGTTCAAGCCTGCCGACAGATGGCGCCAATACCATTTCCACATAAAATCCATCATAATCAACAACGAGCTGATGAAATCTGACGAATATTAAACAGAATTTGTGAACAATGGCCTTCATTGGACTCAATCGGGGAAATGTTGCATTCCATAACGAATTAGGGGGAGGACTTAATCGAATGGACAATTAAAAGACAGTTGACTTTGCTTTCCTGAGAAGTTTTGAGATAAAGATCGATCATTTGTAATGGATAAATTACAACTAACTTTGAAATAAGAATAAGAATAAGAGTTCTCTCAGTAATTAACGCGATACGAATAGCCCTAAAATCATAAAATTTAATATAAGCAAATGAGTATTTTCAAGTTTTTGTTTTTGTTTACATTGGCACCAATTTTGCTTTCATGGATAACCTTATATGCATTGATTTTTATAGCAGTTATATAAAGTGCATCCAATTTAAACTATTTACTGGAATATCGCCGACAATTAATGTATCAGATTAAAATGTACACACGGTCAATTTCTCCGATTGCCTCAAAACTTATTCTGTACAATGTACATCATCAAAACAGGTTTTGGGGATGTATAACGAAACAGACGCAAACTTGAGTCAATGCCATGCACTATCATAATATTTACATAAAGAGCTTTAACAATGATAAAATGCTATTCAACCTCAAATATCTCTATTAAATACCTCATAACAAAGATCATCTTCTGATAAAAGTTCAGCAAAAGGTTAGACTATATTTGAGGAAACAAAACATTCCACAGAAAAGATCGACAGTTACAACTTTTGACCTGTCTGGCGCATAAAGCGTGACCTACACGACTTCGCCCATCCGCTTTGCTTGTGATGCTCTAAAGATTGATTTATCATATTTTCCTGAGTTTATTATTTTGTTCAATACAGCATGAAGAAATACTAAGATACATTTTCGTTGCTTGTATAGGATAACCGATGGAATTTGTTTGCTTTCCAATGTTATTTTTTCCTCCAAAATATTTTGAAAATTACGCCATGGTGTCGAGAACAGTTGCAATATAATTGTAACATGATTGTATAGATCTGAAAAATTATTTCAATTGCAGGGAGCCTGTTCCGAAACTGTTTGTTATCTATAAAATAACGAATTTTAATCATAGGCCCACATCATGTAATAGTCCCCCTGGAACATAAATTGGATGTTATTAGAAGAAAAAAAAATCAACTTCTCGTCACACCATGTTAATCTATTATGTATGTTTCTTTGTAAAATTGTGATTGCTTTTTATAATTATGCACGGCCATGCTAAAGAACAGCCATTGGCTGAAGTATGCCACCGTGCTAAAATAAACAGAAAAACAAACATCATGAGAATGAATTGCAAAAGTATATCAATAATTTTCTTCTTAATTTTCTTGGATGTTTCAGCATCTAGATTCTCTCATTAATTTTGATCGTTTTTTCTAATTTGAAAATCTCTGCTGGTTTTCAGATTCTTCATCATAATTTAAGAATTTAAGAATATGAAAATAAGTTTTAATCGTATCTGAATGTAAGCGCCCGGTCTGTATAAAAGTGTATAGAAAAAAAACCCAGCAACAAACTATACTATTTTGTAACATGACAGAACAACTTGAAGTCAAGTCTATAAACTTCATGTTGAGTTAGTGACTCTAAATGTTGATATAATTATCTGTAGTATTGCCTATGTTTCAAATGACTTTGACAACCAAAAGGTACATAGTTCAAGTGATAAGTCATCATGTTCTTTTTGTTTGTAAACTGAGCTATTAAAAGATCATTATCTTGACTTGTCAACATAATTAATCTCTTCATTCATCCATTACTCATCACTGGAAAACGCTAATTCATTTGGTCCACCTATTTACTAATTAATCTTCCAAAATCTCATCCTATCCTCAATTCCTCATCACATAATTAAGTTTGTCATCGTGCATTCCAAAATATACATTCCAACATAACTATATTTCTTGGCAAATGTCTTTAAAAGAAACGATAACCTCATCACACGAAAATTATAATTGTATAGTTATTGCGTGATATTTTAAGAAAAGCATAATTATACAAAAGACATTAAACCATGTTACAGAATATCATGGAAAGAGATGAAAACTAATAGAGAAATACTGCATAATATGGCAATGCTAAAACAAAACATCCTATTAGGAATGGTAAAAGAAAGAAAGGCGAGGTAGAAGGTACCAGATCAAGAGGGAAAACCAAGAACTTACTGGTATAGGGGAACATTAAAGGTACTATGTCCCATTTGCAGGCCAACAAAATGAAAAGGTTAAATTCCAACGGCATTTGAAAGATAATACTAATTCAGAACTTCCCTGAGTGTATGCCAGAAAACAGATAATTTGGTGTAAAAAATGTTTCAATCAACTCCAGAATTAGGATATACCTCCAATTGATAGATATAGATCAGATTGTATTGACAGATGAATAAGTGAAAATCATATGACCTTTAATATATTTGTTTCTGTCTCTCCAGGTCCCTGGTACATTTTAGCCACAAACACCGACATTATCTTTACAATGGATCCTCCCTCTAATAGTTTGATAAAACCAGAAAAGTTTTGATTGATGTTTATTCGTTTAACTTTTGAACTGTACAGGAAAATAGAAAACGAACTGATGCAAACGAATGCAACTCCTTAAAAGGTGAGTCAGTATAGTCTTGTGCAGAGCAAGGAAAGTGAGTGTTTTGGGAATTTAAAGCTCACTTGAGAGGGATAAAAATACAGAGGTCACGGCACCTGATATGGATCTCATGCACGTCATCGACTGGGAATGCTGTGAAAAACATCCATATGACGAGAATATGAATGACATTGGCTTGAATATGAATGATATTGGCTTGAATATGAATGACATTTGCTTGCAAGCATTAGTAAACATAGTCGGTGAAACATTTTGGTGCAAACGTGATGATGATATATTTTTAAGGCAAAGAGTTTTAAAGAGTGGTTTTTGTTTTTGTTGTTTGTTTTGGGGCGAAATTGCAAAAAATTAATTTGTTGTTATCAATGTGCTCTCTAGATAATTATATAGAAGTAAAAATACGTGTTGGGGGATTCTTAATTAATTACTAGTGATCACTTCATCTGGAGTGAAAACAACGGAAGCCACTCTCAAAAGATTTATCAACAACTATTTTAGAGTGGATTCTACTATTTTACATTGGAGTGGATCCAACTACTATGGCATGTCTCTGTCCAAAGGGAGTGATCTATATAATAGTTGTAGTTCTGTTCCTCTGTATAAGGAATGGCTTTGCATCTTGAAACTGAAAAAATGACATCAATAACATTGGACGAGCGTGCATGCGATATAAAATAATATAAAAATAAATGCTCTTCGGAAACGTGAGAAATTGTGTTCCACGCTAACTTGGTAAAACTTTTCTTGAAACATCCTTGTAACGTACTTGTAAGGAAAAGTGAAGGCAACTACATTCTCCAAAGAGGAACTATATTTACACTTACGAGGAAGAACGAGGAAAGGATTTCTAAGGGTTTAGAATGGAATTCCACTAGGGGGTCAGTGGATATTTTATTACATGGAGGCCATTGGAATGACACAAAGGCGAGGATGATTGTGTTTACTTCGTGAGAGTAAATCAAACGCTCTATATTTATTTTCGTCCTTCTGCAATCACGACTTTCATTCAGAACGTGTAAAGCATCATCTTCTAATTGCAGACAAGGTCTACAGTCAATAACAGAGGAACGGAAAAGCAGGTATGCGCATTATTGAGCATGCATGAATACAAACTCTGCAAAAACACGATAATGGGTTATTCGCATTGTGTAAAAATTGAGATGAAAATAGTTGCGGATTTAATGGCTTCAGAGTTCGGAGTCAGGTAAAACCGCCGCTCATGCAGGTTAAACAAAGTACATGTATTGTTGGCTTGGATATAGAGAATCTGTTGATGGTAGATAAATCTTACCGGCTTGTACTTGTTGAGGCAGCATAGCGAATGACCCAGGTAGTGAACATCCCAGTCATCACAGCTATGAGTCCATAGAGAGCGTAGTACGACTCGAACATGTCGCCGAGCAGACAGACCCGATACACTGTGCATCCGCCTTGCATTTCGTATTTGCCCCTGCTATCTTCATCTTCGATTGGAAACCTGGTAACATCTGTTACGTTCTGACTAGACGCACTTTCAGGAGGTTTCTCCTTTTCTCCCGCCACCAACATGTTGGAGCAGGGTTTGTAATCGCAGACGACAGGGTGACTGATGAGCTATCGGTTGCACGTTTGTTGTGATCGCTCGGAGTATACTTCCGCAAACATGATCACGAATATGTTTAGCATGGATCCAGTGTTGTGAATTTGAACATTAGACGGTAGGGCAGGTACAATAACACAATTTCAGCATAATTGGTGAGCGAGAAAACAAAAACATATCATCCTACCCACTTGAAGACTGACTAAAAATGACTGGAAATTAGACTGACCATGCAACTCATCAACGACGTGATACTTTGTACTCAATCAAATATTGATTAACCACCAATCAAACAAAACTGATGTCACAGTGTGAAAACAAAACATTTTCCCAAGATTAGCTTTTCAAGATCGAGAATACATTATCTCTTCAGCAGCGTTCCCTGGATACCGCGTTGCACATAGTAGTCCCAGAGCCCGATTTGACAGCACTGCCAGAAGTACTGTGTACACGACTTCAATTTGTAGTATTCTGATCATGTAAATACAACTTTACAATCGACCTTTAGATTCGGGCAACAAAAGCACTATTGTAACTCCGCCAGGAATTTTGATGGTATGAAAGGACGTGATGGGGGGTGTTTACACGTGCCTCGGAATTGTCATGATTGAAGTGTAAATAACAAGTGGTGAGGAAGTTGCTGCCCCAGCAAAAATATGGAGAAACAAATAAAACCCCACACAATTTGCACAAAAGTACATGCACACAACTTTCAAAGCAATGAAACAAGGACAATACATCATTCTGGCAAAACATGATTTTGGCTGAATTCCACATGTCTCAACATTCTTTTCACTGCAGAGTGCACGAAAACCACTGACCTTGACTTTTGTAAATGTCACGGTTAGAACTTTTCAAAATGTATATAGCTCATTAAAAAATGCTCACAAACTAAAGAAAACAACACATAACATTCGAATGGGTCCTTTTCGTAAAATTTCATTGTATGATTCTTGCTACCGACAGCCGTTTTATGGACTGTAACATTGATAATAAAGTATATTTTGCAGAAGGTCAAAGGAAGTTGAGCAGACGAATATAATCATGATCTATTCTTCACAAAGTCCGATCAGAGCAAACGTTCACTAATCCTTAATTTTACTGCATTTAATAAGACACTTTCGTTTATGATTGTTGTGATTAAATGTTGTATAATTTACAAAGTTTATACTCCATGCAAAGGCGCATTTGAAAGGACTTTTATATTTAATGGAGCATGTTACTTTAAGTAGTCACGAGATTATACATTCTCAAATGGTAAGCTCAATAGCATTTGTTAGAGTTTTTCCTAATGATAAACCAAGGTGCGTATTGGTAATGCACTGGGGATCTTCTAAAGTTAAACGAATCTTATAAGATAAGTGGCATTAACGCTCTGATATGTTTTTTTCGAAAATGTTAGAAATAAAGGCTCAATTTTTGCTTCATATTTTTTAATAAGTTTAAAATGGGGATCTTATTCCACATCGTGAAGATAAAAAAATTAATTCAGTTTTCATGATGAAGTGCCAGCCTTTAAAAATAAAGTTGAGTTCTGGTCACGCGTTTGCATTGTGAAAGAAACGTTGTGGAATCGATCAGAACAGGTTGATCATCTAGCATATAAGTATTGGTGTGTACTGTTAAGTTATGGAATCATCAAAATGATAAGAAATTTGGCCCAGTCTTAGTAAAGTTACAAGCACTGTACACAGAAAGATGTGGGGCTATATGAACATGTGGCATAAAAATCCGTCCCGATTTTTATGATGTTACATGCCATATTTAGAATATTAAGGCGTTTGAAGAGCCCAGCTTTTCAGGGAACATTTTGTATCTGATATCCTTCCACTCTAGGCATATTACAATGATAACGCTCACAAAATATTTTTCATCTTTTCCCAGAACTCAACCTTCTCTTTAATTAAAGGCATATTAATGGTTCATGTCATAGATCTTTAACGCCACTTTATGCAGTTTCCTTGTGTGGATTGTATAATGTACTTTTCTGCATGCTTTGAGATCACTAACCGGAAGAGCGGTT
Source organism: Strongylocentrotus droebachiensis (assembly GCA_035222895.1). Classification (NCBI taxonomy): domain Eukaryota; kingdom Metazoa; phylum Echinodermata; class Echinoidea; order Camarodonta; family Strongylocentrotidae; genus Strongylocentrotus; species Strongylocentrotus droebachiensis. The sequence goes on along the minus strand of JAVYIG010000226.1, from coordinate 497,623 downwards.
TTCTCAGATAGAGGAATGACATTAGATGATAGATAAGATATCCAAAGTCTTCATTCAAGTGTGTCCCTTCAGTCATGTTTGTGTAAAATAGTTTTTTTTTTCGTACATAGACTTTGAACTATTGAACTAATGCTCAACTGTTTGTGCAAAGTTCATTTTGCAGGCTAATCTTGTAATTTAATGCAAGATAATTCTACTGTAGAGTTTTGATCAATCGTTCATGTGCATTCCTTCAAGATTCAAGGCGAAAATATGAGGTACTCATTATTCATGTCTCTTATACGTCAGAGGGTCAGAACATGAAAATGGTGTACTCTTTCTTATTCATAGGTTGGGGTGTATTTTGTGATAAAGACATAAACTTAACTTTTAATATCAACTTAGAAATTCTAGGGGTCCTTTGGCGTCCTTTATTGAAGAAAACAAGCGTCTTTTGCCAGCACCCTTGTTTCCATAAATACTATCATTGCCCTTTTCTACTCCTATATTGTGCACCTCATTCACACAACCCTACCCATTCAACCCCTGAATGTACATCGTATACTTATTGGAAACGAAACAAAATCACCCATTTTTCTCAAATCTATATCATGCTCAACATTCTTCCTATCAACTTTTTTGTTCCTTTTAACTTCGCAGCACAATCATAACTTTTATTTGACAGCTCTTTGGTTTTTGACAGTATGCCCCTGCCGGGATGTCTGCCCTGTAAGATATTTACGCCTGGTGGGGTGTTATTATTCCAAATCACAATCATCGTTAGCCTGGTGAGAGGGACAAATACCGGTCCCTGGATAGGAGTATTGAAACCAATTTCCCAAAGGAATGTTATTGCAGAAAGTGGTCGAAATGAATCATGCTTTCATATCGAGCCTTTTGTCGAGTTATGCGAGTTATGCGTCCTCTTAGCTGCTATTAAAATGATTGAAACCATGTTTCATATATTTTCTCACCTCGTGTATAATAGTGCAAAAATGTTGCGTCTCGATTTAGTATTTTTGTATGGTATTTGTTAACTTTTTAAATCCTGTTTCCTCTATTTTTTTTTCTCTCTCTCTCTCTCTCTCTCTCTCTCAATTATCAAACCATTTGATAGTCACAAGTATGGTCGAAATATTCAGCGTTTGCCCACCCTTTTCAAATACAAGAACGTTAAATTCTCGACTTTTTGTGTATGTTATATATCAAAACACTATTATCTCTCTTCTGCTTACGTTTTATTCTTTTTCGTTACCCCCCCCCCTTCCCCCAAAACATTTACATCCATCAAAGTACATAAAGTTCAACTTCCTCTTTTTTATTTCCACGAGTGTTTAATTCCAAATCTCTTTGTATGCTAATAATTTTAACACAATATTCTGTTTCCTCTATGAACATATTCCTCTTCCTTTTTGGTACTCATAGTGGTATTGCTCCGGAAAAGCGTAATTCTTTTTCTACTTCTTCTTCTCCATTTATGAAGACGAGCTGCACTTCTAAAGGGCTATCCAGCCGTCTGTTTATCTGTTTTTGTGGTCTATTTCATACACATTCTTTCGTTCTTTTTTTTTTCTTCAAGTTAATGCCTTGTGATTTGTCTTGCTTATGTAAACTGTATATTTGTATAAATTTATAAATGTTATTTTTTGTTACTTTCTTTTCTGTATGACGGAAATAAAAACATACAAATAAACAAAAACATAATAAATACCGTTACAACATTTGCCTATCCGTCTCTCTTTCTCTCTCCCTCTAGTCTTCTCTATCAACCTTTTCTTCTCTTTTGTGTACCCGTATACATGATGTTTAGATATACATGTATATTATGTTGCTTGGGAAAAGCGATGTTTGCAATTTTTCCCTCCAATTATCGGCTGCGACTTTGTGACTTGCACGTAGTCTTTTTGTCATTTTTGATTCCCACAAAAATCTGTTGATGTCTGGTAATAATAACCATAACAGTTGACCTTTTCGTATTTATTTTGTTCTCATCTGTCAGTTATTTCATACACCATGCCGTGCATATTTTGTATTGTTAGTTCCAAAGTTAGAAGAGGAATCATGGAATTGTGATAACAAGACCTTGCGTGCTGCTTCCATGTTTGACCTTTGTACCTTACTTTGCAGGATATAAATGCAACATGTTCCTTCGATATCATCTTTCACATTTTTATCGGAAACTGAAATGGAAAATACTTCCACAAATTCCTAGAACTATGGAATCCGATTACTTCAACATATATCCTAGGTCATGTTTCCTCATTGGAAAATGGCAAGAAATAACATTTAAATATACACATTAAGCAATTTTAACAGAAGGGTATAGCCTACAGGTATTTAAACGGAATTATGGAATTTGAATTTCAAGCAAATGTTTGTTTTTTGAAGTTTCAGTTTTCAAGTATTACGCAGTTGTTCAAAATATATCAACTGGTTTATCAAAGACTTAATTTAGTTAATGGGACGTTTAAACGCCTACATGCAAATTATTGTAGAACACGTTATCCTTGCGTAATTATCCCTAAAATAATTGAACCTCAAAGTGATACATGTATTATAATGTCGTCTGTTCAGATCCAGAGGGGCATTATCTCTGTGTTAAATTATATGACTTTTTTTTGCTGATCCGAACAAAAGTCGTCCTGTGACCAAACTTTGTATGGCTTCATCTATTCTTATTTGCCCAGACAAAATGTCGGTCGACAGGTCTTGCACTCAACTAATTGCTATATAGGGATATGTTCTGCATGCAGGAAGGCCTTTTCCGTCTCATAAAGTAGGAGTATGATTTTCTCGACTAAAATTGTGTATGCAACTGTAATAGTCCAAAACAGGCTTCATGAAGGATCGTGATAACTTTTGAGCACAACCTAGAGATTGACGCTTTAAACCATAGGATAGACGAATAACATTTCATTTACAGATTACTGCCTCTCTCCCGAAATATTGGAAATGCAAACTTCTTATAATAATTACATTCCCATCATAATGTATAGTTTCTACATTATTTTACATCATATACCTGGCACTCAGCAAATTCCATTTATAAATGTGGAGGAGTCGAAAACTTTTTTTTTATTACGGGTCGCTCGTTTTGGAGTGGAAATCAACGCTTTATTATAACAGTGAGTCCACTCTATAAAAAAAACACTTCAAGTCACCATGCTTTGGAGTGGACTCAACTACAACACGAAGTGCAATGACTTCTAAAAGAGTGGATTTCACTCCTCTTTATACCTAGAGAAGGCCACGGGCCTTGTCAGAAGAAAAAGACTTTTATACACATTGGTCAGTTTGTATTCACACTTAATACGTCTGGTGCTGAGCAGAGATTTGTGTTCTCTATAAAAGCCCAAATTCGTCACTATAATCGTGTATGAACAAGTCACACTAATACTGATTCAATACGTTCCCATGTACATGTATATGTGACCTCGGCACTCTCTGTCCTATTTACATATCGAATACAGGGGGAATTTATCGATTGATTGCGACTCAGTATTGTGCTCCCTGCTTCTCAAAGCACAGACACACAATGATAACAAATCCAACCAGCATTCACTGCAAAGTTTCAACAAAAGCACTGACTATATACCCCACACATAGACACTCATATGGGACCGTGTGGAAAGACATGTCATAAGTCACACCAGTATGGCGAGCAAAACATAACATTATTGTATGAAAAACTTACTTTTGAAAGACTGTGGAATACGCAGAGAAAAGGGAAACAAGAACGATATGATTGATGGACAGCAGTCAAAGCCCTGTTAAACAAGATCAGAATATACAGCCCATCCCCCTTTTAAATGTCATTTTGTTCAAGAAAATCAAGGTTGTCATTAAAAAACACCTATAATATCAAAACTTCAACTGGATTACTCTGAATTTCGATGAACAATAGCAGACGTACCATCCTCATTCAAGTGGTAAAAATACGATGCTTTCCCGACATGACCCACAAACACAAATCTGAGATATTCAACATGTACCCGAGAATATTATTGCTCGTAGAATACAAAATACAAAAGCATCGACATCAAAAGAAAATATATAAACAACATCACTAAGTTGTATTTGAACAGTTTTTTTACAACGTTGTGTGAATAATGTACATTTACGATAAGGTTAAAGTTTATTTATGACCTAGGAAGCTTTTAGTGTTTACGAGGATGCGTTCTGAGAATTATATTTTAAACGAAATTTGTGGCGGGTCACTGATGTAGATGTCACTTACCCAGATAGAGATATAAGAATTATACACATCAGGTATAGCTCTTTATGCTTTCATAACATTACATGTAGATTAATTTACTCTAAAAACCCTAAGTAAAACGCTTCAGTATATACCTATATACCAGCAGACTTCGCATGCCTATCTGAGCTAATATAGTATTTAGCGTGTGTAACCAAGTGACGCCATTAGGCATTTTCACACCCACTGTTTCTCCCTCGACGCCACACTCTTCAGTTTCTGTACGCTTCTTTTGATAATTTCACACGTGTACCTACCCATCATGTGGCTTTCCATCATCATCATCCCCGTCGGCACCTCCAAGAGTTTTCCACAGGTAGCCGCTGATCGACTTCGGCGAAAACATGATGTCGGTCTACGATGACCACAGCACAGATCCTGAGTAGATAAGCATACAACCGCACCTTACGGCTATTATACGAGATGCAATGCAAACTCCTTTTACCGGCTACTGTTGCATGCAGATGCGGATTTGTGATGATTTCGAGTTGGCGCGCTCAATCCGAGTGTCGTCTGCTTAGAAAAAAGCATTAAATCCGATGGTAGATATCCTATCTCCCTGACTGCTGCAGCTGGTAAATCGTACTACATGTACTATATCCTGACCGATGATCGGTAGATGTATACGTGATCAGTCGCATCTGCGTTTTATTATTTTGCTCTTGAACGTCCGTGTACAATCCAAGGTTCACGATGCCAATGAGCGTTGAGAATTAATATAACAGATACGATCGCTTGCTAAATTTAGGTTCGCATTAGTATCAAATTGATTTCCTTGTCGTTGACATTACTTATAACATTTTATCACGAATCCGGCTAGATTCAACTTTATGAGCAGTCGATCACACGAGTAAAGAAATTTAAAACTTGTCGTCCTCGAATTCGGTTGCTTTGACAAAGACTAGGCTGGCATTTCTTCTTCAAACAAAGAAAGGAATGTGACCGTTCTCAAAATATTTGCTCCAAATCTCGAGTCGACGATGGCGGAAATACTTCAGTGCAAGATGTGGATTTAGGTTTAAGTTTTTCCTGGTGCAGGATACAATGCTTTATCGTGATCACGAGAGTCAACCCAGAAAATGAGGTGGAAATTATATACACGCCAATTGTTGTTCTTCTTCTGTACTTGTCTTCTCCTTTCAGAAAAATAATTCACTAAGCAACATCAAATCCGATGACCGGGGTAATAATATGATCGCAGGGCCCCCAGGGAGAACAGTATGAATACTGATGAGGCTACCCTGGGTAAACAAGACATATTATTATTATTATTATTATAAATCAGATCCAAGATGTAATGTCGAATATACAACCATGACAACTATGATTTGAATTAAAAATGTTCCACAATTACTTTTCCGATGTCTTCATCAATTCAAATTGGTTCACCCCGAAATAATCACCGTCAGAAAATAAAATGGTAATGGGTCTATCTAGTAATACGGTTCACCAATTATGTCACCACGCACGAGGAGGATTAACCGCTTAACATCTTAAATGCCACTTACGATGATCCCACCAATTGTCAACTAAGGGGCACTCCAGTTGTAAAACCACAAACATTTGAAGAAAAATTGAAGAGTCTTTGGAAGGAGGTATAAACGGATACTTAAAAACTGTCAAAGTGTTTTTGGTAGCTTCATGGTGTTGTCATTGTGTACGATCGATAATTACCCTAACGCACATGAGATTGTATATAGTTTTACTGTGATTGTCCAGGGTACCTTTTCCCCTGGTCGCCCCTTTAGACTATATATATAGCGTCATGCTCTACATAGCTCGAACAATCGCCGGCCATTGTCTAAGTCTAAGTATCTTTGTGAAGAGTACTTGATCTGAGTAGAATGGTCTCAGGAATTCCTTCAAAATAATCGTGTCAAATCCGGCTCGGATATAGAGTCATCCGCTTTCGGGATATACTTATGTATGCATCAACAGTGGCGTAGTAATAGGGCACAGGGGCACTTGCTCCCTCCCAAACCGAGGGCTGAAAATAAAAAATAAGCAAAAAAGTGATAGAAAGAAAAAAAAGAAGAAGGATAATAAAGCTGTCTGATAAAAAACGGCGCCTGAATCACTCTCCCGCACCCTTTTCCTAATCAGTAGCTTTTTGAATTCGCATTTCATTTTCTGTGTAAGACGGACGGGTCGCCCCCTCCTCCCCAGTCATTCTACCAGTGGCGTAATGAGCAAAAACGTTTGGGGGGCTGACAAAAAAAATCTGAATCACCCCACTCTAACATGCAGGCCCCGCTGAACGTTTCTCAAAGTGCTGTCTAGGGGCACAGCCCCCAAAGCTCAAGGGGTATGGGCATCAGTGGCGGATCCAGGAATTTCTTACCGGGAGGGGGGGGGGGGTACAAAAGGGCATGGGGTGACATAATATAAACGATGAAGCGACAGAACGAGGCTTTAACGACGAGGGAGCGGAGCGACCAAGCAGGGGGTGGGTCTGGGAGGGGGTTCTGGCCCCCTCCCAGAGTAAGAAGCATTTGCAATTTTAGAACCAAATTAGAAGCATTTTCAGGCACTTCCTGGAGTAATATGACGTAAAATTGCTTTCTCCTACCCCTTCCAAGAGTAGGGATATTTTGCCATTTGAGAACCACATTTGGCGCATTAATGTCCACCGGCACTTCATGGAAAAAAAGAGGCCTTCTGATTGGTTAGAAGTTAAAGAAAAGTGATCTGTCATGTCGTGAGACGTTGTATAAATTATGCTTTGATGCCGCACAATGCACAAAGACGGTGGTCCGGTACTTCACCATGCAGTAGTACTTGCAAAAATGATCTCGAGTGTATAAACTGTGTCGTTATCAGGGGCGTCGCTAGTTTTTTTTTAAGTGGGGGGGGGGGGGGGTGTAGAGGCCGCCGACTCCCGACAAAACAAGCCACCAATATTATTACCGACAAATATAAAAATGCCAATGTCCAAATGTCTACAAATTTAACCCTATAAACCCTGGGCCAGGAACTAAGTTATTTTTCAGTTCTTCCCCTCCCCCGCGAAGCGCGGAAGCTTTGACATTTCATTAAATTATTAGAGAAGACGATCCGTTGTACTGTTCTCGACTCTTAAAGCTTGTTTCGCCCCTCCCGCGCAAAGCGCGGAAGCTATGACGTTTCATTTAATTATTAGAGAAAGAAGACGATTTATTGTACCGGTCCCGACTCTTAATCCTTGTCTGAATTCAGACCCCCCCCCCCCTCCCGCGCTAAGCGCGGAAGCGTTGACGTTTTAATACATTATTACTCTTAATCCTTGTCTGAATTCATTTTCGCTCATCCCGCGTGAAGCGCTGAAGCTTTCACGTTTCATTAAATTATTAGAGAAAGAAGACGATTCGTTGTATCGTGTTCTTGTCTGAATTCAGTTTCCCCCTCCCGCGCGAAGCGCGGAAGCCTTGACACTTCATTAAACTATTAGAGAAAGAAGACGATCCGTTGTACCGTTCTCGATTCTGAATTATTGTTTCGCCCCTCCCGCGCGAAGCGCGGAAGCTATGACGTTTCATTTAATTATTTAGAGAAAGAAGACGATTCATTGAACCGGTCTCGACTCTTAATCCTTGTCTGAATTCAGTCCCCCTCCTCCGCCCGCGCGAAATGTTGAAGCTTTGACGTTTCAATAAATTATTACTCTTAACCCTTGTCTGAATTCACTTTCGCCCACCCTGCGCGAAGCGCGGAAGCTTTCACGTTTCATTTAATGTATTTAATGTATAGAGAAATAAGACGATTCATTGTACCGTTGACCCGTTCTCGACTTTTAATCCTTGTCTGAATTCCGCCCCCCCCCCCTTTCGCGCAAAGCGCGGAAGCTTTGACGTTTCAATAAATTATTATTATTAATCCTTGTCTGAATTCATTTTCGCCCATCTCGCGCGAAACGCGGAAGCTTTCAAGTTTCATTAAATTATTAGAGAATCAAGACGAATCGTTTTATTGTGTCTTTGTCTGAATTCAGTTCCCGCCTCCCACGCGAAGCGCGGAAGCTTTGTCGTTTCATTTAATTATTACTCTTCTTCCTTGTCTAAAATCATTTTCGCGTTTCATTAATTATTAGAGAAAGATTAAGACGATTCGTTGTACCGTTCTCGACTCTTAATCCTAGTCTTAAATGAGTTTTTTCCCCCTCCCGCGCGAAGCGCGGAAGCTTTGCCCGTTCATTAAATTATTAGAGAAAGAAGACGATTCGTTGTACCGTTCTCTACTCTTAATCACGTCTGAATTCAATTTCCCCCACTGAGCCCCTTAACGGTATATGTGCAGTGTTACATGATGTAAGTATGGAACGGTATGGAACGCTCGTTCGCAAATATGTGCATGCTCAGCCCGAGTGGTGGCTAGCATGTTATCTCCTGGCAGTGCTTTACAAAGTAGCTTCTGGAAAGGAATTAGTGTTACCCTAAATGGCCCTTAGTGACTATAAACAAAAAAACATATGCTCTTCCTGGCTATTTGGGAATGGGTCAGTTTGCAAGAAATAATGGAGAAACTAGCATTTTGTTGAAAATCATGTGATATCACGAACATTTATACATTACTTGTGAAAATATGTCATGGTTCAATTTTATTTTGGGGGGCTGACGCCCCCCAACCCCCCCCCCCCCCCACCAGTACGCCAGTGCATTCTACTACCCCTGTATGGGTGAACTCCCGTTACGTCTCTGTCCGTTAAAGATCAATGCATGCTAATCTCAATATAAGGGAAAACATAGGCCTTTAATAAACCGTTAATCCTTCATCTAGTAGCCCACTCACTTTTTAAGACACAATGGCCTTCATTTTACTTTCTATAAGAAATAGAGATTTGATAATCACACAATCAAAGTGAGAAACTGCGAACACAAGAATTCCTCTCCTTCCTCCTCCTTCTCCTCTCTTTCTTCTTCACCTTCTTTTTTCCTCTTGTACTTATTATCATTTCTATCATCAGTTTAATGTTGTTATTATTATCTTTAATAAATGTTTTTCTTTTTTTTCCTTATCGGTCTGTAAATATTATTTTAACTTATTAACTGTGTACATGTCTGTCGGGGACCTCACTGGAAATAAGTTCTCGAGCTTTCGTGGGTTATCCTGTTCAAGCTGACTCAATTTTGATCTGTTATTCTTGTATGTTGAAAGGTTGGCGAATAAAAACAATCAATCAATCAATCAACAAATTTTATTTCGTATGTGTTGCTTCGGCTTTCTTTTCTTTTTGGGGTGTCATTTTTTGTTTGTTTTGTTTTTGCCTTCATAAAATGACTTTTCGGACCTTCGGTATCGTGATGTTGCCCAATCTTGGAGAGAGTTGTGTTTTTCTTTTCTTCAGACCTAATCAATTTATCGAAATAACATTGACTGTTATTCATTATTGGCCCTCTAGTATGGAACCGTGGGCAAATCGGTATTCAGCAAATCAAATTTGTAACTTTGTCCACAGAGTTTGTTTTGAAACAATTTAAAGGATCTTGTTTCTAAGAAGATGATTTACAATATCATAATTATTTAAATTGTCATAATTTCAAGGATTGTGATAAAAAACACTTAAGCGAATTATAATTGAGTAACCAATCAACTTCTAGAGGCAAACATAGGCAGTTAAAATGATGTGTTATTGTGTTTATAATTACAATGGCTGCATAATTATATTTAATTGAATAGTTCGACTGCAGGCCTATACAGGAATAATAGGGGCTCCCCCCCCCCCCCCCCCCCCAAGCACATGTTACTAGATGAACATAATTTTATGCTTCATCGACTGCATGTGAAGTTTTGAAGATAAGCATAGTAGACTTTATTTCTCTTTTATTAGGTAAGATATTAAATATAAAACATTAGAGGGGCCTAGAAGATTAAAGAAAATTTGCAGAAACATTCGGAAATAATACAATGATGATTATTCGAGATGAGTGGCAGACTGCCCTCTACGATGTTAGCAGAGGCAATTAATTATTAGCCACGGCAGCAAAACACCACGACCCGATAGAGACGTAGACGTACACTCGACTCCGACTTTGTCACCAAAGTCCAAGAAGAGATCTCTTAGCTTCCAGAACGTAAAGTATTAGTGTCGCAAGCCTTTACCAAAGGATCTTATTATTTTTGGAGTAACATATTTCTGGATTTTACTCTCAAGCAACAAGGGTTTCATGAGAAGTAACACCTCTCGACATCACCCGCGGGTACCCGTCGCGTTGCCACGTCCCCGTCTAGACCCTGAAGTCGAACGGTATTGTCCGTCCTATTTAGCCGTCACCAGGCGGGCGATAACCTTTCGTGTCCGCTGATAATCGCAAAAGGAGCTCTACAAAATTAAAAATGGAGGTTGGAGTTGTGTGTATACCAGACGATGAAGATCTAAGTAGGTTTAGGAATTTGGTAGATACTACTGACGGATGGACTGTTAGATACAACAAAAACAATATAAAAGTTTGGGTTCAGAATATAAGCGAAAAGGAAGCTGCATCAACAAGAATCCGCATGTTAAAGGTGAGATGACAATCATGATCATGTCAATTGCTATCAATGCTACTTACATTGTACATTTTTTTTCAAGACAAGAACAAGAACTTGTAAGTAACAAGTTCTTGTTCTTGTCTTGAAAAAAAATTGGAGAGAGAGAGAGAGAGAGAGAGTTTTTCACCTGTATGTAGTCACAATTTTACACTGAGAAACCAGAAATGTGTGCAAATTTTGCAAGTGGTTAAGATTTGTATTCCATGAAAGTTTCTAGACAGATCTAGATTCTAGATCGAGCCTATTTTGTTCAGGATACATTCTGCCATTAAACTAACTAACAAATTTACTGTTGCATTTGGCATAGACCTCTAGACCAAAAATTTCTGTCTATTTCGTTCATTAGTCTTACTCGGTTAAGGGTCCGCTCCTCTCTTTTATAGAGACAGAAGCTGGCCATAGCGATAGGGTCTCCTTGCCGTGCCACCAAAATTTGACCTAATTTTGCCCTAAAATTTCATTTTAGCCCTAAAATTTCATTTTAGCAAATTCATATCAGATGCATTTATAGTTGAAAAGTAGACCAAGGCTATTAGGTAATATACATCGGCTCCTCTTACCAGCTTGCGTTTAGATGTCTTTTTTCAGCATTTTGTTGGTCGAATTTGAACTCCATGTTGAAATTCTTGCAGCCGTATTTTGAAATGTTACTGTCAATAGATGACGTCATCTTCCTTCGTGCGCAGTAACAGTTTAAAATAAAATAAAAATGAAATTTTAGGGTAAAGTAAATGTAAGGCAAAGTTTGGTGGCACAATCATGCCACCAAACTTCTTACAGGAGACCCTGAGCCGGCTGGCTTCTGTCTCTAAGGAGAGGAGCTGACCCTACCCAAATAAGAAGCTAACAAATGAAAGAGACAGAAATTTGTTATCTACATGTACATGTACATTTGGCATTACTGAATGACACAGAGCACCAAAACTAGAGAAAGAAAATAAATGTTGAAAAAGCTCCGCCAAGGAACTACTACATGTAGATTTTTCTGCCGAGAAAGTTTCATGCTGTGAAACTAGAGAATTACAACTTACACGATATTCATGTACATGTACATGTAGTTCCTAACCATGAAACATGTTGCTGTCATTTGCAATTCATTTAAATTTCTATTATTACAAATACAATACGTATAGTAACTTGTATCATTAAAAAAAAAAAAAAAATCGAAGGTGCAGTGTACCGGTATGCAGTGCAATTTTTTTTATTTTATTTTTTCTTTGCAAAATAAAAGTGATGTTGGACTTTGACTCTTTCTGTTTCCCAAGCCGTGACTAAGACTCACTGTTGTACGTGTAGCTTGTCATTATATTAGTACTCTGGAAAAGATCAATAGTCTGTTGGGAAGTGAATAAGAAATTATTTTCAAAATTGATAAAAAAAGGCCACCTGCAAGACAGCATTGGTGAGCATTCTTTTGTTGAAAGTAGACAGCAACATACAGTTGTATTGTACTGTACATGTAACTCAAGTTCATAAGTGTAAATGTGTGAGAGGCAATTGAAACTACAGAAATTGAAAGTACACATAGAAACTTATCATGTGCTATACATGTACATGTATGATCCATGCCATGGAAGTTCCATATTTCTTATGAGGATACAAAATAATTAGTACACCTGTATATGCTGTATAGAGGACTAGATTTCATGATTACTTTCTTCTGTATTTTGTTTTGTTGCTGTAATGAATTTATATTCAGAGCCTCTTAGAAAACCACCATTGTCAATGCAAATTTGATACCATGTACATGTGTGAATACAGAAATAAATAAATGAACGAATGAACAAAAAAGCAGTGAATGTGGGTGGTCATGATCCAGCACTTAACAAAAAGTGCCTGATTTGGATTCAGTTTTTAATGAATTATTTGGACAAAAGGATACAATACATCAATAGCCTGTGCAGTCACTATCCTATACAATGGTATGAAATATACACCTGTACAGCTGTACAAAAGCCAATAGTTGTGATGATGTACAACTGTATTTAGGATATTTTTAAAAACATAAATGTCTGATTCTGTGATAGAAGATTACCGGTAACGGTAATAGAAGATTTATTCAAAATTTCTAAGATCTCAATTATTTACGTACTAGTACACTGCACATGTACAGTATGTAGCTCATTATAAACATTAGAAGTGGCTCATGTTCCTAACCCAGTGAAAGAAGAGAAGTGATGTCCATTCCCGAAGAATACTGCTTTTACGAAAAGGGTATTGAAGATTGGAGTCTACAGTACTACTTTTGAAGGACTCTGATTCATGAAGTATTGTGCAAATAGACAAAAGGCAGATCAGAACTCTAAATAAATCTTTTTCAAGGAACGATCATATTGTCCCAACCTTTAAAGGGATCATTTAACAATGTTAAATCTGAGAAACACGGCCCTACGTGTTATCAGTGTCTGTGAAGGATGTAATATTGAAGCCCTATAAAAAAATTCGCTTCAAAATGATCAAGAAGTGCCTCAAAAAAGTAAAAATCTTTGAGTGACCGGTTTTACCATACTCGTTTTCCCCGATAGACTGTAGTGTTATGAAAACCGTAAGGCGAACGGTTTTCAAAATTTGTAATTCCAATCATAAATATCTTGATAATCAGACAGGCGATCGGCTTGTAAAAGTCATGGGGTTCCTGACTGACCTAAAGGTTTATAACTATCATTGCATCATGAGCTAAATCCAGAATTTTGTTTCAGAATCTGAGGCAAAGTTACCGGATCCCTTTAATGCACTTTTTTTAACACGTCCCATGCATTAGGACAGAATTCACAGAAAAGTATCAATGAAAAAGGACAATGTAATTGATCACCTTTCAAGAACTCACTTTTTTTTCTACCCCAGTATCTAAAAAATGAGCTCTTGGATTTTATAAAATATCTGACCATTTGTTTTGAAATCATTACACATGACATGCACATGTACATGTACAATGTACTAGACGCCTCTATCTGGCTCTATAATTTTCTGTTGTTGCAAGTACTGAATGAAATATAAATTCGATATGATTTTGCTCTGTTTTGAAAGTTTGCAAACATCTTGAAATTTGTTTAATCAGCAATAGTATACATTACAATGTACCTTCATGTAGTCTTCATGTAAGTTCATGTACATGCAGGAAGTTTTTAAAGGGCACTTCAACCCTTCTAATATTAGTTCATTTGAATGAAAGCAGAAAGGCAAAAGTTTTAAATATATCGGACCTACTGTATACCAGTACTACAGTATAGTAAGAAAGCCATGAATATTTGCAACGCCATACAAAATAAAACAAAGCATGTACAAGACATGTACAATGTACTCACATCTACATGTGTATGTATGTACCAACATTGTAACAGTAGTCAGGGAAAAGATCAAAAGACAGAACTCTATTCTCCTCTCGCTGTACAATGTACAAGTTGAATTTTATCATTTAATTTGAATTACTACAGGTGACACACAGTCAATACGTAAAATGCATGCATTTGAATTGCATCCCCGGCTTAAATACCAAATAGGTCATTTGCTCCATGAGTGATTGGGCTTTGGAAGTCGTTTGAAAGTCAATTAAACCTCCTGAATGCCCTGCGTCCTCCTTCTTGGAAAGTGGAGAAATCTTTTCTTCCGTCGTTCTCCTCTTGGCTCCTCCTCTCATCCTGGTTGAATCAATGTGAGTGGGTGGGTGGGTGGCTGGACACGGGCAGTGCGTGGGTTGATGACTTTAAAAGAGGCAGAAGTAATCTTGTTTAGAAAGATCATTGCCATCACACTTCTCAAAATAGAATAGATACGATATTAAAAGTCAAAGGTTAGGCTGTACATGATTTTATTAGTTTATGGAGGTATACAGTGGAGAAATTATCTCCCGCTTCTTCCTTACATGTACAATTGTTTTTTTATGTTTGTACATGTACATGTACATGTACTGTACAGTATGTCTTCTGTGAACTCTTGTAGTAAATGTTCAGTATTGTATGTATACAATGTACTGTACTACATGTATGTGTACATGTACAGTGTACACTATAAAGACCCTATCCAATGAAAACTGTACTACTTATATCAATTGAAAGCTGAATGAACAAACAATGTAGACTACAAATATAAAGGAATAACAAATATTTTCCCTTTCAGTATTGCACAAAAGCAAATTAAAACCTAATTTTCTACAATTATACATGAACATGTGCAGTATATTACATTTTTAGTTTTTTACAGATGTATCATGTATCCATGGGCGTAAATCCTTACGTAATACCTTTTGTTCAGGGGGGATGAATGAATAGATCATCCCCCCCTGAACAATAGGTATCAATGACAGATTTACGCCCATGCGTGTATCAATCAGATATGATTATTTACGTCTGTGGATGAACCTTTAACGTCACCATCTGAAAGACAGGACTCAGTTTCGAACCTGCGTCCTCGTTCTCGTCCTCGGCTGAATCAGTTTGTAACTTCCATTGTTAGCTGGATTACAGTCACACACCACAACGCCCTGTTTTTAAGGACTTGTCCTCTTTACATTATACTCAATGATGTGTGAAATGTTGTTAAGGGTCATTTCAAATTGGACCAACCCTTTCAAGATTCCTTATAGATGCTAACTGCATTATAGAAGTTTGAAGAGTATTTTAAAGATGACCGGGGTCACAGGACAACCTTTCATCCCTTCCCCCGTCATGTGCCCTTGTATTAATGTGCATTTCATCCAAAAAGAAATAAAGGCCCCCTCTCCCCCGCCCCCTCCCCCATGCCTAGACCCATGCTACCACATTGTACAGGAGTATAATGATATGATTATTTTTACACTATGTAGTATCTCTACAAACACTGTACAGTACATGTACAAAAATGTTTGTGATGTGACTCCTCATTGTTTAACCAGAGTAAAGACAGACTTCAATGACAAGCATACACTACATGTACAAGTATCTCCATGCAGCCATGGCACTCAAGCAAGAGGATGGCAACGTCTGTAGATTTATGAACTTGAAGAGTAAAGACAGACTTCAATGACAAGCATACACTACATGTACAAGTATCTCCATGCAGCCATGGCACTCAAGCAAGAGGATGGCAACGTCTGTAGATTTATGAACTTGAATTGCGTCACGGCTGACGGGTCAATAGAAACATGTATTGATCGGTTAAGATGATTGCCGCTTGCATACATGTCTCTCTACGTGTGTGCAAGCATGGCACCTGTAATGATATTTCGGGCATTGCTGGAGGGAGGGTGGGAATCTTGAAGAAGAAAGATCTCAAGATTGTCGGTTACCTTGGATTGATCAGATGCAGGTGGTTTGGAAGAAGAGCGCGTCAAGGGGTACAGGATTTGTTTAAAGGGGATCTTTGGTTTTTAAAGGGATATTTGGTGTATACTAGGGCTGTGCACAACCGTGTAATGAGGTACCCGAGTACACTCCCAGGCTTACAAGCGAATACTCAAATATTCAGACGCCATGTTATTTTTTTATTTTTTTTTATTTTTTTGCCACCACCATACCACGGGAGCAGTATCCCAGGTCCGTCTCCGAAAACCCATGCAATTTTACTTCGAGTTGCAGTTGAAGGCGCAGATTTAATAATAATAATAATACTAAACAATCCTGTGTTTAAGACTTCTTTTCCTCAGAGTCCAAACAGAAATCCGGACATTTGGTCCCAGTTTCTGAGTGCTGAGTTGACAGTGATTGAGCTGGAAAAAAGAAAGAAAAAAAATCGCTGCCGAGTATTAAAGGTACTATGTCCCTTTTGCAGCCAACCTCAAATTCTGTAGAACTTTGCAGGAATTATGAATATGTCATGTATGTCCTATCTGTGAAATTTAAACGTTAGCAGTGCCCTCATATTCAAATTATGCAAGGAAACCCGTTTACTTGCTAGACTTCACTGTCAGACACTATTGAGTGACTGACTGGCTTTTTTCTTCTTTGGTAATAACATACATGTACATGAAAAAAGTTGTAAAGGGTAGATGAGCATTTGTCTACATCAATAACCCATTTCTTGTGATGGCGAAGATTAAACTGATTGAATCTTTGCGCAGCATAAAACGTATGACCATTCGGTACAATTGTCTGAAAATCAAGACTATTACTTTTGGGCTCTATAGCCCTAAAGTCAATTTGACAACTAATATTCGTTATTTTCCCACTTGAAGACATTTTTAAGCCCCAATTTTTTTAGGGAAGTTCTGAATTAGTATTATCTTTCAAATGCAGTTGGAATTTAACTTTTTCATTTTTTGGCCTGCAAATGGACATAGTACCTTTAAAGTATGAGAAATCGTCCTCGAGTAGTTGTTAACACTGCAAGTACTCAAATAATCGAGTACTCTTGGCAGCCTTAACATGTAGATGTAGTAAAAACTAGTAAAGTTGTACCGGATCAAATAAGGAAAAACTGTTATGCATGGGATATTATAGCAGGATGTTGTTAGCTTGAATTGATACCATTACCTGTATCCTGTTGAACTGGCTCCACTTCTTGTTCCTAGATCTGTCTGCCAAAGTAATTTAACACGATTGTTAAAGATGAAGTTGAGTTCTGGTCATGCGATTGCATTGTGAAAGAAACGGTGTGGAATCGACCAGAAAAGGTTGATCATCTAGCATAAGAATTTATGTGTATTGCAAGGTTCTGGAATCATCAAAATGAAAAGAAATTTGGCCAAGTATTGGTAAAGTTACAAACACTGTACACAGAAAGATGTATATGGGACTACACAAACATGTGGCGTAAAAATCCTACCCCAGAGTTTTACGATGTTACATGACATATTTAGAATATGAAGGCATTTGAAGAGCCATGCTTTTCAGGGAACATGTCTTATCTGCTGTTCTTCCACATTTGCATAATAAGAATGATAATGCTCACAAACTATTCTTCACCTCTTCCCAGAACTCAACCTTCTCTTTAAGTACTTACTAATGGAAAGATTTTTGTAATGATGGCTGTACATGTACACTGTAGGCCTTCATCAAAAAGGAAAAAAGTTCACACATTTTCATTTTGGATGAGTGATAGAAAAAGAAAGAACAGTGATAATGAAATCAAATGATGTGAAAGTGAAACTGATAAATGTAATATTCCTGACTTTGAATGTTTTATAAGTTCTTTTTGTAAAAGTTACCTGTATTGTACATGTACTGTACATTTGATTGAAGTAATTACTTATGTTAATTTTTTATGTTATATTTCTGTCCCATACTGTAAAAAAATATATGATGTATCAGCTCCTGTTGTTAAGTCCTTGATAAAATGCATTCTGTACTTTGCAATTGATATACACTATTTATCTGTAATATCTGTATCGTTTATTTCCTTCGTTTTTTTCTTCTCCTCAGACCGTTAACGTAATGAACGATGTATCCGCACCTCTTGCCTACGATGTCCTCCATGACCCAGAGTACAGGAAAGAATGGGATAAACACATGATAGAAGGAAAGGAGATCTGTATGCTCAATCCAAATAACGACATCAGCTATTATTCACGTGAGTAATCTCGATTTGGTGTCATAATGATATAACAAGATGAAAATAGATAGTAATTCTGAGAATATAATAAACAAGGAGAGTGTAACATTTTCAGTTTTGTTTTAGTGCTTGGCTTGCCTATGATTAAAGAAGTGAAACATTTTCTGGAGTCCATTCCCACTATCGGGCAGGTCCAAGCTATTTGGATTGTGACGTACGGGACATTCAGAGACTTTAAACAAGAAATAATAACAGATGAAATTATTTATATGGCTATCTTTTGTTATGAGTCTGTGGCTATTATGGGCTAGTTCATTTGTGGAAAGTTTTAGTTCTGACTAATATTTTAATTAATTTTTAATGTAATTAGTGTGCTGCGTGACGTACGGGACACAGCATAATAGCCACAGACTCATACCAAAAAATAGCCATATAAATAATTTCATCTGTTGTTATTTCTTGTTTAAAGTCTCTGAATGTCCCGTATGTCACAATCCAAAACGCTTGGACCTGCCCTATCATTATAATTATATTGCTAATTTTTATTGTCCTTTCAGAAGTATACAGTGTAACTAAATAAAGTTTGAGCATACAATGTTAGAGAGTAGTCGGAAGCAAGTATTTGATACATACACTGTACATACATTATGTAGTTACGGCAGTCAAACTTGTCTATTAAGGCTGCGACTGGCTGCCTACAGGAAACACAAACATTGGCCACGGTAGACAGGTCGTCTTTCTAGAGAGGTTCTTCAACACACATTTCCTTCTGGAGGGAGGCAGTATGTACGTGATGTGATCACTATAGACAGGTAGCCTTTATAGAGAGATGGCCATTGAGACAGGTTTGACTGTATAAGAAAATTATATGAAATGTGCAGCACGGTACTCCTTACTTTTGCATCAAAAGCATGGGAGCAGAAAATGTGCATATTATCTCATTCTAGTTCACTGAACTGAATGAAAATCATAGACTACTACATTAACCTTTGATAATGTGTGTGAAAGCAAAGTCTTGTGGAATAACCCTTTTCACTCGTGACTGACTTTCAGATAACCTTTCCACCATGATGGTTGAAAGATGATACATTACTTCTGATGCAACTTTGAAAGTACAATGTCACGATAAATCTTCTAGATATCGATTGTTACTTCAATTAGATGCAATCACTTTTCATCTCCGTGTTATCTACAGTAGAAAGCTACATGTAGTAGATAGCTAGATACAAATGTTCTTGCAGTCTATCATATACAGTATGTTAGAGGTAAAACAAGGTAAACTTTCACAGTGGCTGCAAAAAAGATACTGAAGACTGTTTCCCAATATACAGTGCGTCCCAGAAAAAACGAAACCGAAAAGTATCGATGTTCTATCATAACTTAATCACAACTATAATTAATGAATGATACATATTTGGAAAGCTTAGAGTCTCCTCTTTCATGTGATGCTACTCGGATGATGCATATTTCACGCATGAGTGATTAAAAGCAATTTGAAGGAAGGAAACCAAAAATACATTTGGCGGGCGGTATCTGAATTTCGAAGAAAAATTCACATTTCTAGAAAGTTGAGTTTCTGCCCTTTCATATGACACCTCAATCAGGAAAAATGAGCTAGGAATGACAAAGTTCTGTTTGTTTTAAGTAGTGCTTGCATTTCCATAATTTTATTAAACGAATTCGTTTTCACTGGCTGCCTGCCGTAGCAATAAACGAAATTAACAAAAGACTTAACTCCGTTTCGTTGACAATCAGCCGTAGACGAGAGTCTTCATGCATGGCTGATTGTCAACGAAACGGAGTTAAGTCTTTTGTCAAATCTGCTTTTTGCTACGGCAAGCACCCAGTGAAAACGAATTCGTTTGTTGAAATTATGAAAATGTAAGGGCTACTTTAAACAAACAGAACTTTGTTATTCCTCGCTCATTTTTCCTGATTGAGGTGTCATATGAAAGGGCAGAAACTCAACTTTCTAGAAATGTGAATTTTTCTTCGAAATTCAGATACCGCCCGCCAAATGTCTTTTTGGTTTTCTTCCTTCAAATTGCTTTTAATCACTCATGCGTGAAATATGCATCATCAAAGTAGCATCACATGAAAGAGGAGACTCTAAGCTTTCCAAATATGTATCATTCATTAATTATGGTTGTGATTAAGTTATGATAAAACATCGATACTTCTCGGTTTCGTTTTTTCTGGGACGCACTGTATAAAAATGCTTTGCTTAGCTTTATTACATGCACGATTGCACATGTACATGTACATGTACATGTACATGTACACCATTTTATAGGAGCTTTATAATTATTGATCCTTTCTTGGTATCAAATGTTATTTTCACACGGCAAGAAAGTAGCACTGATTTTCTAAAGAAGAAGAATTGTCCATTATTCAAACTTTGAGACAGCACTTCAGTGTAAATCAAAAATAAAAGAATCCAATATCTGCGCATTGCTCCACATCCAAAAATTCATACTCTAAAGAAAATACCAGCCTCATTGAAAAAGCGCATCCCTTACAAAGAGGTATATTCGAGGATCTTCTCATTTTCCATTGTTTGCTTTATCAAGGAATACTTGATCCAAATTCTGAAACTGTGATTGTCGACTTTACCCCGGTTGAATCTCACTAGATTAGCCATCGGAAAGGTCAGGCATGGGGATAAGAATTTTTTATTTTAAAGGTACTTTTGAGTTGGATCTGTTTGCTCTACATCATGCGCCTTTGTTTGTCGATCGGACTCCATCCTCCTGGACCCTCTCTCTCTCTATTGACTCTTCTGGTTAATGGCGTTTTGTGAAATGAGTTGAAAGCTTTTTGTGAGATTTTTAATCCATTACTAAGGTGGAGATGTCAGAGAGCAAAGAAGATTCTGTGTCTTGCACAGAGTTGCACCATCAAAGCCCAATTTTGCATATTCACAATGTGTACAACTGTACATGTGTATCAGTTATTTTGGTTTGGATTTTGGATTTGCATGCTAATTATTGCTTACTTCAGGTTTATCTCCTTGCCCTGAAATTGTAATTCCATTACGAATAATATGAAGTATTAGCCCTGCATTGTTAATAATTAACCATGACCTGGGCTTTTCCTCTTTTCTATTTTTATATACTTTTTAGTTGTTGTAGTATCTATACAAGTGAATGTACTATTGCTTCCTTTGTTAATAATCATAGTTGTTAATAAAATGATATTGAAACAAAAGGTCAAGTAAGTCCTTAAATACATGTAAATGTATACCAAACACATGTGATACATGATACACAGTTTGTAAATTCTAATAATGCCAATTCACTGTGTTATGAATATATAATGGCTTACACATGTATTGTAGAAATTAAAGATGATAATGCTTGTATTTAAAATTCAGCTGTTTCTACTCTGATTACTTCTACCTTGTGAAAATTCTCATGCTGCCTTCCTACTTGTAAATTTGCTGGTATTCTTTTCTTTTTATCCTAACTTTCTTTCTACATGAAGTGATGTACAATGTAGGTAGCTTCTTCCTAGTCAAAAAGAATTTAAAAAAACTTCATGTAAATTGTACTGAAAGTAAAATGTATTTGTGTATTTAAAGAAACTGCCTTTGTTCTGAAAGTAATTTATGATTTCTTTATTTGCAGTGAAATGTCCGACACCAATGAAGAACAGGGATTTCGTGACCCAAAGAACGTGGTTAGAGACAGACCGGGAGTATCTCATTTTCAACCATTCAGTATTCCATAAGGTAACTATGATTTCCAAAAACAATTCTTGTCTTTAATTTCATAGTATTGCATACCTGCCAACCACTCCGATTTAGGCGGAGTTACTCCGCTTTTTTCATACCCACTCCGAATTCCGATTGCATGCCTCAAAACTCCGATTTTTTTTAATTTTTTTAAAATTTACATTTTTTTTTTTTTTTTTTTTTTTTTAAATTTTTTTTTTTTTTTTTTTTTAAAACAAACGACTGTTGCATAAGACTAAAGCATAACACAGCACTGATGACCAGATCACGCCGACATCCGCGCTCGCGCTCATAGAAGATATACACAGCGCAGCCCGAACGTGATCGTTAGTTCCGCAGTCATTATCCATGTACTGCATGTACTAGTACATGGAAGCACGTGCGCAAGCTATATCGATAAAGTGTGTGCGGATGTTGTACTAATACATACACTACATGCAGCGTTGTTGCATAGTAACTGCATGCGTATAGCCCACGTGTATTTATATTACATGTGCAGTTGATACACCGTGCATAAACACTGTATACATTGGCGTGTTTTCTTCAATGCTTGTGCGATGACTGCGATCGTGGAAGCTTGTCATTTACCGGACTTCCTCGGATTTATTTTGGATTACTACTACTATATTCTTCTTCTTCGTTGATTTCTCCATTTTTGAAGGACAAAATGGGTAAGACTCGTGCTGTTCATAATCAGAAGTATAAGAAAGAATACAAAAATTGTTTATGTGTGGGGCGAAAAGGTTGAAGGAAAAGGCCCATTTGCACCATTAAAATGGAGAGAAAAAAAAATAGACCCTAAAGTCCTGTGTACCCCCCCCCCCCCCCCCCCCTCCCCCCCCCCCCCCCCCCCAATCTACGGGCTACTACCCCAATCCTTCGGTGGTTCGCGACCTCGTAGTCCATCCAGAAAAATTTACTCCTAATTTCTCTTGTCTCAGGTTGGCAGGTATGGTATTGATTTATGAAATGGATGTCTTCATTTCCACAATTTTATGAATCTGTCTCAGAACTTGTTAGATGTATCAAAACCAGTGATAACTCAGGATGACATTGAAATTAATGTTAAACAGAAAATGATTTTATGATCCTAGAATTAAGTTAAGTTTCCCTTTCATACATGGACGTTGTAGTCTTTTACACCTCTTTTTCATGAAAAGGCTAAAAATGTTTAAGACTTTTACTCTTATTACAGCTATCATTCCACATGAATCCATGGTATGCACATACAAATTACATTAGTTACATTTACGTTGAACTGTGATAACCCAACAGACCAGATATGACGCAGTAAAAACCACAGCGATTTTTTTAATGACGACAAAAGTGTAATGCGCCTCACATTTTTGTATCTTACATACATGTACATATTAAACACAGAGCAGTTGCCGTTCATTTTCACATAAAAAGCACAGATATCTTTTTTTTTTTACTGCGTCGATCTGAACGAGCTGTAACTCTACACTGTACATGGCCCATACATACATGTACATGTATATATCCTGGTATACCGGTACCAATATTTTCAGGTGTCACTGGTTCTTTCTTTTTCTGAAATCAATGTACACACACCTCGTATGCTGTATCGATGTATGATTGCTCCAATTATACTGCCAGCTGTTAGCTATATGGATTGAACTAAATATAAATGTGTCTATATGTGGATACTGTATGGCAACAAAAGTAGAGGACCTAGGATAGAACCTTGTGGTACGCCGTGTAATAGAAGAAAAATTGGAGGAATTATTATTATAAACTACATATTGAAATCTATCAGAAAGATTACTTTCAAACCATGCAAGATGACATACAAATTTGAGTGTTGTTCTAGTTTCCAAGTGGTGAGGCAACACACCGATTCGGAGCTGGGAGACATTGCCAGGCAAAGCGCCAGGTGGAGGGGCATAAATTGAAACTTAAAAAAAAAAAAAAAAAATTGGTGTACCGTGTATAAACCGCACCCCCGACTTTGAATTTTTTTCAGCGGCAAAAAGATGCGGTTAATACACGGTAATTACGGAATATTTACATACTGTAGTCTGGGCTATGCAAGATTACATGTACATGTTCCTGTATCCACTATCCATGCACAGTCTTTTGCTCTAAAATTTGTAATACCGGTACTGGCATTTTGATCTTTGCTCTTTATATTTGAACATTAAATTGTCTGTTTGGAGCCAGAAGGGTGTTAACTCATATATTTTAACACATAGTATAATGCCCTACTGACTCTCAACAGATATCCAGGTGTAATATTGTAAGTTTTCAAAGCAAATAAGGTGCAGTTGTGCATAGAGTGTAACCGTCGCCCCATGTGGTTAAAATCACCAGTCGTACTAGTACGTACCATTTGCTTTTGGCACATCATGGGGTCTTAATATCATTAAAGTTGGCTTCAAAGGAAAAACCTCCCACTAGAATGATTTGTTTTCTTTTTAATTTCTTTCTTTTCTAATGAAAGAATAAATTTTGTGGGACTCACACAGGCAATGTGAGTAACAATAAGTAATTTAGACACAAAAACGACAACATACATGTAAGACATGCTTTTAAAGTCTTTGTCTTACTTACTGTACCTGTATGATAATGGGGATGAAATCATGTATGGAATTATGGAGAAGAAAACAGGCCATTTACTTTAGAAGGGAAACAAAGTGTACATGTACACTGTAGGCATACCTGTACATTATATACAGTATGGCAGTTAAGCTAGCTATCATTGCCTTTTACAGAACTGATCATGAAATAGATAATGGGTAATTTGGGAACAAACATTAACCTGGGAATATTGAGAATAACAAATACCTCCTAGCAAAAGCAAAACAAATACTTCAAGGCGAGCCAGGGAGTTGCAGGCAGCTTTAAAAGCTCTTAATTGCCTCATGGAAAACGTCCATGTACCCATTAATCAAACTGCAAACAGATTTGGGGGATTCCAATACCATTCCATGGTCACGCCTACCAGTATAAAGTCTTGATCCTTACCGCTCAGAAGAGTCAATGATTAACAAATCACAAGGCCGGTTTGCTTTTCTTGAGGTTACCCTTATCTTTGCCATAGACCCTTTGTACAGGTTTCATCTCATTTCATCTCCCTTTGTTTATTAAGTGTCCAAGTTTTTTTTTTCAAATGTAATTATAGAACCATCGTCATATTGAATCATTGGAAATTAAGGCAGGTTATACCAATACAGGGTTTTTAAAAAGGTGCCAGGGTGATCGAAATCATCATCATTTGACCTGAGTCAGCAAAAGAATAAGTTATCAATTAGGTAATATTCAGGTTTAGAATGAGATTGCAAGTCAAACTGCAACAGGAACCTAGCAGGAAAGATAACAAGATTTAGTGTTTGATCAAAATGTACACATGTCTGAATCCAGTGATGAGGATCGATTATGATTTTATGCTTAATTTAATGATCTAAACTAATTAAAGATGTACATGCCGGAGGACTTTGTTTTTAATGAGTTTAAAGTAAACCTGCCACATCTTATTTTGATGATGGTTAAGCTTATAGAGATAATACCATATTGATCACTGAGTTTTAAGAACAAATTCATTTTAACGTATCAAAATTAGAATTATATGAATTACAATGTATTAATATTCCAGCATACCGACAAATTGTTTTTCTCAGGATCTACGTCTATCAGATCCACAGATTATTTTCAAAATTAGATATGATAGAGCGATAAATGTACAATATGGATCTGTGAAATAAATGAAGATGTGCAAAGTGCAGTTTTGTTCTAGTTGTATTCCACAACACTTTTTCTTTCACCATTTATCTATATGTCCAAGGTACAATTCATGTGGTGATGATCAGAAATTTGTTTTAAAAGGAGTCGTAATGTCATCAAGTACATTTGTAAATGTCTCACTAGGCCCATTTCTCACTAGGCCCATTTACCACAAAGACCATTTTGAAAAACCATTGAAGTTTGCTAATTTTGGGGATGAGTAGAACGCATTCGCGACTTGTACATGTAGTTGCCCTGCATGCGTTAGCGCGGAGAGTCACGTGACGAAAAACCTGTGTCTCACTGAAGTTTGCTTTTACACTGCAAAAAACCAGTGAAACTTTGCAGGCATTAAAGGTGGGTTTTTGTTTTTTTTTTTTTTTGCGTCGCATTTGCCGGTAGTAGCTATGCAATGCTATGCAACTACGGACAAAACACCAGAATGTGAGAAAAAACAATGATTTTTTTGTTGCAGTGCAAATGCAGCTACTACATGTACATGTGTGTACGTCTACCGTTCAGGAAAATGGGACCAATGTTGTTCACCATTTATTTATAGGTCCAAGGTACAGTTCATGTCGAGACGATCGGATATTTGTTTAAGAAGGAGCCATAATGACGTCAAGTAAATGTCTAGTCATTAAGCTCGGCATCATGAGCTGAGAGGGACATTATCTCACTATGTGTCTCTATCGTTCAGGGAAACGGTGCAAGGAGTATCGTTTCATGTCGATCGACAAAGTAAGGTCAATTTCATGCTCAAATGAGTTCCGATATGACATAAATTCTACATGGATAGGCGACAGTACGTTGAATAGACTGTTGGGTAACCACCAATAGAACCTTTAGTAATGCTGCTCTTTTAATAGTTAAAGAGCAGATCTAGGACTCA
This sequence comes from Strongylocentrotus droebachiensis, assembly GCA_035222895.1. Taxonomy (NCBI): domain Eukaryota; kingdom Metazoa; phylum Echinodermata; class Echinoidea; order Camarodonta; family Strongylocentrotidae; genus Strongylocentrotus; species Strongylocentrotus droebachiensis. The sequence goes on along the minus strand of JAVYIG010000226.1, from coordinate 471,052 downwards.
TTTTCTTGAGGGAAAGGCATCCATTAAATTTTGTTTTCATATAAAAGAACATATGATTTGAAACCAGTTTCACATGTATTTACATGTAGTTATCCTTTTCAAGACGATGCAGATTTCCTGTAAAAATACAAGAACATACAGTTTGTAATGTGTTTGGATTTAGGTGGTCTTTCAAGGTGGTTCATATTTTGCCATGAACAAGTAAATAAAAGCCAAGATTTCTGAAAATTTTGTCCAGAGATTTGCTTGCATTGGGCGTTTTGCAGAGATTCACATCTGAGGATTCAATCTGAGGATGCACAGTCCTTAACTTTTATATAGAGTACCAAAGTATGACGTCATACTGGCCAAGTTATTGAAGTTGCTGGTTTCAAACAATTTTGCGCTAAACAATGGTACAGTGATAACGCCAGCCCCAAACATTTGCCCCGTTCCTGCCTGTTGCTTGAGTGATTTTCGCGATGAACCTTATGTGCAAGCTCTGTTGTTTATAACTTGTAACCTGGATGCATTTAGTCAGTGTAACGTGAACACTTTGGTGCTCTATTCCGTGAAGTCATTCTGAAGTCATACATGTACCAACAGGGAACCTTAGCCCTATCAATACTAGATAAAGGTTGGCAAATGAGGCCTGTCTTCGTCAGCTCGAGATTGCCAAATAGCCCGCTATTTCTGATTTGGGAAATAATCCCAAAGTTACAAATCGCATCTTCATCAGCTCGAGACTTGACCTCGAAACTAAAAACTTGAGTTCAAGATATTTTGCTCAGCGTTCGCGCCTGGTGCGAGTCTTCGGGCTGGTGAATACGCACCGGACAAATAGCGGGATATTTTGCCAACTAGCCCTAGATATATTGGGACGATTATCTCAACCAAATATCCCGCTAATTGCAACTTCGGGCTGATAAAGACGCAAATTAACTGGATAATTTGCGATCAGGATAGTTCAAATAGCGGGATATTTGGCAATCTTGAGCTGATGAAGACAGGCCTATGGTGACCCACAAAAAGCAGCGTCCTTTGCCTTCCCCTGACTGCTCTCCCTTAAGGATACCATACGCACAGAGCGTATAATCATGGTTCAGTAGACAGTGCCTAGTTCGCGATTAACCCATGAATTATCAAAAGTTCAAAACTGGCAGCGGCCAGCCATCTGGCATCGAGCCCTTCGCAGATTTACAATGTAGTACACAAGCTGTCTGAAGTCAAAGATTGCTTACGCTTGAGATACAATATAGTAAAGGAGAAATGAATTTTTTTGTGTAAACATGACTGAGATACTACTATTTAAGTACATTTACATCATTGTATGTGAAATGTAAATAGGTGTAATTTGCAATTTTGCAGTTCCTATTGGGCATCACCAGTATATTTTGTAATCACTTTGGGTGCATTCTTTTACTTTGCCACTTTTACTTTATGCACATGTACAATGCTTTATGAAGATGAAAATGTGTATCTCTATTTTGCTCTTCCTTCCCCTCGTCTCTCTCTCCCCTATTTCCCTCCCTCCCTCTTTCTCTCCTTCCCTTCCCCTGGAGTCCCCTCCCCCTCTCTCAAAATCTCTCTCCCCATGCTCCCTCCCTCCCTCCCCCTTCCCCCTCTCTCTCTCCCTCCCCCTTCCCCCTCTCTCTCTCCCTCCCCCTTCCCCCTCTCTCTCTCCCCATCTATCTATCTCCATCGCTCCCCCTCTCTTGCCCTCTGCATCCCCTGAATAACAGGTGTTTTATTCATTTCTTGGCTTGATTTTACTTATCTTTAAATATCTGTCTTCCTCTGCAATCACAAATTGTCCACAAGTACTTTCAACCATTCATTTCGAGGTCCCTTTCTATCTACATCATTCAACATATCCCCTAACCTCTCAGTTTACAAAGCAATGCTATAAACAAGAATTGTGTTTAACAAAATCAAAGCATTACTATATGATTTGTGTTCCATTGAAAATTCAATTTCTTAACCTCCCCTGGGAAAATGAGAACTGTTTTTTTCTAAGCCACCGACCTGGGCAGAGAACCCTAGATCCACCACTTATTAAAATGTAGAATTCACATGATGACTACATGTAATTGTTAATTCTACCACTGAATGTGAAGCTCTACCTTGAGATCTGTTTTGATGTATGAAAGTAGACTGTGACTCCAGCATTCTTGTTTGGCATTGTTGATGGGCAATCCTCATTAGCCCTATTTTACAAAATAGCCTGCCAATTCTAATCCGCAGGAATTAGCCTGATTACAACGAGCTTGAGCCACATGTAATTCGCAGTGAATCCCAAGCAAATTAGAGCTCGTTTGTGAAATAGCCTGCTATTTGTTCAATTCGTGGGCTGATTTGCTGATGGAAGATTCACTTGGACTGCGATATGATCTTGACCTTGAGCTAAACTCTTGAGTGAGCAGTAATTGACTCGGTGTGAAGTCGGTAGGGAACTCCAACCTCTGACTACTTCCTTGAAGATTCCTGATCAGTGAAACCTGAATATAAAGACCGCTTAAGAGAGACAAGAAAAGCGGTCTTTAGAGGCTGGTGATCTTTGAATATGTCCAGGTCCGTCTAGAACACACTTCATCGAAAAGCACTAGTCAAGGGAAACAGAAAATTCTGTCTTTCTATACAGGTGGTCTTTCTATACAGTGCGTCCGAGAAAAAAAGAAACCGAGAATTATCGATGTTTTATCATAACTTAATCACAACTATAATTGATAAATGACACATATTTGGAAAGCTTAGATCCTCCTCTTTCATTTGATGCAACTCATATGATGATGATTCAAATTGCTTTCAATCACTCATGCGTGAAATATGCATTACATGAGTTGCATCAAATGAAAGAGGAGGATCTAAGCTTTCCAAATATGTGTCATTTATCAATTATAGTTGTGATTAAGTTATGATAAAACATCGATAATTCTCGGTTTCGTTTTTTCTGGGACGCACTGTACAGGTGGTTTTACCATACAGTTTGTGACTACAGCAGGTTTCACTGCATCTCTAATAGGCTAATGGTAACGCACCTTGTGATATGGTGAGAGCCATAACATCCGGAAGGCTGCATGAACCACCAACAATAGCAAGGTGTCGACCCAATCTCACACCTCATAATGAGAACCTGATGTAGGGGTTGTATCAGGGTGGATGTCAACTACAGTTATTCTCTCACTCTCTCCATCTCTGTCCAGCTCTCCTCTATTTGTCTCCATCTCTCTCTCTCTCTCTCTCTCTCTCTCTCTCTCTCTCTCTCATTCTCTCTCTTTTGTTCTCTTCATCTCTTTGTTTGTCTGGCTCCCTGTCTGGCGAAGACGAAAAATCTCCTTCCCTGACAGATTGCCCAATAAATGTTTTCTTTTATAGACCAGATTGTACAGTGTAGATACAATCAGCACATGGGCAGATAAAAATAATTTTAACCAAAATTGTAAAACCTACCTACCTAGAATAATACTGGATTCATGCTCTTTAAAGTTATGTAATCATTATTCATTTATGCGCTGGTGGTACAGTCTCAAGAGGGCAAACAAAAAAGGTATTCATGAAGCACCTCCATCACTTTGGCAGTCATTGTTTTAAAATGCACAAAGTGGGATGTCTCCATGAGTAAAATATTTTTTCATCAATTCACCTTATTAGACAGTGGACAATTTCTTACCAAAGTTTGTTCTAGGAAAGGAACATAATTATAAAGAAACATTTTGTAAAAAAAAGTTACACAGAATAGAAAACTAATTATCTGCCTGTACACAACAAATACATTTTAGGTTTCCTTTAACTTGCTTCCCGTGCTATATCACAGTAATGCAAGAATATCTCCAAAGTAACAGCTACCTGGGGTAGAATGTTGAACATTTCATCTCATTATCTTTCAACAAAGAAACTACTATGTATTCAAGATAATTATGTGTATCTGTATCAAAATGGAGCTTTGAGTGAGTTGAAAGAAACCATATCACTCTAACTAAGAAATGTGCAACTGTAACAAAATGGAGCTTTGAGTGAGTTGAAAGAAACCATATCATTCTAACTAAGAAATGTGCAACTGTAGCAAAATTGAACTTTGAGTGAGATGATAGAAACCCATATCACTCTAATTAAAGAAATGTGCATCTGTGGCAAAATGTGACTTTGAGTGAGATTTTTATACTATGAGGTATAAAATAATATCTGTTCTCTTCCATATCTCACTTCCTATGTCGTCTCTCTCCTCTCTGCAGGACCTGCCTCCTAAGAAAGGGTTAATCCGGGGTGAATCAATACTGACAGGTTACCTGGTGAGACCGAAGGGAAAGAATAGCTGTGAACTGTTCTACGTCACACAGTCGGACCCAAAAGGCAAGTATTTTTATAAAAGACTTTGGTTGGTTGGTATCGCCATGGAAACAGCTGACCTATTTAGGCTGTGGGCCATGGCTTTTAAGGGTCTTTGTCAGGAGAGGAAATTAAAGTTTAAAGATTTTGTGTATTTTTAGCTTGTTTTCCATCTCTCTTTCATGACATTTGACAATGAAATCACCTCCAGTACCAATCGTCACTCCCATCATCGCCACCATCCTCTCCATCATGGCTACCAGTTTCAACGGGCATACTACCTTTCTAGGATATTTCTTGTTTTGCCTGAATTTTCTTCCCCTTGTATACACCTTTTGTCCTCCTGCACATTCACTGATTCTGCATCTTGACTGAAGGTACATGTATGTCAACCTCTCCTCTTCTTCCTCTACTTCTCCTCCCTTGCTGACACCATCTCATATCCCTCCCCTCAACCTCTCCTCAACAACTTCTCTTCTACCTTCTTGCATTCCACCTGCATTCTCCTCTCATTCTTTCATTTCCATGCAATCCTTTGCCTCTGTATTCTTTGGTAGCATCTTGGCAACTTATTTCAGTCACATCTCTCCTCTTCCTCCTCTTTCTCTTCCTCCTCCTCCTCCTCCTCCTCTTTCTCTTCCTCCTCCTCCTCCTCCTCCTCCTCCTCCTCCTCCTCCTCCTCCTCCTCCTCCTCCTCTCCTCTCCCCCCTCTTCTTACATCACGTGCATCATCTCATATTCCTACAATGTATCTCTAGCTTCCCTTTGACCCTCTTACATCCTTCTTTCATTTTTTCACCCTTACACAACTCCTTAACCTCTCTGTTCTTCGGTAGCACTTTCCAGACACATTAAACCTAATTGATAACCTGTTCGAAAGCAGACATCAAAAGTCGGTCACAGAATCAGGCTAATCACTCCCTCTTACAACCGTCCCTTTTAACCTACATCCTGTTTCCATGGTTACGACTGGACTGATGCCTTCCACCGCTGCGAATGTTTTTTAAATCAAACATGTCCCAGTGCTTCCAAGACAATCAGCTTTACCCATCAGCCCTCAACCAAATCTTGGTAGAATGGCAGTGCTTTGACCCGAAAGATTTGTGTTAGTGTATCCTACCACTGTTTTAGATGTAATCTACAGTTAAAGGGATCCGGTAACTTTGTCTCAGATTCTGAGAAAAAATTCTGGATTTAGCTCATGCTGCAATGATATTTATAAACCTTTAGGTTATTCAGGAACCCCATGACTTTTACAAGCCGATCGCCTGTCTGATTATCAAGATATTTATGATTGGAATTACAAATTTTGAAAACCGTTTGCTAAACGTTTTTCACAACACTACAGTCTATTGGGGAAAACGAGTATGGTAAAACCAGTCACTCAAAGATTTTTACTTTTTTGAGGCACTTCTTGATCATTTTGAAGCGCAATTTTTTTAGGGCTTCAATATTACACCATATCACAGACACGATGTACATGTAATGACAGAAATATACCTCAAAATTTCAAATATTTAAGTGAATAAAATAATAGCGGAGTATGATCGATGAGAGATGAGTAACTGATAATCCTCATTGCAGGTTTCTGAAATTTCATTTTCATATAATAAATTGATGTTGATACATTAAAGGTACTATGTCCCTTTTGCAGCCAACCTCAAATTCTGTAGAACTTTGCAGGAATTATGAATATGTCATGTATGTCCTATCTGTGAAATTTAAACGTTAGCAGTGTCCTCATATTCAAATTATGCAAGGAAACCCGTTTAATTGCTAGACTTCACTGTCAGACACTATTGAGTGACTGACTGGCTTTTTTTCTTCTTTGGTAATAACATACATGAAAAGAGTTGTAAAGGGTACATGAGCATTTGTCTACATCAATAACCCACTTCTTGTGATGGCCAAGATTAAACTGATTGAATCTTTGCGCAGCATAAAACGTATGACCATTCGGTACAATTGTCTGAAAATCAAGACTATCACTTTTGGGCTCTATAGCCCTAAAGTCGATTTGACAACTAATATTCATTATTTTCCCACTTGAAAACATTTTCAAGCCCCACCTTTTTTAGGGAAGTTCTAAATTAGTATTATCTTTCAAATGCAGTTGGAATTTAACTTTTTCATTTTTTGGGCCTGCAAATGGGACATAGTACCTTTAAAGCAGCATTGCCCCATACAAAATACACACCTGTAAGGTTATGTCTACAGCCTACTTCAACACCTCTTTGTCATACATGTATGATCATTTGAGTTCAGTATGATAGTATCATGGATGTGGATACTTGGTATTATGTACATTGGAAAAGGGTAAACAGTTCAATATTCCCCCTGTGCATTTTGATGAGAATTAGATTCTTTCTGTGAGCCTGGCTTGTAATGAATTCCTATTCATGTAATATCATGCAGAACACAATCGTGTCCGTCCATGATAAACAGGATTTCCCCTGATCCGTACATTTAATTTGAAAAATTTGGACAGGGAAAGACTTTATGTAATCATATCTACTGATATTTGATCACAATTTATTCACTCAACTGGCACATTTTGATCAAATAAGAAAGGTTTCCCATAGGCCAACTTTTCTTGTATCCTGTAAAAAAAGGAGTATTGAATAGAATGGAATTTATTGAAGAAAATTTTGTATCTTATATTAAAGTGATTTGGTTTTGATATTTGTTTTCTTGAGTAAACTTGATCTTGCAGAAGTTTTTGATTTACAATCAATTTGTAAAATGATGTTTTCTCTCTACTACAAGAGATTTGAAATGCATTTACCGGAATACATTTCTGATTGGAAGGAATAACGGTATTGATTAGTTTTTGAGATGAGAAATATCACCTGCATTTCCGAATCGAGTACATTGCTTTCTTGTCATGTCGGTCAAATTTCATATGGGTCATCAGTCAGAGGGAGGGAGAGAGAAAGCAGAGGAGATACGGAGAGGGGAACGGAAAGAAAGAGAGAGAGAGAGAGAGAAAAACAAATATGGGGTGGGGTAAACAAAGTAGATGTAAAAAAGAAATGGGATAGTACATACATGTAGAGATGAAAAAGAAAATTTACACTTTACAGATCAATACTTCTATAGAGAGAGAGAGAGAGTAGGAGACTTATGTATTGTACATGTATTGTACAGGGTGTATGTTTACATTAAGGACAACCTATACAAACCGGAACATGTCTGTATAAAATATAGATTTAAAAAGAAGAGAATTCTATTCACAGAGAAGGACAATTGGGGGAGGGGGGGGGGAGAGAGAGAGAGAGAGAGGAAGGGAAAGAGAGAGAGAAAGAGAAAGAAAGAAAGAAAATGGGAGTAAACAAAGCCTTTTTAAAAGAAATTTGATATTATAGAAGAATGAAAGAAGAATCTAGGCAAATAATGTGCATTTTGGTAGAAGAAAAAATACACCTGTAAGGCCATCCTATTCATGTAGCCCATCCGATACAGTCTGGTACATCTGGTCTGGTCCGTAAATATAGATTGAACAAGTAGAGAAATCTATTTACAGAGAAGGAAAAGTGTGGGGGAGAGAGAGAGGAAGAGAAAGGTATTGACGTAATAGCCTGCCATTCATGGAGACGGAGATGTTTTACTTTGAAGGCTGGGCAGGTCGAGGAAAGTGAAAAATAATCAATAAAATCAACACAGGAGTAGAACTGGCTGTACGACGACACCAACTATGGATTTCAATTCAGCCAATTAGGCACAGGAAGGAACTCACTCACAGTGTGTGTGTGTGTACGGAGAGAAATAGTCAGACCAACCTATTTCCATGTCTTGACTCTGTCTTGAGTGGTATCTAAAAGGAGTTGTATTTACCCTGGCTGCGCAACTCGTTAATTTAATTAACTTGGTGCGTCTAGCTCTGTATAAGAGGTTGAAGGCACTTTCAATTTCGCTGTGCTGATCTGATTATATCATTGCGTATATGTACATGTAGGCCCAAGACCTAGATTTCCGTAAATATGTTTTACCCATTTTCCAATGAATATTGTCAGTTGTAGAGTCGAGGAATAATAAAGAAAGGAATAAAATATGATTCCTATTCATTGTGTACTAAATATTCTCAATCAACTACTCATTGGGCAATATAATAAAGGCCTCTATGAAACATTTAATTCATGTATATATTGAACATATGCATTCCAATGCAAGTATTAGATATAGAAACATAATTTGTTTTTAATTATGAAACGATATTGAATTTCTATAAATGCAAAATGGCATACCCTTTCCCTCAGCACATTCTCTTATTTGTACATTTAATTCCATCCGTGCCATACACAGTACACGTATACAGCAGACAGTACAAAGTACGTATACTCGACATGAATATTACAATTATTGTGCTCTTTGTCGATGCGTATTATGATGGATGGCCCGCCGTTGTCATGTGGGGTCGCCGAAGCGGAACTAATTATTCTTTTGTGACGAAGAGGGAGAGAAAACAATATATTCATCGCTTGACAAAGATAGAATTTCTGTAACTAAGACTACCATCAATCACACGAACCGTGAAAAGTGGGAGCTTAAAGGGATAGGTCACTTAAATGATCAATCAGGAATAGTGATGTATCATTACAAATTTACTCTTTAAAAAAATGGGCAATTTAACCTTCATAGAAAACCGTTACTACAGAAATAATGCCCTTTATCCTGAAATATTACATAGGCACTACTAATATACTGTTAACAGTGGTGTGTCCTCAGTCGATACCTTTGAACTCGTTGACTTGTGGAAAATATGCAGGTCGGTTTCTATCTTACTATGTAAATCTATGATATATCCAATAACTGACTATGCTACTCTTTAATTATTTCATACATAAATGAGCAATAACACGATAGACAGCATCGTTATAAAGGTACCATTGGCTGTGAATACACCATTTTTTTGCTTCAATTAAAACCATATGGAGTAGTATTATAGAGTAGCTATTAATGGCCTACAATGCAAATTTGAAGATTATCAATGGCTTGATTATTTTCAAGGTGTTGATAAAATTGTCTTTTTTGTTGAGGACTGAATAAGGTACTCCAGATGTCTGAATTTGAACTTACATGTATAATAAAACAGTGATTTTGATGTGCACCCATGGTGATGTTTATGCTGGTGCTTGTTTGCATGCAATCGAACCTGGTGGTGAATTCCATTCATTTTCATCATTTACAGATGTTTAGTTATCTGTTACACATGTAAACGTAGAAATAAAATCTGTAAATTCATATGTCACTCATACAGTCAATTTCGTTGTCAAATTGACCATGCAGAGCCAGAAGGGCATTAACTCTGTGTTTAAAAGATAAACTTGAGTTCTGGTAAAAAAAAGAAAATGAATTCTCACAGAATCTAACGAAACTTACACTGAATGTTCAAGATTACAAATAAATGTCATGTGCCAAACAATTTTGGAAGAAAATGTATACTGGCTGAGTAATGAGCATAGAAAGATAAGGAAATCAGGTTAGTACTAGCCCGGCCCGACACCATGTGTGTTGTCCCATATACATCTTTCTGTGTAAGTGATTGTTACTTTACCAAGACTCTGCCAAATTTATGATGATTTTGATGACTCCAAAACCTTGCATTTCACACCATTACTTTCATGCTATATGATCAACTTTTCTGATCCATTCCTCACCTTTTCTTTCACAATGCAATCGCATTACCAGAACTCAAGTTTATCTTTAATATATCAGTTAACACCCTTCTGGCTCCAAACAGAGTAATAGCACAAAATAGTAATAGACCTTCAATCGTAGTAGTGTAAAGCAGTCAGTTTTGATTATAAATCTCTCTCCAAAAGCACCAGTGAATATGACATTGGATTATAGATTATATGTATTATGCATTCCTTCTCTAAAAAATGCAAGCATGATAAGTCTGAATGTCCTCCACCCATTGCTGGCTTTAAAAAATGTAAAAAAGCATTTGTAATTTTTTTGGTCTAAATTCTTTCTTGGCTTTTTAGTCGTGATTGTAAATCTATCTTCAAAAGTCCCAGTGAGAATGACCTTAGATTATAAATTGTTTGTATAGGTACTTTCTCTGAAAAATGCAAGCATTATAAGTCTGAATTCCCTCCACTTCAGGCTGGCTACAACAACAAAGGCATTTGTAATTGCTTTTCTTCTAAATTCCTTCTTGTCTTTTTTTGTTTACAGGATCAGTACCAAAGTGGGCGGTGAACAAGGTTGCCCAGATTGTTGCTCCATCGGTAAGATTCCTTGTATGGTAACTAATCTGAAAAATAAGGTTTGAAATCCTTTAGTTCTAGATGTGTTAAAAGCACTTTAACCCTTACCAAACCGTTGATGCCGACTCAACACATTTTTGTCTGAAGAGTTTAGAAGAAAAAAAGTCTTGGATCAAATTAAAGCCCCAACGTTTGAATTGGATTGTTAAGATTCCATTTATGGTAATCTAGAAATCAGGTTTTAAATCCACTAGTCCCACTTGTGTTAAAAGCTCTTTTTACCCTTACCATACCAGTGGTACATTTTTACACAAAATCAACATTTTAATCTGATGAGAACAGTATGATGTCTGGCATACAAAGAGTTTAGACAGAAAAAACAAATCACGATTGGATGATTTAGGATTCATTTTTTTTTTCTCTCATAATTCATATCTCTAACAGTCAAGAAGAAAGACATTTTTTTTTTCTGTAAATATTATAGATGATATCGATATTTGTGCTATTTAATCGGCCGACTGCACTTTTACTGTATTGCAAGAGCTGGGTAATGTGACTTACTGTATACGGTAGCTTGTTATTTCAGAAGTTAACTATCCTCTTTCTTTAATCTCTACATGTCTTGCACAGTGTTGGGGCAGACACTTTCATTATAACTTTTCAGACAGCTGATCAAAATATATATCCTGTTTGGACATTCTTGGCATCATTAATGCCAATGGTGTAGATTGCTTTGGTGAAATATGACATCTGCTGGTACATAGGACAAACACTATCAGATAGTATGTAAACACTTCAGAAAATCCCTTGTACATGTACAAAGCCTTTGTACCATCAATTCATTCCCCCTTGAAGGTGTTAGAAACATAAGGTTATAACTGCAAGTTTTAAGCAGGAAGTTGAGTTCTGGGGAGAGGTGAAAATAATTTGTGAGCGTTTTCATTGTTATTATGCAAGTTTGGAAGAACGTCAGAGAAAAAGTGTGCCCTGAAAACAGCTTAAAAATGTGGACCTCATTTTTATGCCACATGTTTGTGTATGCCCATATACATGTACATCTTTCTGTGTACGGGGCTTGTTACTTTTACCAAGACTGGGCCAAATCTCTTATCATTTTGATGAATCCAAAACCTTGCAGTACGCAACAATACTTATATGCTTTTTCTGACCGATTCCACACCATTTCTTTCTCAATGCAATATTCGAGAGGTGTGAATGTGTACTTTGTATTATCAAACATCCGAGAGACGTTGATCTATTTTTAACAATGGCTCAGACAGTGTTCCATGCTTTTCATTCTTTTGTGTGTATACAGGTGATGAAGACGTTGCACAAGGAATGCCTACGCTACCCCAAGTGGCAGTGAATGTGTACTTTGCATTATCAAACATCCAAGACGTTTATCTATTTTGAACAATGACTCAGACAGTGTTCCATTCTTTCCATTTTATTGCATACACAGGTGATGAAGACGTTGCACAAGGCTTGCCTACGCTACCCCAAGTGGAAGAGCACCCACAACCCCGGCTTCAAACCCTGGCTGTACCCCGAGCAGGCCATGGGCTACCTGCCCCGCCTCAACATGGAAGACCTACTGGCCAAGCAGGAGTACCAATCGGACGACTCCCTGGACGAGACCGGCATGAAGGAGGAGGACTTCAACGATAGCAATCTCCTGGCAGAAGACAAGGCTTTATGAGGAGGAGTAACATGTGGCGGTTGCCATGGAGATCAGATGGAGACGACTTCCAACTTGTGTCTGGAGACGTTACACAGACCAGTCACACTTTTCTTAAGTCAATCATGATAATAGAACATCGAGATAACTTACATATTTATACCAAGTGACCAAATTAGAAATATTAGTAATTTATATAAAGCCTGAATGTTGATTTTCGTGTATTATTCATCAATGGTATGAGCATGAGAATTCAACTATTCAATGCTTTTGGAATCCAAGATTCAACAATTTTTGAGAAAGCATTATACAATACATGCACTTGACCTAAACAACGGCCCTTTTAATTCATGACAGGGCTGGAAATGCACGATAGACTATGCGAGATTCTGTCTTCCATAATTAAAAGAAATAAATCATTGAAGAATTAATAAACCTTTTTCACACTTTACACAGTAAATCACCTCCCCCAAAATGCTGCGACAAAGTTAGACGACACTGGTATATTGATGAAGGCTCTTGACTCTCAAATGAGATGTACGTACCGAGTTTGATCATCGATAAGTGCTTACATCCTTGGACCAGGTGTTTTGCCCACATTTGTCCTTCTCGATCCAGGTGTATGACATGAGTACCAGGCTATGCTGGGTGTGATAATAATTGAAGGGCCTAGGTCGAGTAGGAACTCCTATGTGCAGTGCTTTACAGTTTGCTAACACCGGAATTAGTGAATTCCTTTTTCCCTTTTGATGCATGTGAACCTTGCACATCGCATAATCTTGCAGGCAATCCAATCAATTGCAATCCAATTAATTGCAGACCAATTAGGGGATTGCTTGAAGTGAGTTAAGTTTGGTTCTGGAGAAGAAACAAAATATCAGTTTGAGAACGTTTGCCGAGAGAAGTGGTTTTGTAGTTGCTGGACGGTATGTACATTCTTTTCGGCAACACTGATCAATTTCAAATCCAAACTTTATTCCTGAGGATTTACAGAACCTGCCATTAGGACCACATTTGCAGATGTGGAAAGGAACATGTGTCTCTACATCGTCTGCTCAGACCCAGAAGGGCGTTATTAACTCATATATTCTAGCACCGAGATTAATAATGCCCTTTTGTCTCTCGACAGACGATAAGTCTTTAATATTCCAGTCAGATAAACGCATCTTTATGTTGTTATCCCTAGGGTGTCGAGGCTTAAATGCCTAGAGCATCTCATGTTAGATTCATTACATGCAATCAGCAATAAAACATACAAAATGAATGACATTCTAATTCCATTGCAGTATTGTAACTATCATCCCTTGTCTGCAATCTTCCAGCTAAACTCTAGCTTTTATTTTAAAGATAAGAACTAAGCAAAACTTTGGAATCCCTGACACTGAATGTGTAACAGTAACAGTATTGTGTAAAATATATATACATCAATGCGAGTGTTATCATTTCTTTTCTTAATTACATTTTTGCTCGTGCAATGTTCACGCTTTTTGTAAAATTCATCATTCAGTCACATTTTATGAAATTTCATTCCATTCAAATAAAGGGCATATAATAACTTAGTGTATATTTAAATTGGCTATGTGTAGGAGTTATAGTATTGAGTATAAAAAAAAAAATGCAAATGCTGTCACTTATTTTCTTAATCATATTCTTGCTTATGCACCCTTTTCATAGAATCTGATCGGACCTTTTTTGAATAGTTCATTCCATTCCAGCCAGGCAGATGTATTAAACTTGGTGTAATGTTTAATTAGGTATCGATGAAATACATGACATTAAGATTTATTCATGCCATTTGCTACTTAGAAGAAAACACATCAGTTTGATATTGATTGATATTCCATGATTATTTCCAAAATGTTGTATCTTCTTTGTACTCTTAAAGGTAAAGACCAGTTATGGTCATGCGATTGAATTGTGAAAGAAACGTTGTGGAATTGATCAGAAAAGGTTGATCATCTAGCATCTAGCATCTGCAAGGTTCTGGAATCATCAAAATGATAAGAAATTTGGCCCATTCTTCGTAAAGTTACAAGCACTATACACAGAAAGGTGTATATGGGACTACCCTGTATCTCTCACAGTCCATGAGAGAAACAAATTTACCAAATATATGAATAAGTAGGCGGTTTCCCGGCAAATTTGTTATCATCATGTATTAGTCAAAACATATTCTTTCACATGATTGGTAATGAGAGCTTCCATTTCATTTTTTGAAATTGGGGCGTTTCCAATACTGGTCTTTACCTTTAAATAATGCGTGCCAACTCTCTCTCTCTCTAAGAAGAGTTTGTGAAATATTGCTGGGGGACTTGTTCGGTTTCTATAGGAATATCTAGATTTCAGGCTTTCTGGTATTAAAATGAAAGCATGTTTTAGATATGGCTACTGTGTTTCTGATGCTGTATACATGAATGAAGTCCAAAAGGGATGGATATTGTAACAGTAAACCTCTGCCCCTAACCCTTTGGGGAAAAAAAACATATTGCCCTTTTTTATATGATGAGGCAAGAGAAAAAAAAAAATTATTTTGTTTCTGTACAGGTCCAGTTTATATGATGAGTCAATGACAAGCAGTAATGTTAATTTGTTGGTCTGCCCTTATCACCCCTCAGTCTCTTTCCCTCTCCACCCCCCCCCCCCCTTCTCCCTCCCACTTCCCACGTTCTCTCCCTCTAAAGATATATCTGTTTCCTTCAACTTGTCTCTTCCCCAGTAGCTATACTACTGATCGTTGTTAGCCGACAAGCTCTAGTGTAGATTAGATTAAGAATACATTTATGGAAGTAAACAACACTTATTGCACCTCCCATGTCATGAATGATAGCATGAGCAAGTTAGGAGGTGGGTGTGATGACTTGCGCAATCACACCTGACAAATTTAGCAAAAATAGCCAGATTCGATGCTGTTTTAGTATTGTGCTGTCCTTCAAACTCTGACGGAGAGGGCGTATTGAAATATTTCCTTAAAATCAAGTCTTCCTTCTTACCAAATTAATGAAGAGATGTGACAACCATGACCATGTTTGAAATTAGTATTTTGTACTCGTGGCAATCATGATATCAATATGACTGTAGGAGCTACAGTGCATATAGAAGTATGATCAATGAGTTATGTCGAAGCTCCTTTGTATGATATACTCCTTCTATGATGTACATGGAAGTCATGTAGGAGCGCATACCAGGGCCAGCCATACATGTAGGATGACTACATACATGCTGCAGGTATATGTTAACAGTATACATTAACATACCTTATACATTATCAAATACATTATCCTTGTCTGTGTTGTTGAGAAGCATTTACTCTTGGTATTTCTCTTTCTTAAGTTTCCCCTTGCTTGGTACTGTCATGGAATACGTCATGTACTTGCAAGAAAACCTTGGGGTGTGGGGGAGGGGGTGGAGGAGGCAGGGCAACCAGAAAACAGACTTTGGAGCAAAAAGAAAATAAATTGGCTTTAAAAAAAAAGGACAAAAATACAATTTTAAACGTTTTCTAGTCTTGTGATTGTTGGCTAAGGGATAACAGCACATAGGTACATGGCGTATAATAAAAATTCTGGTACTGTGTTAAACTCCCCTGAATTATACTACATGTATTTCATTAGTTCAGTTTCAGGAAGATGTTGAACCAAGCTACAAAACCACAATGTGGAAAGTACCTTAAGAAAGAATTAAGACTATATGAAAATCAACAAAAACCATTGACCAAACATTCTGTCACTTTACCTGTAATGACCATCTCGTAAAACACAACTATAAACAACATTTATTGATGGAAAATGTATCATTTTTCAAGTCCAATAAAGTTACGGAATATGTGAGAACTCGCTCAATCAGTGATCCAACAATCGCTCCAGGTTTTTGTTTTGTCGAAAGGGTATGGTTAGGATTGCATTGGGTTGTAGGTTAAGATTAAGATTAGGATTAGGATTAAGTTTTCATTAAATTTTGTTATTATTTTGTTTACTTCAATTTAACTTGATTGAAAATATTAGATTCCATGGTTTACATGCAGTCAACTTAAAGTAAAACAAGATTATTATGAGTCATATCTCTTTCAATAACTTTCAAAAATGATTTGGGCTTATAAATATAAAGGTAGATAAATAAGATAATGCCACAATTACTTTATATCTCCTATTATTTTCATTTAATTATGTTTTTGTGTTGTTTTAAACATGTACTTTACCTTCTTGGAATATCCTCACTTGATTTGTAGTCAAATGAAGTTGTACATATTATATTTGCATATATTAATTTACTTCTATTAAACCAAAAGTAATTGGTATATCTTACTAACATACATATCATGTGTTAAGACATTGATGCCGATTATTGTATCAAATGTTATAAATCTATTTTGTTTTTTATATGATACAAAAGAGTATTGAAAATAGGAAAACTCTGATTTTTTAATTTTATTTTTCCTTATGTTTATATCCAGAAAGATTATTACAGAAAGGCAGGGCAGCGTTTCACAAAACCATGGTAAGAGGTGTCGTGGTTTGGTGGATACGTCACCGGTCTGTGGATCAAATGGTTCAAGTCCCGCCACAGCACCGATGTCCTTTGGCAAGGCATTAATATACATTTGCCATTTTCCACCCATGTGGAGTTATTGGTTACCTGGTATAAATCTATTCCTTGAATGCTTTTAGCGCCTTAGGGGCAACTGGGCTAAAGCCAGAGTAATAATACCGGTACTACTTTGACTTGAGCAGCCCCTGGGTTGAATATGTGCGCAATATACATGTAGCTATTATTATATTATTATTATTATTATTATTATTAAGTTCTTACCAACATGACATTCATGTTGATCTTAAGGCACATGTTTCAATAGGATGTCTGCAAACTTATATGACAGTTTTGTGAAATGATGCCCTCGTATTTATGTCACCAAGTATCAGTAATGAAAATAAGCAATATTACTCACTGTCACAAATATATATATGTTGCAAAGTATGATTTATCAAGTACAGTTTATATCTCTGTCATCTATGT
Source organism: Strongylocentrotus droebachiensis (assembly GCA_035222895.1). Taxonomy (NCBI): domain Eukaryota; kingdom Metazoa; phylum Echinodermata; class Echinoidea; order Camarodonta; family Strongylocentrotidae; genus Strongylocentrotus; species Strongylocentrotus droebachiensis. Next base: position 453,847 of record JAVYIG010000226.1, on the reverse strand, counting down.
GTCATTTCATGGTGGATACGTCACCGGACTGTGGATCACATGGTTCAAGTCCCGCCACAGCACTGATGTCCTTTGGCAAGGCATTAATATACATTTGCCATTTTCCACCCATGTGGAGTTATTGGTTACCTGGTATAAATCTATTCCTTGAATGCTTTTAGCGCCTTAGGGGCAACTGGGCTAAAGCCAGAGTAATAATACCGGTACTACTTTGACTTGAGCATCCCCTGGGTTGAATATGTGCGCAATATACATGTAGCTATTATTATATTATTATTATTATTATTATTATTAAGTTCTTACCAACATGACATTCATGTTGATCTTAAGGCACATGTTTCAATAGGATGTCTGCAAACTTATATGACAGTTTTGTGAAATGATGCCCTCATATTTATGTCACCAAGTACCAGTAATGAAAATAAGCAATATTACTCACTGTCACAAATATATATATGTTGCAAAGTATGATTTATCAAGTACAGTTTATATCTCTGTCATCTATGTGTCATTTCATGTGTACATTATTTCTCATACAATGTGATTTTCTTTTTAAACATAAAAATATACTTTCATTACTATTATTTTGCATTGTATGCCCTTACTAGTTTGCGCTTCCATTGGTATTCTTCCTCTCGTCAAATTGTACCTTTATGACATGTGTGTTGCTAAAGATAAACTACAACTGCATGCAAAATACAGAGTATATTTGGTGAAAGCTAATTGAGTACCAAGAAATCATGTTTATTGAAGAAAAAAAAACGATCCTCGTATTTGGTTTGCAATGTTCACAGTGTATTTGACAAGAAAGATGTTGATGAACTCTTGGCAAAAGATATTTAATTTGGAAGACCCTGATACAAAATGATGACAGTGAGACCAAGTCATGCCGTAGAACTAAGTGACCTTTTGATTAGTATGAGGGGGGATTTTGCATATAAATAACAGTTTAGGTTGATCATTGATAATATCCAAGTTATTTTTTATTTTCTTAACTAATCATAACTACTGTATTTGAAGGTGATACTCCAAGTTGTGTGGGAGGCATTTACAATAATGGTCTACAATGCCCAATCTATCATTCTTCACTTTTTTTAATTTAGCCTAGGTTAATTTGTATTTTTTATGTATTTTTTCTATTAGTCTATCTCTTCTGATTCCTCATTCTCCTTCTATCATCGACTATGTTTTTAAGATTGAAAAAAGAGATGATATATCTACGGTTCTGGCAAAGTAAGTGTTAGGCGCTATATAAGCACTGTAATTATTATTACTATCAGCGAAATACGGTATGATTAAAATAAAAACTTATGAGATTTTTGTTGCAGAATTCTATAAAAAAAGAATAGATTCAAATTATTCTGTTCTTCTTGTCATTCCTCTATGTATTGTCTAACATTTCCTTCAGTTATGTGCCTTCCATTAAGAATTTGCATCCCCTTTTCCCTTCTATATAGATAATTCTCTCATCTGATTGTCTTAATGGTAAAGAGTTAAAAGCTGAATTCTTGATCTAAAATTCTAAATCCTAAAGATGTGTCACTTTCCCAGAGCTATATGTTGCAAGACACAATTTAGTAAATATAAAAAAAAAAAAAAAAAAAAAAATTATTTTAAAATGTTCATTCGTTTGATTCCAACAATATTGACTCTAACATTCCATTTGTTTGAAGGTAAAGACCAGTTATGGTCATTCGATTGCATTGTGAAAGAAACGTTGTGGAATCGATCAGAAAAGGTTGATCATCTAGCATCTAGCATCTGCAAGGTTCTGGAATCATCAAAATGATAAGAAATTTGGCCCATTCTTCGTAAAGTTACAAGCACTATACACAGAAAGATGTATATGGGACTACCCTATATCTCTCACAGACCATGAGAGAAACAAATTTACCAAATATATGAATTAGTAGGCGGTTTCCCGGCAAATTTGTTATCATCATGTATTAGTCAAAACATATTCTTTCACATGATTGGTAATGAGAGCTTCCATTTCATTTTTTGAAATTGGGGCGTTTCCAATACCGGTCTTTACCTTTAACATTAATTTCTAACCCTAAACTAGTAAAGTACACTTCTACCTATATGATAGAGTACTATAACATAACCTTTGTTTGTTTGGTGTATATCAGTAACAAGTAATTTGTTTAATATATGATTGATTTTTTAAGCTATTGATTCTTGATGTGCTTGACTGATTTTTCGAATGTGTCCTATGGTCATATATATCTCTCTTTCATTTTGTAAGAAATAATCCTTCTTGTTGGGCTTAAAACGATGCTTGTTATTGATATGATTGATTTTTAGGTGTTGAAAGTATGATCAGAGGCAGTAGGCAGATGGACAAAGACCTGGCCAAGAAAATCCTCAAGAAAATGAGAATTTAGCTATCATGAAGATTGATGTCATATTTTGTACCATTTTAGTTGATTTATTTAGCTCTATCTTATTATTACTACAAAGTGAAGCGTACTGTACACAAATGGAGTACGGATTGTTACAAATGTGTGTCTCAATGCCAAACGTAGAGTACTGTAACGGGCAATGTACTATGAAGTACGTGTACTTTAAATGTTATACATAAAGTACTGATTAAGATAATGGCTTAATATCTACTTGAGTGCCTTGTTATTGAAACTAATGTAAAAGCTGTATAGAACAGGGTGCCCTTTATTTACCTTTTTTTAACCTTTTTTTTAAATGCCCGATTAATGATTGCTTTGTATGTCAATGTATGATATCATTAGGAGAAAACATTATTTGTGTTACATTATTAGTCACCTCTAATTATGCCTTGCATGAACTACTTAGGTATTCTCATCGAATAGTTGTTAGATTTGATTAGATGTACTCATTGTTCATGCAGTACCGGTACTTGTAGCACTCAAATCTTTACACTTTGATCCGTTCACAAGTTAAAAGTACTTCCCCTTAGATAGATAATCTCATTTTCCCCAGTTTTTGTTGTGATTATCAAACATATTACTACTGGCAATACTTCATATTCATGTGACTTCAAAATGTACATTGAGACTAAGAGTATAATATCAAGATAAAAATATAACTTTTGTGAGGTAGAAAAGAAATTTGCATTTATAAATACTATATCTTCTATAGCCAAATATTTGTGAAATAAAATATGATTATATTCCTGATTCAAACATGGCCCTGCGAGTTTTACTGAAGAAGTCGATATTCAATGATGAAAGATGTTGTATGAGATGTGTAAGCATGGCATAAAAGTTGACAGGCGAATATGAAACCAGCTTCATTCCCACCCACACAGTTCTCGGAAGCTGTTGATAGCTTCTATTCTGGTGATGCACGTGTGGTATTCTGGTATATGCACTTGTATGATATTTACCCCCCCCCCCCCCTTATCACTATTTCTCTCCCTCTCTTTCTCTCTCCCTCTATCTCTCTCTCTCTCTCTCTCTCTCTTCATCTCTTTCTCTCTCTCTCTCTCTCTCTCTCTCTCTCTCTCTCTCTCTCTCTCTCTCTCTGTGTATACAATCAATAACAAACAAAAGCAATTTCTACATCATGCTGCTTTCCAACAATGTTAATATCCATAATTAACTTTTTTTCTGAACTTTTTGTCAGGTGTTACAAATTTAACACATTTTTAAGCATTTCCAAACGATGCACACAATTGTGTTAATAATAATGCGACTCATTAAATACTGTGCCATAAAAAGTAGCCAACTTTTGTAGCCTGTTATCATCCCTTAAAGTATGTTGTTGATATCATTTCTTTATTCAAGAAGAGTAAAGTAGTGACATAAACATGATAGTGAGAAAGTTGCAATTTACCAGGTCCATTGCTTAAAAGGCAGATGGCAGGTTTGTATGATAATACAACACAATTATATAAAAACAAATGTATGAAACGGGTTTGTATTCTGATAGAAAGAATCTTATATGACGGGCTGTCTTGGTGAGTAAAACCAAGAAATAAAGTTGCATGTCGTGTACTTTCAAGTGATAATAATAATAATTCTCAGCTTTTATATAGCGCTTATTACAATCACTAAGCGCCTCCAAACTTGGAGATTATTACCCCGGCTTTAGCTGTGCTGCCAATACGGCGCTCTAGCATTTCAAAGAATTAATTCCTATAAGGTACCTGATAGCTTAGGTTCTCGGTTGATTTGATAAACATGTTACGGGCAGGCATATTATATGGCCTCGACCAAACTTCGTTGCATAACCCCAAACTTAAAAGAAGAAACAAAACTTTGGCGACTCCCTGTTTTTAAATACTGCCACTGGGGCTCATTAATACGTGGCGTTATGATAATAACACCACACTGAAATCCCCAATAGTCGGGGGAAATATCTTATTATATTTTGCACAATAATAGCACATATCACAAAAGATAGGTAAAACACGTTAATTTTACCTTTATTTCAAGACGGGCCCCCTCCCCTGGTGCTCAAAGGGGGGGGGGGGGGTGATCATTTTTTTTTGGGCAAAATTATTCACCGGCTGGCTGTTTCGCCGTTAAATATTTCTCACGAATTGGGCCCCCTCCCCTGCCGCCGGCTGAATCCGCCCCTTGGGCACCATCATCAAAAATATTCTCCCATAGTCCATCTGAATGGCACCACCACCACCATAACCAATCTTATACCATATTTCATCTGAATGGCGCCACCATAACCAATCTTCTACCATAGCCATATGAATGGCGCCATCACAACCAATCTTCTACCATAGCGATTTGAATGGCGCCACCATAACCAATCTTCTACCATAGCCATCTGAATGGCGCCATCACAACCAATCTTCTCCCATAGCCATCTGAAAGGCGCCACCATAACCAATCTTCTACCGTAGTCCATCTGAATGGCGCCACCATAACCAATCTTCTACCATAGCCATCTGGATGGTGCCATCACAACCAATCTTCTACCATAGCCATCTGAATGGCGCCATCATCACCAATCTTCTACCATAGCCATCTGAATGGCACCATCACCACCAATCTTCTACCATAGTCCATCTGAATGGCGCCACCATAACCAATCTTCTACCATAGTTTATCTGAATGGCGCCATTATAACCAATCTTCTACCATAGTCCATCTGAATGGCGCCATCATCACCAATCTTCTACCATAGTCCATCTGAATGGCGCCATCATCACCAATCTTCTACCACAGTCCATCTGAATGGCACCACCATCACCAATCTTCTACCATAGTCCATCTGAATGGCACCATCATAACCAATCTTCTACCATAGTCCATCTGAATGGCACCATCATAACCAATCTTCTACCATAGTCCATCTGAATGGCGCCATCATCACCAATCTTCTACCATAGTTCATCTGAATGACGCCACCATAACCAATCTTCTACCATAGTTCATCTGAATGACGCCACCATAACCAATCTTCTACCATAGTTCATCTGAATGGCGCCACCATCACCAATCGTCTACCATAGTCCATCTGAATGGCGCCATCATAACCAATCTTTTACCATGATAATCCATCTGAATGGCGCCACCATAACCAATCAGCTACCATAGCCCATCTGAATGGCGCTACCATAACCAATCTTCTACCATAGCCCATCTGAATGGCGCCCCCATAACCAATCTTCTACCATAGTCCATTTGAATGGCGCCACCATAACCAATCTTCTACCATAGTCCATCTGAATGGCGCCATCATAACCAATCTTCTACCATAGCCCATCTGAATGGCGCCCCCATAACCAATCTTCTACCATTGTCCATCTGAATGGCGCCATTGAAACCAATCTTCTACCATAGTCCATCTGAATGGCGCCATCATAACCAATCTTTTACCATAGTCCATCTAAATGGCGCCACCATCACCAATCGTCTACCATAGTCCATCTGAATGGCGCCATCATAACCAATCTTCTACCATAGCCCATCTGAATGGCGCCCCCATAACCAATCTTCTACCATTGACCATCTGAATGGCGCCATTGAAACCAATCTTCTACCATAGTCCATCTGAATGGCGCCATCATAACCAATCTTTTACCATAGTCCATCTAAATGGCGCCACCATAACCAATCTTCTACCATAGTCCATCTTAGGGCGTGTTCATGCTTCACTTTTTCTGGCCAGAATCAGGCATCTGTTACGCGTTTAGTTTAAAACACGGTTGCGTCTTAGCTTACTTTTGTAGAATCACCGAAAAACGGCGATCACGATCGCCGATCGTAAACTCACAAAAAGATGCGTTTACAATTTGTAAACGCGTTTAAATGCGGTCAACGCTCTGACCTCTAGTGGGTCTACGTAGCATGCACAGTGAAGGTTTGCGAATCCAGCTGGAAGACCAATTAAGGCCACACAAGGAGAATTGCCTGGATGAGCCAGAGAAGTAAGCATGAACAGTACACCGTGGAACTGCGATCACGATGAGCGTTTCAGATCGCTCATTCTACCTTCAAAATCAAGCATGAACGAGCCCTAAATGGCGCCATCATAACCAATCTTCTACCATAGTCCATCTGAATGGCGCCACCATAACCAATCTTCTACCATAGCCCATCTGAATGGCGCCACCATAACCAATCTTCTACCATAGTCCATCTGAATGGCGCCACCATAACCAATCAGCTACCATAGTCCATCTGAATGGCGCCACCATAACCAATCTTCTACCATAGCCCATCTGAATGGCGCCACCATAACCAATCTTCTACCATAGCCCATCTGAATGGCGCCACCATAACCAATCTTCTACCATAGTCCATCTGAATGACGCCACCATAACCAATCTTCTACCATAGTCCATTTGAATGGCGCCATCATCATCATGTACGATGTATAAATAAATGACACAAAAACAATATTGAAACAAAAAATAAATATTATTATGCATTAACATTTAATACCAAGTTTCACAAATTTATTATCAAGTCATATTGGGCCAAGTACAAGCAACTTCTTATCAGGCAAAATATTAAGCTCTTCAGGCAATTGCTTACGGTTTCAACAATAGAGACGTCACACCACCAGCACGAGCACCATACAATGTTCTCCTTGTCGAAACGGAATAGTTTCCGACAGGTCTCAAGAAGTGATTTATTCTACTCCTGTACAATTTTTTTAAAATCTTCTCTTACAAGCATGAACATGATGCTTTAACGTGAACGTTGTGGTAAGCAAGAGCTCAAGCTGGTATGACGGAGCTTTAAAAAACATAAGTAAATTCTAAGGCCATTTAAAAAAATATACATGTTTAGCGTCCCCGCCCGCTTCCTTTTTGGGGGCCACCTCCTATTTTTTTTTTTTTTTTTTTTTTTTTGAAATTATTTTTTTTGAAAGAAAAAAAAATTTAAAAACACTGCTAAAATGGCTCTATTTCTGATTTTAAAAAAAAAAAATTGTCGGCGGCCATCTTGAAAAAAAATAGCCCCGACTGTCAGGGAAAATGTACCGAGCGGCCATTTTGAGCGACCATTTTGAAATAAAAAATAAAAAGGGCCTCCTCCTTCCTATTTTTCGAAAAAACAGGACGCTAAACATGTTTTTTTTTTTATTTGGCCTAATACGAACAAGCTAAAGGTTCGTTTTCACGCAATACCTTGCGGGCAGCAAGCAATTACCTGTGCTTGATAGCAAAAAAAAATCGCTTGAAAGAAATTGCTTTTATTTTGCATATACGGATTCAAGCGAAAGGCTAGCACAAGCAATTAATTTGATTGTATGCATACGGCCCATAATTATAGACAAAATGAGAAGAAAGGGATTGGCACATTGATATTTTAGACATAGCTGGAGGCTAGCACAAGCAATTCATTTTTATTTTATGCATACGGCCGGCCCATAATTATAGACAAAATAAGAAGAAAGGGATTTGCACATAGATATTTCAGACGTAGCTGGAGGCCTGGAGCTCATATATTGATAATAATCTAATACGAGAAATGCTCGTAAATATTAGGTTCGGCATCTCTGCCATCACAATACACGCATTTATCGTTAAATACGCATATGTAATTAAGTACATTATAATGTATTACCATACCATTATATAATGGTTTTAGTTCAGTCTATTGCATGATTATTGTTAAAAAGCCCACTATATAAATACTTTAAAAATACTCCAACTTGATATCCGGCTCTTTGTAAGGTTTAACAACGCATGCTCCTGGGCCGACTGCTCCACATCAACTTGCTACACTAGCCGATTTTTTAACTTCAACCCTGGACCTTACACTTTCGATAACCACAATCCTAACCCTGTATATTACCAACCTATAACTTAATAGCGACCTTTACCCAAACCCCAACACCCAACACCCTTGACGAAATAGATCCCGGAGCAAATGTCATCGCGGTAAAATAACGGGTCATCGCGGTAAAATAACGAATAATTTCTTGTAAGCCTCATATAATGTTCGTCTCGTCTCTTTGATGATCTTCAGTCACATTTGAATCGAAAGTTTTCACAGGTTGTCTTCTCTTGAAAATGATCACCATCGTGGAAATGAGAACGAGACCTATCATTGACATCACCCCAAGAAACAGGAACAGGATTTTGCTATTACCAGTTTGATCCATGACGAAACCTGTTGGAAGAAAGAAGTGATAAACACGTAGTAATGACGCAAAGAGGAGTCGCATAATTAAATAGGTGTAGATTTTTTGTTTTAAATAACTCCACTAATTTCTCCCTTTTACACTGAAAACTTACAAATTAATATTCATTCTATTCACACAATCGGATCATTTTCCCAGTTCACTTTCATTATTACTGGAGCAACATTGTTTTTCATTTTGATTCAGTTACTTATTTATTTAATCATTTATTTTTTTCTCAAAATAAAGTTTATTTAAGTCTCATTTGTACGAGCATTCTGCTCATTCCCTCATACCGATCCATCCTCTCCCTCCTCTCCAAACCTGACAGTAACCCCACGTCATTCATTTACAAAATTATTCGGATGGAAGCTGTCTCCGATTGAAATTGAAATATCTCGAATCAACTTAAACGAAGCAAAGAGTTGCCATACCTGAAACATAGCCAGCTGTGAGGTATCCCATACCTACAGCGAAGAAAAAAAGATTGCCGGCATCGGGAAAGTTTTCCTTCTCAATAACCTCTGCCAACACGGCCTCGAGCAAGACGTTTACGCCGAATAGTCCGAATCCGATGAAAAAGGATGTAAACAGCAGGTACATATATGAGGAGTGGAGTACTTGCAAGAAGAACATGACTGCGAAAAGCGCCTGGTTCGCGATCCAGTAATATGGACTCCATTGAGGACGGTAGCGAAGACCAACGGACAAAATAAAAGACGAAACAATCCCACCGACGGCTCCGGATGTTGCGAGGTAAGTCCCACGAGCGATATCGATTCCGTGATCCAAGGCATAAACTACGACGAACAGCGCCCACCCCCCTGTCACCAAGAATAAGACCAAGACGCTAGGGAGGTAGAAGAAGGCGAAAAGTGGTTCCTTAATCAGGACATCAAGGTAAAGGAAAGTAAGACAAGTCGACCCATTTTTTCCGCTTGTCGGACGAATGACTACAGTACAATTTGAAGAATGTTGTAGAAGAGGTTCTGGTGTATCTTTGGTAGGTGACTTTGCCAGAGTGTCTTTGCCACCTTGCGGATATTGCTCAATTCTTGCATAATTAGAAGCTGTATTACACTCTTGCGATGATAATTCTGGTCCAAAATTATCTAGTTGGCTCTGTCTGTCGATATTTGTCGAATATTCGAGGCTCTGAGAGTCGAGTTCTGGGTCCTCCTGGCTCCTCACATCTTGGACGGATAATGTGACGTATTTCCTCGAGTTTTCGCCTGATGCTCCAGATGGTGTCGCCATGAGTGGCTTCAACTCCTTCTGGTTTTGCCGAATGTCGTCATCTGAAGCGGATCCCTTTGTCTTTGGAACCTTCAGGACCAGTCCAATGGGGAGCATGTTGAGAACCAAAGCCCCAAGGATCAGCAGGGCCCCGCTCAACCCGTAATATTCTAAGAACTTCTCTGTAATTGGAGGCAAGATGGCGGCACCGATGGGAATACCGAGGACAGAGATGCAGCTCACGAAAGGGAAATCTTCCTGGTAGTACTCGTGCAGCAGAACAAGTGCTTGAAGATTTATAACCGAGCAGCCTAATCCTGCGAGCACACAAGAGAAAGGGACAAAACCAAATGAAACGGATGTAAATAATATAGTAATTTGTAAGGAGAACGTTAGAACAGGAATTCCCCATGGAAATCAAAACAAAATGATGTAGACCTGAGACATCTCGGAATGTACTATTAGTCAACTACGAAGTAATTTTGTGTGTAAAATACATGGTACTGCGGATATATTGCAAGTAGAAAACATTCTAAAGGAGGACTCACATCTCTACTTGTGGTCTGTTGACTGTTGTCTGTTGATCAAGAAATATGACCCTAAACGAATGTAAAAGATTACGACTTTGCTAAGTGAATACTTCGGCATGAGATCAGAAGGATCAACCTATTAAAGCCCCTCTAAAGTGTTGTGAGCCCTAAATTCACTACCGAATTAACTCGATGTTTAATAACTATGCAAGGATTTTCAAAACAAATGTATTTGAAGACGAATATTGGTGAAAGAATTCCAAACTTGGGTTTGTGTTGTACGCAGAAGACCTCAGTTTTGTTTTCTTACATCAATATTCGTCTTCAAACACATTTATTCTGAAAATCCTTGCAGAAGTCAGTGTTCAACTTCAAATGACATCCTCTTTCACTTCATTATACAATATTATTGAAGTGAATGTTTGCCTTTGAATCGATCAGGATCCCAATAATTTAGAGAGGCCACGAAGGTATAGACCAGTTTTGGAAACGCCCCCTCTCAAAAAAATGAAATGGAAGCTCTTATTACCAATCATGTGAAATACTATGTTTTGACAAATACGTGATGATACAAAAATTGCCGGGAAACCGCATACTATTTGATATATTTGGTAAATTATCATATTGATCCGGCCTGGATAGATTGGGCATATTATATTTCTGCTTTTTTTGCGAATTTAGGTTGAAGTATTGCCATCTAAACCTCTGAAGGCAATATTTAAACAATATTGAATGGATATTTTGCACCCCAAACCCTTGAACCGCAATATACATGTACCACAGCGCTCAAAATACACGGGGGCGGTGGGCGATTCGCCCCCGTGAGCTACATAATCGCCCCCGTCAGGTTGCTAACGGGGGCGATTGCAAAATTAAAAATCGCCCCCGTGGAATTATAACATGAAGATTATCTTTTCTGTTATAACTTTAACACAATATTGAGTTTTATTTTCAAACCTTAAACCAATGAAATGGAACTTAAAATTAGCGTGCAAGATTTCTCGTTTCATGAGTAGTCTAGGCATATTATTACCGATTCAGCTCGCAGTGCAGTGCCGCCGTCAGCAGTGGTTATAGGCCTATACTACGCCGTTAGTAACAGTACGTTTGCACGCTGCCACGCCATGTCTGCTGGAGCTGGAGGCGATCGCGCAAGTAAAGGGCAGAAACATGGTCATAGAGAAGTTTTTCGTTGTGAAAGCGTAAACCCGCTGAAATCTGGTGATTTCAAATGACCAGGCAAATAATGAACCTCGACCAGTAAATCAATATTAGGGACTTTTAGATTTGCACGATGAGAACGTGAACTGCAACGTGTGACCTCCTTTTAAAGGTACTATGTCCCTTTTCCAGCCAACCTCAAATTCTGTAGAACTTTGCAGGAATTATGAATATGTCATGTATGTCCTATCTGTGAAATTTAAACGTTAGCAGTGACCTCATATTCAAATTATGCAAGGAAACCCGTTTACTTGCTAGACCTCACTGTCAGACACAATTGAGTGACTGACTGGCTTTTTTTCTTCTTTGGTAATAACATACAAGAAAAGAGTTGTAAAGGGTACATGAGCATTTGTCTACATCAATAACCCACTTCTTGTGATGGCCAAAATTAAACTGATTGAATCTTTGTGCAGCATAAAACGTATGACCATTCGGTCTGAAAATCAAGACTATTACTTTTGGGCTCTATAGCCCTAAAGTCGATTTGACAACTAATAGTCGTTATTTTCCCACTTGAAGACATTTTCAAGCCCCACCTTTTTTAGGGAAGTTCTAAATAAGTATTATCTTTCAAAATGCAGTTGGAATTTATTTTTTCACTTTTTTGGCCTGCAAATGGGACATAGTACCTTTAAGGCACTGCCAGTGCTTAAAAGGAGGTCACATGTGACTGCCAGTGCCTTAAAAGGCCGTAAAACGTCCACGTCCACGCAAATCTAAAATTCCCTATTGAGAAGAAGAGGAAGACCAAGATGTCGTGGAATGAAATGGTAACATGGGCAGATCTACGGGGGGGGGGGGGGGGGGTTAGGGGTTTACCCCCTCCTCCCCCCTCCCCCCGGCCCCCTTGGGTGATATGTGATATTAAAGCGGGGGGGATGCTGGAGAGGAGGACTACTAATCTATTTTATTTTTTTAAGGGGGGGGGAGTGAAGCGCCGTTTTAGCATGCCTTTCTTTTAAACTCTTACTTTCACCTATCTCAGATGACCCTAAGTTTTTGGTTGCTGCTTTATTATGTAGTTGATAATGCATGATTAAAATAAAGAAAGAGAGAGAGAGAGAGAGAGAGAGAGAGAACCACCATCATTTTGCAATGGTTCAGGGTTTGTGTAATGTACATTTGAAACCATTTCTTAGCATCTCAACCCTAAAAAAACAGCAAAACTATTTTTGAGGAAAAGCATTATACTGAACTGAATACGGGCTAAAGGCAATGTGGTATTTGTATAGAGGTATTCCAAAATGACATTCTGATAATCAACATTTGTTCTGGTATCATAATATATACGCATAATAGCCTACAACTGATCTTTATGATTTCTTAACGTGACATAGTTTCTTCTCCCCCTGCAAACAAAAAAGAAAACAAGGTTATTTAATAAAAGGATCATGCGACAAATAATCATTGTGATTCAAATTGATGCAAGGATTTTTTTGAATAAGCAATGCTTTTCACCAGAATCTCTTTTGTAAAAACGACTTTTACAAATCTCGGCCATGCAAATCTGCCACTGTGTTGTAAGATCACTTTCAGATTAGGAAAAGTGTATTCTTTAATGAGTATTTTACATTGAATGGAACGTCTCAACTCAGTAAGCATGGCTGAGATTTGTAAAAGTTGTTTTTACCATGAAGATTCAAGTGAATAGCAGTGCTTATTCAAACAGATATTCGCATCAATTTGAATCACAATCATTTTGACGCTTAATCCCTTTTAATGACCTTGTTTTCCTTCTCGTTTGCAAGGGGAGAAGAAGATATGTCACGTTAAAGACATCATAAAAATCACTGTTGTATGCGTTTATATTATATACACAGGCCCCGCGGAACGTTTATCAAAGTGGGGGGGGGGGGGGGGGCTAAAGTATTTGCGATCAGGTAGAGGGTAGCGAACGTAAATTGGTGTGTCGGGGGGGTTCAGGGGTTTTAGGCATTTAATTACGGTCAGAGAAGCACAAATATTTTGATGCCGCATTATTTTGTGTCACTGGCAGGTCAGGGGGGGGGGGGGCGTTTTTTATTTTATTTCTTAAGGTAATATTTACGTTACTATCCTATTTTTTTTTACCGGTTTGGGAGGCTAGGGGGGGGGGTGGGGGGGGGGCGGGCCGGTAGAATCAGCCCGTGGATCCGCGCCTGTCCAAAATAGCACATACACAAAATCGCTTTGCCGCTACGCGGCTCAGTAAAGAAAGAATGTAAAGGTTGCTCCGAATAATGTCATGAGGAGGAAATAATGTGCAGAACGGGAAAAAATCGAGAGAATGCCATCAGGGGATGGGGGTCAGTAACAGCTATGTACAGTAGCTTGTAGATTTGTAAGAGGGAAAATGCTAATTAAATTGATAATGATGAAATAGCAAATAATTGATGAGTATCATAGGTACCAATTCAATGGATATTTGTATAAAAAAGAGCCCCCGTCAGTACTAAAAGAGCCCCCGTGAGAAGGCTCACGGGGGCTCTTTTATGGGGGGAAGAGCCCCCGTGGACAAAAAATTAATTTGAGCCCTGATGTACCACTACCGGTCTATATCTTTAACGTTGATAGCAAGGTGGAAGATCGAATGGTTCACAATTACCTAAGCAGATGAAAAGTGGTCCCATTATAAAGAGATTTCGCGTGAACGACAATGCAATGAGTGAACAGCCTGCCATCAGCCCGCTGAAGGATGTTAAAATCAGAGGGCGGTGACATCGATGTAACAGCATCTTCGCCAATGGAGCTAAAGTAAATAAAAATAAAATTGTCACTACCATTCAAGGGGAGTGTTTCACAAAGACTAAGATCGACTTTAGGTTGGACTTAACTTAACTACGGCAGGCCATTCATGCCACTGTTTGCTCTCACCATTTACTGGCAATGGTTTCTCAAGGGACGTACAAATCATGGCCACAGAATTTACTTTTTTTTATAATTCATTATTGAAGGAAAAAAATATTATCTAAGGATCATAATGGTGAGAGCAAACAGTGGCATGAACAGCCTGCCATAGTTAAGTCCAACTTAAAGTCGATCTTAGTCTTTGTGAAACCCAAGGTAAGATTGTATGACCGCATATAATTGGGCGGTGAACCGACTTTTACTCCTGGATGCGACAATCGTTTCGTCACAGCCATAGGTTAGAGTTAGGGTTGGAATATTGGGTTTTAGGTAAGCGTTAAGGTTAGGTGTGGGGTTTGGGGTTGAAGTTAAGAATTTCGTGTAGGAAAGTGACTCGGAGCAATCGTCGCAGGATCATTAATGTCGTACAACCCATTGTGCAGTTTGTCAGTTTGATGAAAGAGGAGGATCTAAGCTTTACAAATAATCATGTGTCATTTATTAAGTATATAATTGTGATTAAGTTATGATAAAACATCGATAATTCTCGGATTCGTTTTTTCTGGGACCCACTGTATAATATTACAATTATTATGGAGTAATTTAAATTTGCTTGGAAGAAGAACACCAACAATAATGATGATGATGATGATAATAGTAATATTGACAATTGTATCAATAATATAAGAATTATAAATGAAACGTTTAACTTACATGCCAGGCACATAGTAGCCAATGAGAGTGATGTGATAAGACCGATGATGGCGTTCGAAGCCTGCAGCTGTTCTTCCAATTCGGGGACGAGCACACCGAACGACTTGGCAAGACCAATCTCCATGCTGTAGAAGGAGAATCGAGCTGCAAGGATGATCCCTGCACCCGGCCTCACCATAGCGATATAATATATCTTGGTATTATAAAGGAGACAGCGATTCTGGATATTATAAGGAGACAGTATAGAACCGGTTAGAGCGTAAAACAGATGAAGTGTTTTGAAATAATCTTAAAACGTATCTGTCTAATTCGGCATAATTATAATCGTTCTTTCATTTTCGTATGTTCTATCTCACTTTTATGTTCCTTTGTTTATAATGCAGATACTTCATTGTGATATCTTCTTCTTCTTTGTTTTCTTCTTCTTCTTCTTCTTCTTTTTGTTTCACAAGTGCGCCTATGGGGAATATTTGCTTTCAAGTGGATTTGAAGCCTTATAGTAATCTCATACAGGGGCGGATCCAGCCGGCGGCAAGAAGGGGAGGGGGGGGGGGGGCCCAAATCTTGAGAAAATATTTAGCGGCGAATGAGCGGGGGGGGGGGGGGGGGGTAAGCGCACATATCTTCTTTTTTTGGGGGGGGTCCAGTTTTTTGGGGACGTTTTTGCGCCGGCTTAGGCGGCCGAGAGGGGGAGGGGGGTGGTGGTGCTGGAGAGGAGGACCACTAATTTTGTTTTTATTATTATTATTTTTTTTTTTTGGGGGGGGGGAGGTGAAGTGCCATTTTTTACGTGACTTTCTTTTTAACTCTCACTTTCACCTATCCCAGATAACCCTAAGTTTTCTTGTTGCTGCTTTATATGTAGTTGATAATGCATGATTAAAATAAAGAGAGAGAGAGAGAGAGAGAGAACCACCATCATTATGCAATGGTTCAGGGTTTGTGTAATGTACATTTGAAACCATATCTTCGTGTCTCAACCCTAACAAAATAGCGAAACTATTTTTGAGGAAAAGCATTATACTGAATTCAATAAAGAATAATAACTTCATAATGGCTGATACTAATACTGATACGGGCTAAAGACAATGTGGTATCGGCACAGTAAGATCGGGTATTTTTATAGAGGTATTCCAAAATGACATTCTGATAATCAACATTTTGTTTTGTATTCATAATAATATATGCGCATAATACAACTGATCTTTATGATTTCCTAACGTGACAAAGCTCCCCCCCCCCCTGCAAAAAAAAACAAAAAAAACAAGGTTATTTAATATACTTTATTTGAGTAATTGCGTCCCATATAGACGCAACAAAAATTCCCAGGTTGTTATACGGAAGTTGAAAAAGAATCATTAATTTTCGCATATCGTATACTGGTTATAATTTCAATGATTTACACATCCAATCTGTCCATATATTGATAACAGTAACGACCCATCTGTGACCAGGGGCGGATCCATTTGGCAGCAAGAGTGGTGGGGAGGCCAAATCTTGAGAAAATATTTAGCGGCGAATCAGCCAGTTGGCGAACGGCGAATCAGCGGGGGATTTTTTTTTTTTGGTGGGAGGGGGAGGGGGGGGGGGCAAAATGTTATTTTTTGTTTTTTTGGGGGGGCCGGTCAGGGGTTCGCTTTATTATTTTTTAAAGATAACATTTACGTTACCATTTTTTTTTTTTTTTTTTTTTTTTTGGGGGGGGGGGAGGCTAGGGGGGGGGGGGGTGCGGTAGAATCGGCCCGTGGATCCGCGCCTGATGTCATATACAAGTAGTATTATTATTATAATTATTATAAAATAATACATGTACAATTATACGCATTCATGTCTAGAGCGAGAAAATTGTTTCACGGGGCTCTGAACAAAGGCAGTATATTTTATTTCGACCCATGTTTGTTAAACATAATAGAAAATGGAACTGTGAATATTTGGGCAGACCCAGATAGATTCTTCTGGCCAGAGGCGGTTCTCCCGGGGGGCAGGGGGGCACAGTGCCCCCCCCCCACTTTTTCAGATACCCCAAAAGTGCCCCTTTTATTTTGTAAGAAGTGCCCCTTTTACATAGGAAAAGTGCCCCTTTTACTTTGACAAGTGCCCCTATTACTTAGTAAACGTGCCCCTTCCCCATTTTCACCTCTGACGAGTGCCCTTTTTATTTTTGAAACGTGCCCCTTTTCCTTCGACATGTTCCCATTTTCTTTTGCAATAAGTGTCCATTTTCCATTCTCATAAATCTTGAAATTATCTTGAATAAGTGCCATTTTTAATCTCTAGTAAATTCTCTTTTCACTTTTGATAAGTGCCTCCTTCACCTCTGATAATTGCCCTATTCCAAACTGAGAGGTGCTCCTTTTACTTTGACAACTGCCCCTTTTTTCCTTTGTAAGAAGTGCCCCTTCTCCTTTTAAGAACTACCCGTTTTTTAAACTCGGATGAGCACACCTTTCATTTTAACATGTGCCCCTTTTATTTTCTAATAAGTGCCCATTTTCCTTATGATAAGTGCCCCCATTAAAAAGAGAGAGCTCCTTCCCCTTCTCATAACTACCCCTTTCCCTTTCTATAAGTGCCCCTTTTCCTTATGATAAGTGCCCCCATTAAAAAGAAAGAGCTCCCTCTCCTTCTCATAACTGCCCCTTTTAAAAATCTGAACGGTGCCCCCTTCTCATTCAACAAATGCACATTTTCCTTTATTATAAGTGCCCCTTTTCATATCTGGTCAGTGTCCCTTTTCACCTCTGATAATTCCCCTTTTTATAATGATACGTGCCCCTTTTCCTTTCTAATAAGGGATCTTTCCCCTTTTCACCTCTTATAAATGCCCCTATCAAAATCTGATGGGTGCCCCTTTTCCGTCAACAAATGCCTATTTCCCATTTTCATAAACGCCTCTTTTTCATCACTGGTAAGTGCCTCTTTTCAGGTGAAAAAATGCCTCATTTTCACCTCTTATAATTATCCTTTGTACTTTGACACGTGCTCCTTTTCTTATCCCTTTCGATAATTGCCCCCTTTTCTGGTAATCATTAAACGTGCCCCTTATTTAAAGCGACTAAGAGCAATTTCCCCCCAAAGTTCGCTCGCATTTAAAGATGATATAATTATGTTACATATCAAAGGTCTTTTCAGTCTTCCGTTATGAGAATGTGCTTATAACCCCATCACGATTGGCTTTTTCCTCTTTATAAGATGTAATTCTTCGCACTGCGACCTCACAGATCTTTCGCTCGCTCGTAAATGCATATTCAGACATCACACCCAACTGTGCAGTATGATGCTTAAGCGATATCTAGTATGATGTATGAAGAGAAACAAATAATGAAATCATCCCTAATAATGTAATCACAATGTAGGGGTATATACCAATGTCTAAAAAATGGTATATTTTCGCTTTGAGATTTCCCAATGTAGGTGCCCTTTTTTTCCAGAAAGTGCCCTTTTTTGTTGGTGCCCCCCCCCCCACTTTTGAAGTCGCTCGGCCGCCCCTGCTTCTGGCCATGCATTTCAATGGGTTGTCGGCGAACACTGGTACTTATGACGATTTTGTTAAACGATGCCCCGATCCCCATTACAAAAAAAATGACCGTTTATAAACACAATTATCATGTGAGCTCAAATCATTTTCCAGTTCAGCAATACAACCCTTGTAATAAGATCATTTCGTATGAAAGCAGAAATATAGGAGAAACAGAATGGCAAAAGTTAAAAATAAATATATATCAGAAAGGTACATTTATAGAAATATTATAAATATTACAAATAAACAACGGGTCTGGACACTTATTCACGAAGTCAGAAGCTAGTATTAATTTTTGTACAGTCACTGACAAAGAAGATATCAAATTTCAACCTGAGAAAGCAACATATTGTATTGCACATTAAAAGAGCCAATTTATTATAGCCTGCGAAATTACATAGTTTGTCAGCATAATTTTATAGAGAAATATTAATTATTAATAGTATGATTGAGAAGTACAAAGTGTAGTCTATCCTGGGGGTAAGTGGATTTGCATGTCAGCATAAAATTTGATGGATGGTTAACCATTAAGCGAATGGCTCATATCTATAATCTCAGGTTGTTATAAAGAGTTTAGAGATTCTAGATTGTGATTAGAAAACACTTGTATAGATAAAACGAATTGTTAAACCATTACAGTAAATATTTACATGTATACAACCTGTTAACTGGAAATAATCAAAGATGAGGAGAAACAAGTCAGTTGGTGTACTCAGTGCTCACTCAAAATGTAGAATGACACATGTTGTACACTATGCATGCTGACCGATCTCTGCTCAAGTCTTAATCTCCAAGTTCGTCCATTTATGCTGGTAGGGTAATGTTTACTAAACTGGGGGATTAATCCTTAGTCTGTAATTCTGAGGGTAGAGTTTCTTTGTGCTCACTGAACATAGCAAACTCATATAAACTTACTAAACAATACAAAGTTAGGAACAAAGGGGTGGGCATTTTGGAGTGGGCATTTATTAGTGAGTCATCAAACATCAAAGAGTATATCTCTATAGGGGTATAACACAGAACATAGTATATCTCTATAGGGATATAACATTAACATTTAACAAAGTAATACAATTTTTTAAAATCAATAATTTTAAGGTAAAATGGTGTCTGGTCCACTTGATTTATCTATTTTAACATAGTTGAGAATGTTATATTCCTGAATACTTGTTGATTTGACATAAAATGAATTTGAATTTGTTAAGCTATTTACCAAAAGATTAATTAGGTTTTTAAAATAATTTTGAAAGTGTTTATGCCTATGTTAAAGGTACTATGTCCCATTTGCAGGCCAAAACAAATAAAAAGATTAAATTCCAGTGGCATTTGAAAGACGATACTAATTTAGAACTTCCCTCAAAACGAAAGGGCTCAAAAATGGCTTATAGTGGGAAAAGAACGACCATCTGTTGTCGAATCGATTTAAGTGATTGCAATCACCTATAAGTAATAGTCTGATTTTCAGACCCTTTTACCGAATGGTGGTAAATTTTGTGCTGCACAAAGATTCAATCAGTTTAATTTTGGCCATTACAAGTAGTGGGGTATAAGGTATTGATGTAGACAAAATGCACATAACACCTGTTACAGCTCATTTTATGTATTTTATTACCAAAGAAAAAAAGACGTCTATACGGTAAACAGGTTTCCTTGCATAATTTGAAAACTAGGATAATATGCCTAATCGGCTTTAGCTTAAAGGGACTTGGTAACCCTGTTCAGATGAGAGAAGATTGTACCAAGGTAGTGAATTTCGGATCGATTTTAAGATCGATTTTAGGGTTTAGTGAAACACTCCCAGTTGTGCGAAGATAAGAGTCCAATATCAAATTGAATCCTCCAGGAAAAACATTTTTTTTTTGTCGTTAGATTACAATATCCGCATGTTTTTAGGCTATAATCTGTTTGAAACTCGATGGACATAATCATTGAGCAGGTCAGTAATTATACTTAGGAGTTAGGACAAATATCACACATGATGCCAGATGAGAAGCAGAAATAAAACGAAGAATAGAAATAGCTCGGAATACATTTCTCGCAATGAAAGACTTATTCACAGATAGAAAGGTGAACTTTGCGCTTATATTAGGAAGACTAGTAAACTGTTATGGATGGTCTATTGTATAGAGCAGAAACATGGACAATAAGCAACGCCATGGGAAATGTAATAACATCTTTTGAAATGTGGATTTATCCTGGAAACGAATAAAAAACAAAAAACAAAGAGATATCGCAAATGGCAGGGCGTAAACAAATTGCACTGTTTGATTAGTTAAGGAGAGAAAAGTCAAATACTTTGTCATGTTAAAAGGCACCAAAGCCTGTTATAATAGAGGGAAGAGTGTACGCATATGCGTGTTCCAACCGACCCCCCCCCCCCCCTTTCAGCAAAAGTCCGGTGTGTAAAGTCAATACGGCTCGACCTTTTTCTTTTGTATACGAGCCTTTTTCAGCACCCCCCCCCCCCCCCCCCCCCCCCTTTTCAGCAAAAGTCCGGTGTGTAAAGTCAATACGGGTCGACCTTTTTCTTTTGTTACGAAAAGGACATTTTGGCAACACGCATGCGGTCATTTCGGAACCTGA
Organism: Strongylocentrotus droebachiensis; assembly: GCA_035222895.1. Taxonomy (NCBI): domain Eukaryota; kingdom Metazoa; phylum Echinodermata; class Echinoidea; order Camarodonta; family Strongylocentrotidae; genus Strongylocentrotus; species Strongylocentrotus droebachiensis. The sequence goes on along the minus strand of JAVYIG010000226.1, from coordinate 432,637 downwards.
GTGGGGGGCCGGGCGAAAGGGAAACCCAGAATCAACTAAGAAGAGAATGTAAAGAACTGGAGTGCACCAAAATGGCAGAAGATAGAGTGAAATGAAGATAATTATGTTGCAATCAACTACTGAACCGGGATAAGATAGATAGATAGATGCCCTCTAATTTATTTATCTACCGTAGGCTAGATAAACATGTCCATCAGTATAACAAACAAAAAGAACTTGGTTTGATTTTTATTTTCCATGGCGGACACACTCATTAATATAGTACTAAATAATAGTTTATGTGAGATATACACAAACGATGGTTAATAATATATTTTGGTGCATACTTTTCATAAAATTCAAAGGCTAATGAGAAGGCTCCATATTTTGTTTCTGCGTCCAGACACATTTTAATTGCAAATAAAATACATAATTTTTAAAATAATAAGTTACGTGCATGACACCCGTACCCCGACTGAAGGCACCGACTGAAGGAGCTACACTTTTGTTGGTCCATGACTGTATTAGATTTCCTTCCTTAATAGTATTATCTTATTTAATACTCAATTGGCTGATAATTTATATTTAATAATTTGCTGACACCACTTAACAGGTTACATGCTATAGATCTAGAACTTGATCGTGTTTTTATTCATAATTATATACCTCCTTAACTATTTAATCTATGCATTTCTTTGTCTTTTATTTCGTTTTTTATGATCATGTATCTTGTTATATTTCAAGTTATACTGTCGGGGATACAGCCCTGTAAGAGTTTTTCAAACCTTTTGCTGCTTCCCCGGGCCCCAGACATGCTTGGTACACTGAATGTCTGAATAAATACAATAGTCAAATCAAAATACAATACATTACCCGTTGCAAACGATGATATACTACCGATATATATTATAAACATGTACCTCGATAATGAACCACGGTGACGGTCTTTGAACGGCTCCTCACAATCACATCTCGAATATCAACATGCAACAGCAAGATAATTCGCAGACAGCACACACTAATAATTTATCTCAAGACTCGAGCTTCTCGATCGTCAAATGATACACATTAAAGATGTAGTTCCAACATGATAGACACGAATGGTAAGCGTAAAATGATAAAACAGGTAGCAGCTGTATAATAATGCACTGCCATCAGCACATGTATAAATGATGCAACAAAGAATGTTGTCGTCTGCTCCTGTTATGTGTATGTGGTATGGATGAGGAAAGGAAGTAATAGTGTTCGCACTATGGTTCGCACGCCATCTCACTGTCCATACAAATACATGTTTGTGGCATCATGGCTGAACGTCTGTTAGCTCAGAGCAATGGTCTGCACGCGCAGACTCTTTTTTCTTGCATGAAAACAAACAAGTAGGCCACTGCCAGCTTGGGACGGTAGTATTCTGAGAACTCTGGTCTCTCTGGTATCTCAAAATATTGTTGTTTCTTCACCGTTAAAACGAAATAGCTATGCTGAAAATGAATTTTCTTGAACTTTTGTTTGTATCTTTTTACCCGCGCTCATATTGATATCGCGCACCAGGCCAGGCCAAGCGTGCGCAGGCCTAGTCTAGTTCTAGACTCTTTTTTATTGATTTCTTTTATTCGCCGACAATGACAATGAAAATTTATTCTCATGTCACCCACATTGGGGTACTGGATAAGTTTACAATCAGTTTGAATTTGTCAATTTAACACTGTTAAATATACAATACAAATATAATTAATGTTAATCCATACAAATGAATAACACTATCAACAATAGTGAGAAAAATTATGATGATAATGATAATGTAGGGATTTATTTTGAACTGCTGAAACTCCCCTTCATATCCATGATTCATTCCTTTCATATTAATAGGTCATCCCTCAGGGGCGGATCTAGCTTTTTGCTAAGGGGGGGGGTTTGACCAAAATAATGACGATGCGGAGCATCGTCCACGAGCCGCGAAGCGGCGAGCCGATTTTTTTTGGGGTGTTTATTTGAACCCCGTAAGTGATGTTTTCCTGGCATCTATTAACACCATGGAGACCATAAAAAGCAGTGCATGATAACGTCTTTTTAAATCAAGTAACAGTTAAATACACAGTTATATCCAGAGTTATCATGTGTTTGGTTAAGTTACCAGATGAGTTGAATATCTTCTCACAATATTTGCACGTGAAAGGGTTTCTCTCCAGCGTGCGTTCTTTTTTCTTTCTTTTTTTCTTTTTTTTTCCTCTTTTTTTTTTTTTTTTTTTTTTTTTTGGCCGCCCAAGGGGGGGGGGTTTAAACCCCCTAAACCCCCCCCGTAGATCCGCGCCTGTCCCTCATTCACATTCATCCTTTTCATCCACCATCCTTTCATCTGTCTATCTCTCTCTCTCTCATTGGTTTCAATGTTCACCTGATGCAGTCAAGCTTATAGTATAATTTACATATACTATGAATATTCAATATATACCCTTTGTTTATGTTTGAATATTCAAGAATACTTTGTGATGCTGATTTATACTTCGTCTTGTATGGGACTATATGAATATTTATTGGTTTCTTCTACTTTGCATGGAATGTATGTGGAATGCTACATATATTGATTGATTGATTGATTTTTATTCGACAAGCTTCCAACATACAACAATATACAATAATAACAGATCAAAAATAAGTCAGCTTGAACAGGATAACCCACGAAAGCTCGAGAGCTTATTTCCAGTGGGGTCCCTTACAGACATGTATAAAATTAATAAGTTAAAATAGTAATATTTACAGACAGATAAGAAAATTAAAAGAACTACTTATTAAAGATAATAATAATAATAATAACAACATTGAACTGATGATAGAAATGATATTATAAGTACAAGAAGAAGGAGAAGAAGAAAAAGAGGAGAAGGAAGAAGAGGAAAATAATGATGAATTTGTAGAATTTCTATAACGTACGAAAACATAAGAATGCTTTAATACTTTGACACATTAAAACCTGGTCAGTTAGCCAGTAGTTATCAATCCTACAACATGTCTGCTGGGCTGCCTCTGTGTTAAGAGTGCTAGTAATTATCGGATAGAACCGCAACCCTACATTTCGATGGCGTGGGTTCGAATCCCACCGCTGCCACCAATGCAAAGCTTTGCAAATATGTGTAAGTTATTAATTATAATTTTGATTAAGTTATGATAAAACATCGATAATTCTCGGTCTCGTATTTTCTGGGACGCACTGTATAATCATGATGAGAAGCTAACGATATTAGGTTACTTTTAAAACAAAATATTCAAAGCTGATTAAAAATGCGGGTCGCTGAAAGAATATCAGTTTTATCTTAAATATAATACATGGTATTGAATTTCATTCAAAGAAGGACAAAGATGTTGATATTTGTTTGAACTATGCACTTTTTACTATTTAAAAAAGCTTTGATGGAAAAGAATTTAAAAAGAAAAGAACAAAACAGAGACTTCTTCATATTTTGTTTTACCTCTTAAAGATACTATGTCCCTTTTGCAGCCAACATCAAATTATGTAGAACTTTGCAGGAATTATGAATATGTCATGTATGTCCTATCTGTGAAAATCTGGGAAAAAAACGTGTAACAACATGTTAATTTTACCTTTTTTTTTTGGAGACGGCCCCTCTCCCCTGGCGCTCAAAGAGGGGGGGGGGGTGCAATTTTTCAAAATTTAATAAATTAGTGCTCACTAATTTATTTGTTTGGCCCTCGGAAATTTGAAAAATCGCTAGCCCCCCCCCCCCCTTGAGCGCCAGGGGAGGGGGCCCATCTCCAAAAAAGGGTAAAATTATCTTGTTGTTACACGTTATTTTCCAAGGGGTGGGGGCCCGCCCCTCTGGATCCGCCACTGCGACAACCATCCTCTAGGACAACAACCCCCAGACAACTATCCCAGGGGGTAGTTGTCTGGGGGAGTTGTCCGGGGGTAGTTGTCCGGGGTAGTTGTCTGGAGGTAGTTGCCCTAGGGGATAGTTGTCTGGGTGTAGTTGTCTGGGGGAGTTGTCCGGGGGTAGTTGCCCGGGGTAGTTGTCCGGGGGTAGTTGTCCGGGGTAGTTGTCTGGAGGTAGTTGCCCTAGGGGATAGTTGTCTGGGTGTAGTTGTCCTAGTGGGTAGTTGTCCTAGAGGTTGGTTGCCCTAGGGGGTAGTTGTTCTAGGGGGTGGTTGACTATCCGGGGGTGGATGACTAGGGGGTAGGTGTCCGGATACGCCCAAAATACATATAATACATGTTTGCGAGTGTATTGTATAGTAAATATGCACTACACACAGGTTAAGTCACAGTAGGATAACGAACGAGGATTGTCGAGTTCATTGTCCGTCTCATTGTGACTTAACCAAGTCACAATGAGTTTTTGGATGAGTTTGATAGGATGCTGCATAAGGTCAATCTAGAAAATAAGGATGTTTACTTGATGGGTGATTTTAATATTGATCTTTTGCAGGAAGATAATACTTTTCATAATATGTTACGATCAAATTCATTCAATGCCACGATTGATAAACCAACCAGATTGGCAAATAACTCTTCTACATTGATAGATAACATTTTTACAAATGTCACCAATAACTATATAGGCTCTGGCCTCTTGTATAGTGAAATCTCTGACCACCTTCCAATTTTCCTGATTTGTAATCATGTTCGCAATTATCCTGAGGACGAAAAGAATCAAGCTATGATACGTAAAATCACAGCTGAAAAAATAGCCATGTTTAATGACGAACTACTCAAAGTAACATGGAATGACGTGGTCGCATGTACTGACACCAATAAGGCATATGCATTTTTTTGGAACTTGTTCTCCTCTCTTTTAAATAAACATATCCCAATGACTAAAAAAAGATCAGCAAGAAATAGAATCAAGCAGCCATGGATAACTAAAGGTATCTTTTGCTCTATTAAAAAACGGAATAGATTATATAAATATAGTCTTCGACACCCAGGAGAGGAAAGCTTGAATAATTACAAATCATATAGGAACAAACTAACCACCATTATTAGACAGTCTCGACAAATGTATTTTGCCAAGCAGTTTGAAAATGCAAATGGAAATGCATCATCAACGTGGAATGTGATCAATCAAGCCCTCAAAAAACAAAAGAGTAAATCAAAGTGTCATATTACCAAAGATAATAATACAATGGTTGATTCAAAAGAAATAGCAAATTGCTTCAATGCTTACTTTGTTGGGGTTGGCCCCAATCAGGCCAATACAATAGCTTCGAACGGAGTCGACTTCTCACAATTTCTTCAAACTCCCTGCAACAAGTCATTATTTCTCAAACCAACAAACTTGATTGAAATCTTGAATATTGCACGTTCTCTTAAAATAAGCTATGCTAACGGTCATGATGGGATAAGCACATATCTTTTGAAACAAGTTATAGGAAATATAATAACCCCACTAGTGCATATTTTTAATCTCTCTCTGACGACAGGTACATTTCCAGAAGCATTTAAGATTGCTAAGGTTGTTCCGATATACAAAAAGGATGACTCTTCCCAAGTCTCAAACTATCGCCCTGTTTCTATTCTCTCGAGTTTGTCTAAAGTATTGGAAAGACTTATATACAATAGGCTATATTGTTTTCTAACAGAAAATGACTTACTGAATCAGGATCAATATGGTTTCAGGAAATACCACTCAACCGATTTAGCCCTTGCACAATTATATGATAAGGTTTCGAATGCTTTGGCGTCTCGAAAGCATGTTATTGGTGTATTCATGGACTTAAGCAAAGCATTTGACACTCTTGATCACAAGGTACTATCAAGCAAACTTCATTATTACGGAGTAAGAGGAGTTGCTCTTGACTGGTTTAATGATTATTTGTCAGGTAGAGAGCAATATGTAAGCTATGAATCTGTAGATTCATCATTATTGCCTATGAAATGTGGTGTCCCACAAGGATCGATACTCGGTCCTTTATTGTTTCTACTGTATGTTAATGATATCTCGAACTCAACTACATCATTACAATATATTATATTTGCTGATGATACTAATGTGTTTTGCTCCAATTCCGATTTTCGATCACTTCAGAGAATTCTGAACACCGAGCTACCTAAGCTGTCTTTGTGGTTTAGGAGCAACAAATTGTCTCTGAATCTGAAAAAAACTAATTATATCCATTTTCAAAGCAGGAAAAATGCAACTGATAAACCTATACCTGAAATAGTCTTGGATGGTGAATATTTGGAGAAAAAACAAAATACTAAATTTCTTGGAACTATCATCAATGAAAATCTGAAATGGAGTGATCATGTACATTACGTTTCAAAGAGAGTGTCACGCACTGTTGGTTTACTGTATAAGTTAAAACATTATGTGCCTTTGAATATTCTATATATGCTATACAATTCCTTGATTCTTCCTTACATGTCTTATTGCAATATACTGTGGGCAGACTCAAAAGTATATACTGATAAAATGCTACTTTTACAAAAGAAAGCGATTCGTGTGTGTACCAATGCTGGATATCGCGATCACACTGATCCCCTATTCGCGAGGTTAAAAACTCTGAAAGTAACTGATATTAACTTTTTACAAAAAGCTCTGTTCATGTTCCGTCTATATAATGATTCCCTACCTTCCCACTTCCCACCAATGTTTTGTTTGAATAGAAATATTCATACATACCCAACCAGACAATCAAATAAATACCATTTATGTAATCCTAAAACAACAATGGCTATGAAATCTATAAGACATTCTGGTCCGGATATTTGGAACTCACTGTCCGTTGACATCCGTAACTTGAAGTCAGTATATACTTTCAAGAAAAGTGTGAAATCAATTTTATTGAGCAAATATTGACAAATCTCTTAAATTAACACATGATATTATATATGTTTGTCAGCATTTCCTTGATATAGCAGGAAAATCCCCCTCCCATGCACCCTCTATCCCATTTTTTTTTTTGGTTGCAAGTCACTGTTTATTTTTTGTTATTTTCCCCCAATTATGTTTTGTAATTTACTTTACTTTATAATCGTTATGATTTTAAATGTTTCTGGGCTGCAAGCGTATCAAGCTGTCACGCTTAGGCTGTAGCCCTTCTGTATCATCACCTCTTCGAGCGTATGTATCTATGATTTACTGAATGTGAAAATGTAATTTAACTTATGTTTTATACTCATGTAAAGACATTGTCACATTATTGTTATAACCTATGATGATTCAATAACCAATAAATATTTCAACTATTTCAACTATTTCAGTGCACATCAGTAATGCACGAGCTAAAACATTGGGTCTACAATATAAAGTCGAGAAATTGACGGTTGTTATCACCAAAATGCACTCCCCCATTCACAAAAATTATGGTAAAAGGTAATGCGCGCACACCTGATCCATTTCGACGCTTCTCATTGACTACATTCTTGAATACATTACAAAATGTTGATTAATACTAGTAGTTCATGATAATTGCAAAAGACAGCCAATGGACTCGATCATTATTAAAAGGAATTCAAACCTTAAAGGTATAGACCAGTTCTGATCATGCGATTGCATTGTGAAAGAAACGTTGTGGAATCGATTAGAAAAGGTTGATCATTTAGCATATAAGTATTGGTGTGTACTGCAATGTTCTGGAATCATCAAAATGGTAAGAAACTTGGCCCAGTCTTGGTAAAGTTACAAGCACTGTACACAGAAAGATGGGACTACGCGATGGGACTACGCGATATCTATCCAGTCCGGATAGATATAATAATTTACCAAATATATCAATTAGTAGGTGGTAGGCAATTATTGTTTCTTTATTTTGCAAGTATACGCCATCTGTCGCACCACAATCAGTATATAATTCAATGCATAATCTTTTGAACTTCTTAAACCTAATAATTGATCTTGTAATAAAAATATTAATTTATTCTGGTTCCAGTATAATTTATACTCAGTGCTCCAACCTATCCCAAATATGTTTAACATGCGTACAATCACATATCAGATATATAACTGTTTCAATCTGTTCATTACAATATTATGTACAGTCTTTTCGTGGTACTAAATTCATGTTAAACAGTATAGATCGTTCGTATATAATATGCGTTGCAAAACCTTATACTGAAACCATCGTAAGCCCACATCAATGGTACAATCAAATCCAATGGAATAATATGTTTCCAAACTCTTGTCATTCAGGTCGAAAATGCATTTTCATTTAAGAAAACTTTTACATACTCCTAATTTTCTTCTCTTAGGGTTGGGAAGAAATGTTATCATAATGCAGGGGCAAGAGTGTATACTATGAGCCATGAACGTATCTTTCCGAAAAGGGTTCTTTGTTTTACCTGCCAGTTCCCGAAAATAATTGTTTCCCATATATAATTTTAAATCTTGCAGTTCAGGCAAGACAAATTACAAATAAGTGTAATTATGGCATGAAATGATGAAAGTATGGTCCGAACTTTTCAGGTATTTCTCATCATTTGTCGAATATGAGGGCGTCATTTTGAAGAACTATCCTTTCCAGGGAACATTTTTTTGAATGATACTCTTCCACAATGCTTACAAAGAACGAAAAAGAAATAAGTTACTCGACAAAATTATAAAATATGGCGTACCTTAAATAAATGAGACAGTCACGTTATGTCACCGCGTTGATAGTAAAAATGGGTCTCCTGCAGTTTTTGATGTTGGTAGAGGTGAAAATAAATGTAAGTGTTGCTGATCATATTATGCACAAAGCCAACTTCAACACCGATATTCTTGAATCCAACTATTCCAATTAACTGTTTCTACATAAACCATGAAATAACCACTGTATCAACATCTCAACTTCCGGTAAACCCGCGTGCCATTGTTTGAGTACTACATACGACTACCGGCACCATCTAATGCTCAACCGGAAGTAGTTAAGACATCGGAAGTAGAAATGACAGGTGATCCAAGTTATCTTTTTCTTTCACATGACAAGTTTATGGGCCAAAGTGCAGTACAAACAGCCCGAAGATTTCTATGTTGAGAAAATGATTAGAATTTGTTTTATTAGGAGTGTAAAACTAATATAACATTTACAAACTGATCTTTATACTCATGACTTATAATATCTTTACACGATAGCATGATGGTTATCCACAGCCGATGGTGCCCACAAGGGACCAACGTTTTACAACAACGAAATTGTAAAAACACTGATTTTAAAATGCATCAATAGTACACATCCATGGTAACACATTTACCACCAGTATCTGAGGAATTCACAAGAAAATATAACTCTATAGTTTCGATTTTTACAACTGCATCCATTATATACCATAGATATTTTAAGATAAAAATTGTGAATTTGAGTGAAACAAACGGATCTACAGACGTTAACTATATAGTACAAAGTACAAACACTCATACTTTTTGAAAAACACTCTTATGCCATACTTCTTGAAAAACACTTAATTTATTGAATTTGCAATGTAATTTTAAAAGAGCCCTAAGAATCTGTATTCTCATTTCATCATCCTCTTCGTCAATGAAAGGTATTGGACCAGACACAGGCACCGGGGGTGGGAAAGGAGGGGGGGTTCGCCCCCCTCAAAAACGAAAAAGGTGGGGGAAACGCATTTTCGACCCCTGCCCCCCCCCCCCCCCCCAAGCGCCCCGAAAAAAAGCAATTAAGGAGTAAAAATAGTTACTCAGGCGAAAACTATGCTTGTTTAGAAGCCTTTATGTCAGGGCCTGCAGAACGGCGGGGCTCGGGCCCCCCTCCCGCCCCCCCCTCCCGAACCCCCCTCACTTTTTGAAAAAGTATGTTAAAGAGAAAAAGAAAGAAAGAGAGAAAGAAAGAATGAGTGACCTGCCAGTGTCACAAGTCAGTTATCAAAATATGCTCATCTGTCTGTAGTTAAATGGCTAAAACCCCTGAGCTTACGGGGGCTCCGCCCCCTGAACCCTACCAAGGGCTCCTTGATACTCATGTGACCGTAATTAAATACCTAAAACCCCTGAGCTACCGGGGGCCTGCCCCCTTGAACCCACAAAGAACCCTTAGGTGGCTCCCTGTATGCTTTCCTGACCGTAATTAAATGCCTAAAACCCTTGGGCTTCATGGGGCTCAGCCTCCTGGACTCCCGCCAATATAGTGACCTGCCAGTGTCACCAATAAGGTATCAAAAATATGCTCATCTTACCGTAATTTAATGCCTTTAACCCCGAGTTTCTGGCCCTAAGACGGACCCCTGAATGCTCATCTGACCATAACTAAGTGTCAACAGAAAACCTGAGATTATCTAAATATGCTTGATTGACCGTAATTTAATGCCTAAAACAATGCACTGAACTTCCGGGGGCTCCGTCCCTTTACCCCCGCCGGGGCAAAGCCTCCGGACCCCACGTCAATTTACACTCCATTCGCCTCGCTCGCAACGCTCAACCTGATCGTTAATAGGGACTTTAAGATTTGCAAGACGACAACGTGGACTGCTACGTGTTACGTCCTTTTAAGGCACTGCCAGTACCTTCAAAGAACGTCACACGTACATGTAGCAGTCCACGCAAATCTCAAAGTCCCTAATACTCCATTTTGAAAAACTATCCGCGGGGCATGCAAGTAACATGTAAGAGTGGTGGTGATGCAGATTTTTCTTCCACCCCAAAACGTTTTTGCTCATTACACCACTTCCCCTGAAATGTGAGCCCCTGGAATGTTTGCCAACCCCCCCCCCCCCCCCCCCCCCCACCCAAACTGCTTCCCCGGCGCGCCTGGGACTAAATACTTTCAACATGCCTATAGTGGCGGATCTGAGACTCTCTTGTGAAGAGCATTAGTCCTAAAAACCTCATCAAATTTTCAAGTATGTTTAGGGCTATAATAAGCCAGTGGCACTAGTATGCCAGAGCAATCGAGATTTGTCAGGGTGGGGATTGGCATACGTGCCCCTGTTCGCTCTGGACCAACTGCTTCGAAGCGTATATCAAACCAAAGTTATCACTGTGCGTTTCTTCTAAATATCCGGAGAGAGTTTTAATAGGTCCTTTTCACGATCACGAATACAAATTGTAAAACGCTCCGTAGTTTACACGTTTGTTTGATGGATTCCAAAATGAAAGATAACAAACAACCACGGTGGCAAAGTCTTTCGAAAACTTAATTCAGCGGTAATTTTAATCGTTATTGTGTTTAACCCATTGAAATCTTACTCGGAATACGTAACGGTCCATGGGTGAACACGGCTATTGAAACTGCCTCAAGTTGTTTAAAAAAAAAAAAAAATGTTAAAGTATGACCAAAACATGAGATGAAAGTCATTTTCCTCCACTGTGTTCATTAGACACGTCTTGCTTCGTCTGACTTCTGGTCTTCATTTTGTACTGAATCAAGGCCTTGCAAGTTTGGTTTTCTTCGCATGAGTATTACGATCAACAAGATGAGACCGCATGATGCCATTGACGTCGCCCCAAGGAATACGAACAGGAGTTCGATGTTACCGGTTTGATCTCGGACGAAACCTGTGTAAAATTAGACAAGGGGAAGAGATAACAAACTAATGTATAATTATGTCTCTGGAATAACAGCTATGATATCATCACGGATACCGGAAGGGAAGAGGAAATCCCGGGACAGCGCTAAAAAACTTATATTCTTGAAAGTGTAAGTCTATATAGCCTAGTCAACTCACTATAGAAACTACCGTCACAAACTGCCAGTCATGACGAAACCAATCGAACCAACAAAATTATCATAACCTATGGACAACGGTTATCCGAGGGATAATTAACCCTAAGAAAATGTGTCCGGATTTGCGATCTTCCTCCCCACCCCCGGACAACGATCTCTTAGGACATTTACCGCCAGGAAAATATTCCCCGGACTTACACCTAAAGGATAAATACTACCCTTAGGTGCAGGGAGGTATTCGTTGGAGGTGAAAGCTGTCAGGGAGGGGCAGATGTTCCGATGTAGGTGTTGTTGTACGGAGTAGCATTCGAAGATGTAGCTATCATGCCGGACTCGACTTGGGCCGATGTCTGCATAATTTTCTTACCCTACCTACCAAAAGTATCCAAATCCAAGTCATTGTTTTATTTGGATGCGATTTATACTATCCTAGTCGACATTGAACAAAGGATATATTAATTCCTGTGTCATATTTGAAAGGTATTGACTGAGTATTGATACCTGCAATGTAACCCGACCCGATGTATCCAATGCCGACGACCAGGTAGAAGACACTGCACGCATCAGGGAAGTTCTTGCTCTGTACAACCTCAGACAACACGGCTTCAATGGTCACGTTATAGCCGAATATTCCGAAGCCGATTAGGAAGGACATTACCATCAGGTAACTGTACGAGGAGTGAAGTATCTGGAGGAAGAACATGACAGTCTGCAACGCCTGGTTCCACAGCAAGTACTGCGGACTCCATGCCGGGCGATAGCGAAGACCAATGGACATAAGGATGGACGAAACAATACCGCCAACGGCTCCGGATGTTGTGAGATAGGTTCCGCGGGCGATGTCGATTCCGTGCTCGACCGCGTAGAGAACGATGAAAAGAACCCATCCACCTGTTACCAAGAAGGACAAGAGAGTGCTTGGAATAAGGAGGATCGAAAATAACGGCTCCTTAATCAGGACATCGAAATGGAAAAAGGAAAGGCAAGATGATACAATCGACCCTTCAACCGTACGAATGTCCTCGCTAGAGCTTTTGGAATTATGCGAAAGCTGTCGTGCTTTATCTGTTCTATCCGTGTAAAGTGTAGTGTCTTCTGCAGACTGCGGACATCGTGCAATCTCTGTATCACAAATGGGTGCAGTATTCGCCTCTGAAGACAACACAGGTCCGTCACGCTGGATCATAGACTCATTTTCTCCTGTTAGCCTCCGCACATTGACCATCGTCGAATGCCCACCTCCTTCAGTATCTACATCATCTGGACGTTCATCACTCGTCATATCTTTGGCAGATGGTATTCGAACATATTCTTGAGTTTCACACGCTTTCACCTGTATGAATGGATCAAGCTCTCTCTTTTCCTCCGGACTCTTACCACCTGGACGGGTTCTTGGAACTTTTAGCACCAGCCCAATGGGAATCATGTTCAGAACCAGCGCCCCCACTACTAGCAGCGTCCCGCTCAACCCATATTGCTCTAAGAGCTTCTCTGTGATCGGGGGCAAGATGACGGCACCAAAAGGAATACCAAGAACGGAGATGCAGCTCGCAAAAGGGAATTCTTCCTGGTAGTAGTCGTGTAGGAGCACAAATGCTTGAAGATTTACCACCGAACAGCATAATCCTGCAAGCAAATAAAAGTTAAATTGTGACACAGGGACTAACAGAGGATTTCTTATGCTACGGTCACAAAGGTTCGTACGAAAGATAATTTCGTACGAATCTCCCTGTTTTTTCCATTGTCTTCCCGAATTTCCATTGTCTGAAAATCGTTCGTACGGCGTTCGTAGCAGTTCGAAATGGCATTTACATCCTGCACATCCTACTTTGTAGATCATGCTTGCGGTCATCATGATCAAGGATGAGCACAAGTCCCCATGCATTATAGGTCCCAATAAGTACTTACATTCCATATTCAATTTGTTTATCGTTTAGAATATACTTTTTTTAAAGTTATTTTGGCCAAAAATTATGTTTAAAAGCTTTTTGTATTCGGTAGGATTTTATCCCGTCATTGCTTCTATCAAACCCTTTGGATTATCAAGAAGATCATCATCAAATAAATACAACTTTCATTTAGGTCAAACATGATGCGAATATATACATTTCTAGTTTTGCCCCCTTAAGGCCCTTTTACACTTTCACGGATCGCATCACGGATCATTCCGGATCTTAATCCGGGGTGTTCCGGCGTGCAACACCACGATTTCTTCTCGATGCCGGTGTGGATACGTTCCGAACTGGGTGTATACACGGGCAAGTACGGTGTCTCCACGGAAAGACAAGGTAGCAACGCGGACCACGCCGGAAACGCATACGGAGCTAACACGGATTTCAAGGAAGAGCACGGAGGCTACTGGGTACTTTTACGGTCCTTACACGGAGGTGTACGTTGTCTATTGGGATATCTCCGGAATGTTGACGGGTGACTTGAGCTTGTAGGCGCTCATTTGATCATTTAACTTCTCGGCAAAATATACGGAATTTCAAACCCGGATGAAACCGGTGATAATACGGACCTCCCGGTGTCTACACGGACTGTCCCGGATGTATTCGGCGGCTACACGGAGGTACACGGTGCCTACAGGGAAGAGGACGCATTGTTTTTCATCCGTGAACTCCGGGATGAAAAATTAAGCAAGCTTAATTTTTCCCCGGATATGCCGGTACGCCAAGGATCACGCCGGATCCCTCACCGGTGTATACACGGTAATGCCGTAGATAACACGGATGATCCCGGAGCGACGATCCGGGATGATCCGTGATGCGATCCGTGAAAGTGTAAAAGGGCCTTTAGACTTTGATTTTGCAATGAAAATGCATCCTAGGGCTGTTATTTTGCAATAAAAAATGCATCTTAAGTTTAATCAGCGCAATATTGTAGCACATATTTTTAAAGTAAAAATGTACGGTAGGTGGGCGTGCAAAATGACTTGGCTGATTACCTACCTACGAACATGAAAAGAAGTCCCAGGAGAACAAGATTTCGGGTGAATGCTGTTGCAATCAGAGCACATCCTCCCGCCAGTCCGGACAGAGTTGTAAGAATACGAGGGCGAGGACAGTGGTGAATGAGTAACTTCGCGATCGGGGCTTTGAGGGGGTGAGAAAACAAAAATAAAGAAATGGCTATCCAAAAAGGCTTGATGAAAATAGTTATGATGATAGTGGACACCAAATTTGTGTGTAGAGGTGACGTGGTCTAGTGGTTCACATGGTTAACGGTTCGAGTCCCGCCGCGGCACCAATGTCCTTTGGCAAGATACTCTCCACCCAGGTGAAGTAAATCGGTACCCAGTAGGAAAGTATTCCTTGAATGATTTAGTGCCTTTTTATGGCAGCTCAGTAACAGCCGGTGTAATAATATCATACTTTGTAGAGTATATTCATATAGGTAATTCTATAACTTAAGCTATGGTCACAAATCAGAGCAGCGACCGACCGATCAGTAGCCTGCTCGGTCGCTGCTGGAATTAGGCATCGCCCAGCGATTAGGTCGGTGCCCGGGCGGCGACCGCCCAGGCACCGAGCGTATTTTGGGCGGCGAGTGAAAAGTGAACAGGCGCCGCCCAAATTTTAACTCCGCGCTAAAACTTCAGCGGCGACCGAGCGATGCCCTAAAAACGAGCGGTGCCTGGGCGGCTGCCGCTCGGTGGACGGGCAGCCGCCGGGCAGAATTTGTTAAAAACTCGCCGCTCGGCCGCCGAGCAGGCTACTTTTGGGTAATGTGACCATAGCATTAGGGACACACTTTGTGACATTTTTGGTGTCCCACTTACATAAGGAACCCACACGTATTTGTGGCTCTGAGTAAAGACTTAAACAGTGGAGTGAGATTGTTAAGTGATTCTCGGTATGAGGATGCAATATTATGCTTGTAAATCACTTTACAATCAAGAATATCTAGGATTCATTTCTTGATATGGAGAATTGAACTTTTGATATCGAGAGCTGAATTCTTAATATCAAGAAATGATTTCCTGTTGTCAATAAATGGAAATTCTTGATATCATGAAATAATTTTCTGTTGTTAATAAATGAAATTTTTGATATGAAGAATTTTAACGTTAGATATCACGACCTCACATGTTAAATGTGCTTGCCATACTATGGGCTCTTTCGTGTAAGAGGACAAATAATACCCAAAGCAATGATGAAAAGAATTTTTTTAAAGCATTATTTTCGACCAATCTCAAAGGGGGATCAATTATTAAAGGGATCGTTTAACAATGTTAAATCTTAGATACACGATCCTACATATTACCAGTGTCTGTGATATGGTGTAATATTGAAGCACTAAAAAAAATCGCGCTTCAAAATGATCAAGAAGTAACAATCTTTGAGTGACCGGTTTTACCATACTCGTTTCCCCCAATAGACTGTAGTGTTATGAAAACCGTTCGGCGAACGGTTTTCAAAATTTGTAATTCCAATCATTAATATCTTGATAATCAGACATGCGATCGGCTTGTAAAAGTCAACGGAGTTCCTGACTGACATAAAGGTTTATAATTATCATTGCAGCAAGAGCTAAATCAAGGAATATTTCTAAAGGATCTAAGACAAAGTTACCAGATCCCTTTAAACTACAGACAATACACATTTGACAATAAAAACACATTTATTCAAAGATTTCCCTCCACACATGTTCCCTGATCAGTATCACCCCTCCCACCCACCTCTCTACCCCCCCCCCCCCTTCCCCGCGTCAACGACAAGAGGTCAGCTAAAACAATGCAAACAACATGGAAAGGACATATTAATCCGGGAGCCAGTGGGGGGGGGGGGGGGTCAACCTAGCTAGCTGGAAAGGAAACCAATTTTCATGTGCTCGGATGTAAAGATCGCTTTCCATTGGGTTTCCTTTCCAGCTGATCTAGCTAAATTTTGGGATTTGGGCACTTTAGGGGCGTCTGGCTCTAGCAGGCACCCCCCACAACTTAAATCGTCTGGCAGTGGTCATTTGTGTATCCGTGCACTCTGCCGAACAATTTCCCATTAGTTTCATGGGGTTTCCTTTCCCAGCTGATCTAGCTCAATTTTTAACCCCTTTGGGGGCGTCTGGCAGGCACCTAACGCTCAAAATACACGGGGGCGATGGGCGATTCGCCCCCGTGAGCTACATAATCGCCCCCGTCAGGTTGCTCACGGGGGCGATTACAAAATTAAAAATCGCCCCCGTGGAATTATAAAATAAATCTTTTATCTTTTCTGTTATAACTTTAACACAATATTGAGTTTCAATTTTCAAACCTTAAACCAATGCATTTGAAACTTAGATTTATAGCGTGCAAGTTTTCTCGTTCTATGAGTATTATTACCGATTCAGCTCGCAGTGCAGTGCGATAGGCCTACTGCGCCCTTAGTAACGGTACGTGTTCACGCTGCCGCCCCATATCTGCTGGAGCTGGAGGCGACCGCGCAAGGGCAGAAACATTATGGTCATGGAGAAGTTTTTTCGTCGTGAAAAGCGTAAACCCGCTGAAATCTGATGATTTCAAATGACCAGCAAATAGTGAACCTCGACCAGTAAATCAAAATTAGGGACTTTTAGATTTGAACGACGAGAACGTGGAGTGCAACGTGTGACCTCCTTTTAAGGCACTGCCAGTGCTTAAAAGGACGTCACATGTCATGATTGTGACTGCCAGTGCCTTAAAAGGACGTAACACGTCCACATCCACGCAATTAGGGACTTTTAGATTTGCACGTCGACAGCTTTGACTGCAACGTGTGACGTCATTTTAAGGCACTGCGCATGCGTCACGTCGTCTCAGTCGGCGATCGAGAATGCGTCAACCTTGATTTTCCTAAATCTAGTACGGTACTAGTATATGCCGCGTGCGCATCAAATATACAGTTCCTCAGGTAGTCAAAGGAACATCCCTTCCCTGCTATTATGTAAAAATGTGTAGAACAGGTGTCACATGCATATTCACCTGTTCTACACATTTTTACATACTAGCAGTGAAGGGATGTTCTACCACAGCAATGGGCCATTTTCTTAATGTAACCAAATTTAATGCATAAGTCTTTGTGAAGTGCCTCAATACATATTATTTCATTCACCTGATAAGTATAATAGTATTTCAATAGTCAGAATTCAAACTGCATATATTAAGTGTTGCTAGGTAGGTCAAGCCATAATGTTTGTCCACCCTGGCAACAACTAATGTATGCAGTTCGGATTCTGTCTAATGAAATACTATTATTCTTTTCAGGTGAATGAAATAATATGTATTGAGGCACTTCACAAAGGCTTATGCATTAAATTTGATTACATTACGAAAATGGCCTATTGTTGAGGGTTGAATGAGGAACTGTATATTTTGTCCTCTTTCTTTGTCCGTCATGTTCATAGTGTTACTTCCTGCATGCATGTATATCGTCGAGTGCAATCTAAAAGATTTCTAATTGTAGTCTACATGGGCAGTTGAGTACGTTGACACGCATGATCAGTCGGCGTTCGTCGTGTTCTCGTCCACTCAATCTAAAAGTCCCTATTGTGAAGAAGAGGAAGACCAAGATGCCGTTGAATAATATGGTCACATGGGCAGATCTACGGGGGGGGGGGGTTAGGGGGTTTAACATTTTTGCGCCGACTCAGGCGGCCGGTGAATATTAAAGCGGGGGATGCTGGAGTTGCTGGAGAGGAGGACTACTATTTTTTTTTTTTTTTTTTTTTTAACTCTCACTTTCACCTATCCCAGATAACCCTAAGTTTTGTGTTGCTGCTTTATATGTAGATGATAATGCATGATTACAATAAATAGAGAGAGAGAGAGAGAGAGAACCACCATCATTTATGCAATGGTTCAGGGTTTGTGTAATGTACGTTTGAAACCATTTCTTAGCGTCTCAACCCTAAAAAAATAGCGACTATTTTTGAGGAAAAGCATTATACTGAACTGAATAAAGAATATATAATAACTTTATATTGGCTCATACTAATACTGATACGGGCTAAATACAATGTGGTATCGGCACAGTAAGATCGGGTATTTGTATAGAGGTATTCCAAAATGACATTCTGATAATCAACATTTTGTTCTGTTATCATATTATGTATATACGCATAATACAACTGATCTTTGTGATTTCTTAACGTGACATAGCTTCTTCTCCCCCTGCAAACAAAAAAGAAAACAAGGTTATTTAATAAAAGGATCATGGGACAAAATGATCGTTGTGATTCAAATTGATGCAAGGATTTTTTTTAAATATTAAGCAATGCTTTTCACCAGAACCTGAGCTTCCGGGACTCCACCCCCTGAACCCCCCCACACAAATTTACGCTCGCTACCCTCTACCTGATCGTAAATACTTTAGCCCCCCCCCCACTTTGATAATCACTTTTGGTCCTACGGGAGCTGTTTCAGTGACATACCGTACCACACTATGACATATCTTCTTCTCCCCTTGCAAACGAGAAAGAAAACAAGGTCATTAAAAGGGATTAAGCGACAAATAATGATTGCGATTCAAATTGATGCAAGGATTTTTTTTAAATATTAAGCAATGCTTTTCACCAGAATCTTCTTTGTAAAAACGACTTTAAATAATCTCAGCCATGCAATTCTGCCACTGTGTTGTAAGATCACTTTCACATTAGGAGAAGTGTATTCTTTAATGAGTATTTTAAATTGAATGGAACGTCTCAATTCAGTAAGCTTTGCTGAGATTTGTAAAAGTTGTTTTTACAAAGAAGATTCTGGTGAATAGCAGTGCTTATTCAAACAAACTTCCACCGCTTAATACGTCTTGCATTGTCCATTCATGTACCTCGAGACTACGGCGAATCTTCTCATATGGGTTTCAAAGGGTTTCCTTTCCTGCTGATCTAGCCCACTTTTTTTGACCACTTTGGCCACACCCACCACTTAGGACATGCCACACAATTAATTCGTTATACGGGGCCATGCGATCTTTACATCCGTGCAAATGAAAATTGGTTTCCTTTCCAGCTAGGTTGACCCCCCCCCCCCCCTTCCCTGGCTCCCGGACTATATCTAATCACTGAAACCGTTTTGGTTTTCAAAATTGTACCCGTAAAACTTGATTTTCAGACATAAAAATTTCTCCTACCCCTCCCCCGCTCGGGGGCTTTGCATCCTCTATCACTATGTGTCCACCGCATAAAATGTCTGCACACGCCCCCCCCCCCCCCGGACCCCCTAAATCCTAGTTACGGGCCTGGGTATATTAATGGTATGAACAATGTACAGGTTCCTGGTATATAGTCATGGTCATACTATACATGTATGTTATCAGCCTCATTACCAATTAGACTTGCGAAACGTGTACCAGCTAAGGGTCATGAGGTTAACGTGACGAAACGTGCAGGTTCAAATTCACATGCACTGTGTCTGATCTACTTTAGAAAAGTATGACTATATGACGTGGCATATGGCCCCGCATACTAACGTCACCATTATATTTTCTAGCAACATGCCTTTTTATAGAATTTGTAGTAAACAGTGATAAACTATAGTGATACTACTTAACAGTAGTCCCGCGCCCTGATATCAAATTGGTTTTGATAAAAAGCAGAAAATAATAGAAACAAAGTAGTGAGAGTTTGAGCAAAAACCGATTAGAAATAGGAACACTAGAAAATTGGCAACACTGGCGTATAGTTATATCATGCGAGCTCTTCTCCAATTTGCTCTGTACAGACAATTTCATAAACTTTTATTTTCTTATTAATGACAGAATAAATTCGTTACATGTAGGGGTTGTTTAAAAACACAATTGCAATAATTATATTTAGGGTGAATAATAATTAAACGATTGAAAATGGGAGGGGAGCTCGCAAGATACAGTTACCAATCTGTGTGTGATTGATCGCATACATCTCGGACGTTAAGCGCTTTATAGATATACTATTACCCCGGTCATTGGATTCAGTGCTTGCCCGCACACACTGTGTGCACAATCTCCACTCCCTGGGGAGCATTTCAGCCAAGTGTGACTTGACCCAGGTCGGGTTTAGATGAATTAATAGAATATATCCCTTATAATTATAGTACATAATTAATCTCTCCTTCTACTAGAACTTCCTCTCCTACCCCTCCTTCACTTTCCTCTCATCTCACTTCAATAAAAAACAAAGCATATTCTTACATCCAAGGTACATCGTTGCCAAGGAGAGTGATGTGATGAGACCGATGATGGCGTTCGAAGCCTGCAGCTGTTCTTCCAATTCGGGGACGAGCACGCCGAATGACTTGGCAAGACCAATCTCCATGCAGAAGAAGGTGAACCGAGCGGCAAGGATGATTCTGGCACCCGGCTTAGCCATTGTTGTATCTTTTGTGATTAGGGCCACATCGACATTCAGCAGTAGATCAGATCAAAATGGTCATTTTCGGGCTTAGATCATTCGTGAGCATCGCGGTACGGTCCCAACGTATACCTGTTCAAAAGGCGAACATGAGAAACGACGTCAATATATAGAATGTAACCGTTCTTGTTCGGAAAGGATTTATATGCGGATGACGTAGGGCGTAGGGGTGGGGTAGAAGAATGGAGGCGTTGTGTCATCTTCAAGATTAGTCGTAATTACACGGTCATCATATTTATTTTCAAAATAATACAAGGCTACTATACGCACCCCGTATCGACGCCCCTGGCCCTAATATCTTAATCAGTCAACTGGAAATGATCGCGAACTTATTTAACCTTCTCTGAGTCTTTACTATTCTACAACTTGCAAACAAAAGAATATTTCCTGGTTGAATTCAATATTTGATTTTGGTAATCGCGTGGTAACAAAGCATGTTCCAAAGTACATTTTCGTCAATGTGCAGGGAAATGGTATCATGCATTTTCACGATATACATTAATCGTACCGATTCGACTCATGCTTAATTGGCATAGGTCTACGCCTATAGCTCGTCCAGTATTTCCTTCCACTGACATCCAATATCCTGTAAATGATTACAAAACTTTATTGCCGTTTGGTTTACACCCAGCACATCTACTTTCAACAGGATCTAATAAAACATGTCATCTACTTATCATTTAGTCTAATGACCCTTTAGGCTAATTATTATTTGGCCAAATTTCCATTTGGTCTAATCTCCAATAAATCTACTATATATCCAGTTGGTCTATTGCTTATTAGTCTAATTTCCAGTCGGTCTATTCCCAGTTTGTCTAATGCCCAATATTTATTGTGTCTACTATAATCATTTTAATCATAAATAATCATCGATTGATAATTAGACCTTGCATGTCTTGGACATGTTTGCCGCATGCCAACTAATTAATGCCAAACCCAAAGACACATTACACTGGACACCTTAATTAGGGGAAATGAAGCCAAGGAAGACTAACAAAAAGTGGGTACCTGGCAGGAATTAATTGAGCGCCTTTAATGGCAGCACAGCTAAAGCCGGGGTTATAATCTCCAAGTTTGGAAGCGTCTAGTGATTATAATAAACGCTATATAAAAACTGAGTATTATTATTGTTATTATATTAAACTATCGACTAGCTCAGCGCCCAGAGTACCAGCAGATAGAACCAGATGGAGAACCCTCGACTGACATCCAATATCCTGTAAATGATTACAAAACTTTATTGCCGTTTGGTTTACACCCAGCACATCTACTTTCAACAGGATCTAATAAAACATGTCATCTACTTATCATTTAGTCTAATGACCCTTTAGGCTAATTATTATTTGGCCAAATTTCCATTTGGTCTAATCTCCAATAAATCTATATCCAGTTGGTCTATTGCTTATTAGTCTAATTTCCAGTCGGTCTATTCCCAGTTTGTCTAATGCCCAATATTTATTGTGTCTACTATAATCATTTTAATCATAAATAATCATCGATTGATAATTAGACCTTGCATGTCTTGGACATGTTTGCCGCATGCCAACTAATTAATGCCAAACCCAAAGACACATTACATTGGACACCTTAATTAGGGGAAATGAAGCCAAGGAAGACTAACAAAAAGTGGGTACCTGGCAGGAATTAATTGAGCGCCTTTAATGGCAGCACAGCTAAAGCCGGGGTTATAATCTCCAAGTTTGGAAGCGTCTAGTGATTGTAATAAACGCTATATAAAAACTGAGTATTATTATTGTTATTATATTAAACTATCGACTAGCTCAGCGCCCAGAGTACCAGCAGATAGAACCAGATGGAGAACCCTCGACTGACATCCAATATCCTGTAAATGATTACAAAACTTTATTGCCGTTTGGTTTACACCCAGCACATCTACTTTCAACAGGATCTAATAAAACATGTCATCTACTTATCATTTAGTCTAATGACCCTTTAGGCTAATTATTATTTGGCCAAATTTCCATTTGGTCTAATCTCCAATAAATCTACTATATATCCAGTTGGTCTATTGCTTATTAGTCTAATTTCCAGTCGGTCTATTCCCAGTTTGTCTAATGCCCAATATTTATTGTGTCTACTATAATCATTTTAATCATAAATAATCATCGATTGATAATTAGACCTTGCATGTCTTGGACATGTTTGCCGCATGCCAACTAATTAATGCCAAACCCAAAGACACATTACACTGGACACCTTAATTAGGGGAAATGAAGCCAAGGAAGACTAACAAAAAGTGGGTACCTGGCAGGAATTAATTGAGCGCCTTTAATGGCAGCACAGCTAAAGCCGGGGTTATAATCTCCAAGTTTGGAAGCGTCTAGTGATTATAATAAACGCTATATAAAAACTGAGTATTATTATTGTTATTATATTAAACTATCGACTAGCTCAGCGCCCAGAGTACCAGCAGATAGAACCAGATGGAGAACCCTCGACTGACATCCAATATCCTGTAAATGATTACAAAACTTTATTGCCGTTTGGTTTACACCCAGCACATCTACTTTCAACAGGATCTAATAAAACATGTCATCTACTTATCATTTAGTCTAATGACCCTTTAGGCTAATTATTATTTGGCCAAATTTCCATTTGGTCTAATCTCCAATAAATCTACTATATATCCAGTTGGTCTATTGCTTATTAGTCTAATTTCCAGTCGGTCTATTCCCAGTTTGTCTAATGCCCAATATTTATTGTGTCTACTATAATCATTTTAATCATAAATAATCATCGATTGATAATTAGACCTTGCATGTCTTGGACATGTTTGCCGCATGCCAACTAATTAATGCCAAACCCAAAGACACATTACACTGGACACCTTAATTAGGGGAAATGAAGCCAAGGAAGACTAACAAAAAGTGGGTACCTGGCAGGAATTAATTGAGCGCCTTTAATGGCAGCACAGCTAAAGCCGGGGTTATAATCTCCAAGTTTGGAAGCGTCTAGTGATTATAATAAACGCTATATAAAAACTGAGTATTATTATTGTTATTATATTAAACTATCGACTAGCTCAGCGCCCAGAGTACCAGCAGATAGAACCAGATGGAGAACCCTCGACTCGTCTCAAGCTCAAGGCCAGGGGAGTGAGTGATCTGTAATAAATATACCGGTTTATTAACATATTCAAATTTATGGAGGTTTCTTTCCTGGGGTCCTAGTGACGAGTTAATGGCTACAGTGCCCTTTGGTAAGGCATTAAGCCTCATTACCAGGTCCCTTGGAGAGGACCTATAGCATGAAAAATCATGAAAAATGTGAATATTGATAAACTATTTTTATAAAAATCAGTGATTATGAATATACAATATTTAGAAAATAGTATTAATTCTTCAAAGTTCATAATAGATTTTGTGAAATGTCATGCACGCAATATGATACAAAACATATAACCTGAGCAAAAGCATGGGGAAATCAGGTTTTGGGGTATAAAAAGGGAAATTAATGGGATAAGAGGCAATGACGTCACAAACTGATAACCAAAAAGTTCCATAGTTTTTCATACTTTTTAAAAATTCATAACTTCCTTATTAGTTATCCGATTTTACTCAAATTTTGTTTGCTCTGTTTCTCTTGTTTTTCTGCATCTATTAAAATTATTAGAAACAAATTATTTTCGGAGTGGACTAAGCCTTTAACAGTGAAGGACAAACGCACGCACCAAATTTTCACGTAGCCCTATGTACATTACGCAGAGCATGTGAGTGAACGGGCGAGTTAAGCTTTGGAAATAATATCTCCAAAGTGTCATAGGTCAAATGAACATATTATGGCGATTTTTCAAATTTTCGACGGCCAAAAAAATAAAATATAAAAAAATTGCTCACTATCGCCTTATCGATCGCAAAAAAGACTGAGGACATTTTCGCCATGGCATCGGTGTCCTTTCTTTAGACTACGTCTGTCTTGACCAAATCCTTCTCGCCCTACATAAGAGATAGTCAAAGACAAAATATGCTTTTAAAACTCTTCCAAGCTGGCAAATTTGTGTGTCTATTTAATCACATTCACTACTATAATGTTTAATCTTAATTATGAAACACATTTTCTCCTCCATGTAATAATCATTACATTTTTTCTTATAACGGAAATGACTGATTGTACACTCCATGGTTGGCTTGTATCATCGAGAATCATGACTGTTATAACAAAAGAGTGATAATATTGTATAGCCACGAGAGTATAGTGCAATTTGTTTACGCCCTGCCATGCATGACTTGTGCAATATCTCTTTGTTGGTTTTCATTCGTTTCCAGGATATTTTCATCATTCTTCTGTTAATTCACATTTTCAAAAGATGTTATTCTATTTTCCAAGGCCTTTATGATGGAATTAACCTGAATAGAGAGAGGTTCGTACGTGGGTGGACCTGGTTCTCGATCAGGTCGTATATACGACGACAGTGGGGACTTTTATATTCGCACGAAGACAATGGGGATTGCTACGATCGACGTTCTCAATGCACTGCCTTGTATGGACGTCACACGTATACCAGTCCACGCAAATCTAAAATTCCCTAATAAATCGGGTGCTCCGCGGTAAGTTCGTATGCAGAGCTCCCCCCCCCCTACACCCCCCCCCCCCACACTCCGAGAACGGACGGACCGCATGCGTGTTACCAAAATGTCCGGTAAAGGGGTACTTTTCGAGCGACAAAGTCCGGCCCGAGAATCGTAAAAAAAGGGGTGTATTAACTTTTCACCTGGAGATTTCTTTAAAAAGGTTTTTTTTTTTTTTTTTTTCTCTCATCTCTTTGGACTTCTGAGAAATTATTCCGAATTTAGGGGGGTACATTGAGCATTTTTCATGATTTAGGGGGGTCTCCAAGGCAGGAAAAGCCCGCGAAAGGGGGGTTCGGAAATGTTGGCAGTCCTCAGATAGGGGGTGCTTTCAAAAAGAGGGAACAAGCATATGCGTACCCTAAATAACACTGAGTGGGGGGGGGGGGGGGGGGAGGGAGGCCGGGATGCAGAGGTTCTATAACTTCAACCCTCGACCAAAATATGCCCAATCCTAACATATAATTATACTTTTAATACTAACCATATACTTTTGACGAAATAAAAACAAAAATTAAACACCACTGGAGCAAAAGACATGTACTTAAACAAAAATACTTTAGTTCCTTGTATGCTAGTATAAACATATACTTTTGACGAAATAAAACCCGGAGCAAATACATGTATCACCGGTGCAAATGACATGTAGATGTATTTTTTTTTAAAATCCTGTAGTCCCTTGTATTCTATTTGAAATAACATTAAAAGAAATAATTACAGCCATGCACTTTCTTGGTCAGATAAACCACAATGTTGCTCGAATAATTATTATACAGAGGTAAATAAGCACAATGTAATTATAATTATGATTCCGAAAACGACTATATTAATTGTGTACGATATATATTTGTATTTACCAGAGTACAAGCAGGATGACACCATGCAGCTGTATACCGTCAGAAGCTAGAGACTTTCAAACGAATTGTGACAGTAATAATAATGGTGACTTCTTATAAAGCGAACATAGTCCGCTCCCGGCGCTGCCCCGATTGCGCACGATTATAGTTACCGTGGTTGGATCCTAGCGATGTAACTCCACCACGACTTAAATGTATACACAATGTACCCACCCACGACCTTTCGATACATTAGGACTCGGGTCTACTAATATCGTCGCGAATATAAAGGACGATATAGCCAATTAAAGGTAATCTGGATCTGGATCTGTATGTGTACGATGCAGGGCCCTACTAGGCATAAACGCATCGGTTGAGAGAGAGAGGGCGCGGGGATACTTAGAAGGCTCTGTCAATGGCCTTCCTGAATGTGGTGGTTGATGTGAAGTTGATGGTGTTTTCATCCAAATGGTTCCATTCAATGATGGTAGATGGGAAGAATGAGCTCCTGTAGTTTTCAGTTTGTGCTCTGATGGGGTTGTAGCACTTGCTGTTGTTTGTCACTTGTCTGTCTATGTTATTTGAGGTATTACAGTTTTCAAATTGTCTTGCACGGATACATCGTTTTGATTTGATTGGATGAGCAAAGTTTTGAATTGAGAGAGCTGGCACCAGCCCCCCGACCACTTTGAAGAAGAGGGCGAGTTTGAGGTTTCTCCTTCTTTCCTTTAGGCTAGGGAGATGGAGCTCGACAAGCTTGTTGGTAATGAAGCCCTCATCTCTGGTCACATAATTTCCTGTGATGAAGCGAACTGCTCGTCTTTAGACGTTTTCAAGTCTGTTGATGTCCTTCTGCAGATATGGATCAGAGGATGTAGCCCCATATTCAAGGAGAGATCAATTACAAGTGCAGTGTAGGCTGTTCGCTTAATGTCTGCAGGAAAGAAGTGGAGGTTTCTGCGAAGGAGGGATAGGACCCAGTTTGCCTTTTGGGTGATCTTTGCAACATGTTTCTCCCACTTCAAGTCCTCTGAGATTGTGACTCCCAGGTAACGGATGTCTTGGACATATTTCAGTATGTGGCCACTAAGTTGGTAGAAGACTTGTTGCAGATGCTCATGGTGTAGCACTTCTTTGTGTTAAAACACATGCCTCATTTCTTTGCCCAGGCATCTAGGGCTGCAAGGTCATCTTGTAGGATGTGATGGTCTTGTTGCTTCCCGATTTGGCGGTAGAGGAGGCAGTCATCTGCGAACAGTCTAACTTGTGACTTCACAGTTTCTGGTATGTCATTTACGTAGCACAGGAACATAAGGGGGCCTAGTACTGTCCCCTGCGGTACGCCTGAGTCGACATGAACATCATGGGAGGTCTCCCCTTCGACGACGACCCTCATGTGACGCTTAGTCAAAAAGTTCCTGAGCCATGTATGGATGGAGCCAGCGATTCCATATGAAGAGAGTTTGTGCATGAGCTTCTCATGGGGCACCTTATCAAAGGCCTTTGAGAAGTCAAGCACCGCAATGTCTGTTTCCTTTGAATCTTTGATTTGAGTAGATCATGGAGGGCTGTTATTAGTTGCGTTTCTGTAGAGAATCCTGATCTAAAGCCATGGTTTAGGGAAGTGAGGATGTCATTTTTCCAGGTAGTCGAGGAGGTGTTGGCATATGATGTGTTCAAGGAGCTTGCAGGTGACAGAAGTCAATGAGATAGGGCGGTAATTTGCTGCTTGGTGTACATCACCACTTTTGAAGACTGGTGTGATGTTTGCTTGCAATCAGTCTGTTGGTAATTCACCAGTGTCCAGGGAAAGCTGGAACATCTCACTGAGGGATGGTGCAAGCTGAGCTGCACAATCTCGAAGAATAATGTTAGGGATATTGTCTGGTCCACATGCTTTATGGATTTTGACCTTCTGCAGCAGTTTGAGTACTCCTTCGACTGTGATCTGCAGGGGAGGAAGGGAACAGCGGTAACTCTTGCTGATTTGAGGCATGATCTTCGATTGGTCAATGGTGAAGACAGACATGAATTTGTGTAGGAGGGTGGTTGCTTTTGTCTTACTCTCCTTCATCAGCTTTCCTTCCTTCATGAGGGGAGGTATCCCACTCCTTTCATTTCTCTTTGCCTTTATGTAGCTCCAGAAAGGCTTGGTGTTTTTGTTTGTCTCAAGTTCATCTACGATGGAGGAGGTAAGGTGATCTCTCTCAGCTTTTTTGAACTCTTGTCTGCACAGGCGCTGGAAGGCTCTATAGTCATCCCAAGAGTTTGTCTGCTTCGCTCTCTTAATTGTACATTCTAGCTTTTCTCTTTACCATCCTTTTCAGTTTGTGATTAAACCAAGGGAGTGATCGTTTGCAGTTGCTGGTTTTCGAAGTGATCTTTCGCTCTACAATTCCATTAATGAGTCTCGCAGCATATAGTCCATAGGTCTTATGGAATGGCATGCTATTCCTGTTTATCATGTTCACATTCAAGGCTGACATTATGCGAGAAAGAGTAGGATATCTCTCATAGGAAGAGTAGCAAATGACATGTAATGCTAGGAGTCCACTGGGCCAGCGCCAGTTGGTGCCAGTTTGCGCCAATGCAATTTACTGTGGCGCCTAGTGTCGCCAATAAGGTGCCTAGTGGCGTGTAGTGGCTCAAACTGGCTCGTGGTGGCCCGTAACGGCACCAAATTTGAATGTGGCGGCAAGAAAATTTCAAAATGTTTGAAATTTTCGTCGCGCCACTTGCATCGAGCAATCAGCGCCAAGTGTCCGCCAAGTGGCACCAAATGGCGCGAACATATCGCCCTTTGGCGCAGACAATCCGCCTATTGGAATCCACTGGAATGTAATGGCGCGCGCCAAGTTGCGCCAATTTAGTAGAGATGTTGTTCATACAGCAGCTGAGGAGGGTCTGAACCAGGTAGCCGATGGCCGGTATTTATATAGTCGGCAAGTAGCGCCAAGCGGCGGCAAGTTTAAACCAATTTGGCGACCTTTGGCACAAACTAATCACGAAGTGGCGCAAAGTAGCCGTGTAATGGCGCGAACTGGCGCAACATTTTGGAGCAAGCCGGGTGGCATTTGGCGCACGCCATATGGCACCCAGTTTATTCCACTTGGCGACACATGCCGAGCGGACATTAATTCGGCGCCACAGCGAGCCACTACGCGCCAATCACATAATCTTTGGCGCGAACTGGCACCAACTGGCGCTTGCCCAGTGGACTCCTAGCATTATCAGGCAAGAAAGGCCAATAAATGAAGTAGGATGCTTGGATGCATGGTGGTAGACTTACTGCGTACGCTTACATTCCCACTAGTCGCCATCTTGGATTTCCTGGGATTGTGTGGTCAAGGGGTGGCAAACAACTCAACCAAATTATGGACTTCGAATTTCATTTTTATGCTCAATTTACGTTCCGTAGAATACATAAGTAATACAAGTAATACAAGTGACAAATTTTTGCAGAATTGGTGACAAAAATTTATGAATATAGTC
Organism: Strongylocentrotus droebachiensis; assembly: GCA_035222895.1. Classification (NCBI taxonomy): domain Eukaryota; kingdom Metazoa; phylum Echinodermata; class Echinoidea; order Camarodonta; family Strongylocentrotidae; genus Strongylocentrotus; species Strongylocentrotus droebachiensis. The sequence continues at coordinate 402,783 of JAVYIG010000226.1, read as the reverse complement.
TAGGTCTAGGCAGATTTTGCGAATATTGAAGTGTAAAAGCAGGAGCTTCCACAAAACACGTCCTCCCCCATTACGCGCGCTCTCTATCAAAATGTTGGTATGGGGTCATGAATTTGGTTCAAATATTGGAAGCATATGCGATCCTACAATATTCAATGATCGTTGTCGCGGCTGGAATCGAGTCTAAAGTGATGAAATTGTAAATATTAAATTCTTTCAGTTATATAGCTCCCTCTCAACACTGATATTACTTTAGCTTTATAGCTTGATAGCTGGACAAAAAGAAGCTTAACCATTTTTGGAAGAGTCACGATACTGAAAAGTCTAGCACTTAGCCAAGTTACTCACTTATCATGGTTGATTCCATCCCTTCAAACTTTTTGAAGATGATAGAAGGCATTATATTCAAATTTATTTGGAGTGGGAAAACAGAAAAAATCAAAAGGGTTTCTCTTATGGAAGACTACAGTAAAGGTGGTATAAAAATACTTGACATACAAAGGCAATTGTTCAGCTTCCGACTGAAATGGTTGGGTAGATTTTTCAAAGAGAGTAATGGAGCGTGGAAAATATTGTTTTCTTACTGGTTCAACTTATTGGGAGGCATCAATTTACTGTTGAACTGCTCTTATAATATAACCACACCTAATGATATTCTAGTTCAAAAGAAAATTCCGTCATTTTACGTAGAAATCTTAAAGGCATGGGAAATGATTAGATACTGCACTACAGTGAAAGGTGTTTGTATATTTATAAATGAACCAGTGAAAGTTTCAGATCAGATTATTTGGCACAACAAAGATGTGGTGTATGATAATCAGTCGCTCTTTTATAAAGGCTGGTACGACAGAAGTCTAGTATTTTTAGGAGACCTTTTTACGAGAGATGGCTTTCGGTCAACAGAATATACTAAATCGCAGGTGCATTCCAAACGAAAATGCAATGCAATGTTCGACTATGCAAGACTTAAACGAGCGATACCACCTGTATGGGTCAATAATTTAAAAGAAGAATTAATGCATGATAAGGCCAATACTAGACAAGAAAATGAAAACAAAGTTCCTTACTATTGGTTGCAAATAAGGTAAAACATGTATACTTAAAGTAGCAATCGTTTCTATAAACTCATTCCATCAAGAACTGTATTAACTAACACAATCATGTTGCCTTTATTGGGAAAAAAAACTTAATGTAGATATAAATAATTGATTGGTCTACGATATTCAAGCGAAATCTTGCACAAATTAGACAAAGCAAATTACGAGAGTTTAACTTGAAATTACTGTATAATCTATTGCCAGTAAGAAGTAATCTTTTCAAATGGGGAATATCCAATGACGATGTATGCCCAAAATGTAATATAAAAGAGGATATAAATCACGCATTTGTCGAATGCAAACTAATTGAGCCCTTCATTAACAATCTGAAAGAAATATTACGAGATATATACAAAGTAAAGATAATGACGTTCAGTATCCAACACCTGCTCAAAATAGATTGTGAAAGTCATTGTACTTTATTCTTTACAATAGCATTTTGGACCATTTATAAATTGATTGTTAAACGAAATATAACTGGGATAGACAAGAGAAAAGTTGCTTCTAAACAAATTTTCCATAGAGAAATTATAAAAAGATTGGAAAGTAAATCAAACATAAAGATGACCAGAAAGCTTTTATCAAATGAATTATTAGGTGTATTTTAAGAAAAGAAAAGAAAAAGTGAGGGGAAACAAAACTATTATGTTAATTATGATTCAATTGCTTTGCAAAGCAAAACTTTATTTAAATTCTTTGTTATGCCAATAATTATGTTTTTGTGATGATGTAAATTTGATTTGTAGTATTGTATCTTTGAATGTAACTATAATCAATAAATCCTCTGATGAGGCAAAGTAAAAAAAAAAACTTTAGCTTTAAAACAATGTTTCCTGACTACAATCGACCGATTTGGTATTCCCGTTTGGAAATTATATTTCAGAACTGTATATTATGAAACTTTCATTTTCTAAGCTACAATGGAATGGCCTTAGGCGCTATTTGAAATGTTTGAAATCTACCGGGAGCACCGGTAAATTTGTATTATTCAAATTTCTCGAAAGCAGAAGTGTTTTAGGGGCTAAATTTTCTAGTGATTATAATACATCGACAGGGGCATCCAAATATATCACATTTTAAAGAATTACTATCCATTCTATTTCCAAAATTTCCCAAAACTTTGCATTACCTTTAATAGGGTACCACTATTGGGGGAGGAATTAAAGAGCCGAACTTAACCGCTCAGGTCCAAAGGTTTTGTTTATTTTCAATATCGTTTATTGTCCATCACGGGGGCCTATATCTCACCGTCGCGTCGGTCCGGTAGCTAAAGCATTGTTATTTCAGTTACCGAGGCGTATGAAGGCCTATGCATATTGAATGTTGATTTATCAGGTGGGCTGTATATAATACAGACCACCTTATATTTTTGTTAAAATCGCCTTTCTATATTTCTTTATTTTTCTTATTTCGAACCACATTTTTGTGGGCAAGCAACTTAAAAATGGCTCAATCAAATGCCTTGAAATTTGGCACACATTATGTAAAGGCATAATGGACAAAGCACAACAAGGTTTTCAACCTTGACCTTGACTGATGATGTCATCTAGGTGCCATTTTGTGACATTTTCTGACAATCATCTCAGGATCATATCTTCATAAAGAAAAGTCGTTTCTCATTCATATTTATGATGACCATCCGGTCAAATTCAGGTCGAAAAAGCCATTTGAAGCATTTTATTAAAAATCGTACACACGCGCATTCGCGCGTAACTCCATTACATAACATAGAATCGCCATTTTTTTTTCATGATATTTTACATTTTTTTACAAACAAATTGATACCATGTTTATCTCTTAATGACTATAAATAAGGAATGAGCGTCCGTTTACCATAAATGTCCTTGCGTGCGTGCTTATGTAATACATAGCATATATGGGCAAAATAATGCTTATACAAAATCCATCCAGCTCTTTGGGATGTACCTGGACCCCCAATTATTTTCTTCATTTTTTGATAGAATTTGAGTCGGAGATATGATTTCATGTCTTATTTTGCCACTAAACATATTCTGACGTCATCATAATGGCTTTTAAATTCAAAATACTAATTTGCATATTATGACGTCAGCATATTTATGGAAAATTGATTGTATCTCTGTAAATATTGATCGATATTCTTTCAAATTTAGATATGTAGCAGCTAAGACAATTCTCTACAAGCTCAATAATCGCTATTTTTCATTTTGATGACGTCATCATAGTGAAAAATTCGATTAAAGGCGACATGTTAGAAATTTCTTAATTTGCATGTTATGCCTCAAGAAGGTGAATTGCGTTCACACATGACATTGTTTTTTTAGCAGTATCTCGCTTATTTTTGTTCAATTTTGTCTCAAATTTTAGTTGGATCAGCGCACCTATACTGTCTTGTTCCAAACAAGTATTACATTTCTAGTTAATAAATATGTATCGATTGACTGATCGAATTGGTTAAGTATGATAAAAAGAAAGAAATAATTACAGCCATGCGCTTTCTTGGTCAGATAAACCACATTGAAGCTCGAATAATATATAAAGAGGTAAATAAGCACAACATAATTATAATTATGATTCCGAAAACGACTATATATTTTGTACGATATAATGTATTTACCAGAGTAGAAGCTGTTTACAACCATCAGTAGACTCTTAAACGATCTGTGACAGTGTCCCTGGTTGGATGCTAGCACTCTAACTCCCTTACACGACTCAATTAATACGAAAGGTCTACTCATCGCTAATAAAAATGACGTTATAGCCACTTAAGGCGCTATATAATGTCCGTGTTGCAGTGAGCTGACGATATCAGCCTTTTGTACGTTTTGAGCGTATAGTCAATGGCTCACCGTGTATTGACCAAACTTAAGATCAATCATAACCCTTTATAATACACGGCCAAGGTCGAGTCCAAACGACGAATAAGAATGGTTTTGTAAACGCTTCATTGGGACGATTGGGTACCACTGGACTATGGGGGGGGGGGGGGGGGAGGAAGTTAAGAGCCAAACTTGATAGCTCAAGTCCAAAGGTTATATTGTCCATCGCGGGGGCCTTCCTCTCACCATCGATCCGGTAGCTATAATATAAAGCATTGTTAATTCAGTTACCGAGGCGTAGACCTACGGAAGGCCTATGCATATTGAATGTTTGATTTATTAATTTATCGATTGACTGATCGAAATGGTTTAGTATGATTTTTTTTAAAACTCTGAACAAGCAGCCCAAGGGCTGAAGATATTCAATTTACCGGCCATAAACTATTCAGATTACATACAAATCAAGATGAAAATGAAGAAGAACGAATCAATGTCGAAATTAATACTTATTTAGTACATCTTTCAATCACACAAAATTAATTACACTGAATACCATTTTAAAATTTCAATTTGGTACTTGATTGTATATTGGGGGGGGGGGCTACTAGAAAGTGAATTAGCAGTTATAGTTGGAAAGAACACAACACTACATGTATTGAGTATCAGGAATTAAAGGTACATTATAAGGGAAATGACTGAAACAAGAGCACGGAATATACTCCAAAATAATCATGGGTTCAAACGATTGACCTATTATGAAGGCTACATTATATTACATTCATGAAGGGGAAAAAAGTTTTTAAAAGGTTTATGTTATCTCTCTTTCTCCCCTCTCTATCTATGTCTCCCTCTCGTTCTCTCAGTACCGGACTAATTAATTGTTTTATTATCTAGCGGTTGGACTTTGACCTTATTCCTGTATGTTAATGATGTGGATTATAAAAAAAAAAAAAACCTCGAATATCTAATTTTCCTAAACAAAAACCCGTTAACAAAATAGCTTGTCAGAGAGTTCTAATGTCCTGTTCAACATTGTGCAGATATTCTGAGTGCTGTTACCCTTCTTCTTCCGTTCTTCTTCTTCGATCTTGTTTTATTATTATATGAAAACCCATCTCAACTTACATTTCTCAATTACAAGATGAATAAATGGGTCGAGGACTCGAGGTTAATCTTATATTGCTTAGTTACACGACATAATAGCCTGATCAGACCATAAGCAATTCAACTCCCTGTTCCGAGAAAAGTCTATGCAAAATCCGTATAAACGGGTTACATAATAAATTATAGGCCTACAAAGTTTTGGTATGGGGTTATGACTTTAGTTCAAATAAACATGATATCCATGTTTGTGCTTTAATGAAACGAGGCTTGATGCTGAAATTGATGATACTGAAGTCTCGATATCTGGTTATTCACTTATACGGAAAGATCGTAATCGAAATGGTGGGGGTGTGGCCATTTACATACAAACTAATATTAATTATAAAGTTCTAGAAGATCATTCTCTGCTTGAATTAGAAGCAATCCTTATTATGATAAATATAACGAACTCTCAACCCATCCTATTTATGAATTGGTATAGACCACCGAGTTCCAGGCGTGATACTTTATTTGCTTATGAAAATGTATTAATATTTATGAATAATTTTAATTCAAATTCAATTATAGTAGGGGATACCAATTTTGATATCTTTAATAAGCCACTTATTTCGCAAACAAAATACTATGATCAACTAAATACTATTCATGGGTTGTATTATATTAATACCACCAAGTGCACTAGAATTACTAGTGATACAGCTACACTTATAGATCACATGTTGACGAATGATCAAAACAAGATAAAGGCGTCTAGTGTTATTGATGTTTGTATGGGCGATCATTATATGAATTACCTGATATGGAAATCGCCCTATTTACTCACTCATGCTCATAATCTTGTAACTTTTAGGAAGTCTAAGGGTGTTGATTTGGATGCTTTTCGAAATGATTTAAAAAATATTAATTGGAGCGACGTTGAAAATGTTGTTGATATTGATGATTCCGCTAAGAATTGGGAAGCTATGATATTATCCCTGATGAACAATCATATGCCTTTGAGAACGAAACGGATGAGGAAGCAATGTTCTCCTTGGTTAAATGAGTCAATTTTTAATTTGATGAAAGAGAGAGATAAAGTTAAAAAGAAAGCTATTGTTAAGCAAAGTAATGAGCTATGGACTGAATATAGACGTTTAAGAAATAGGGTTACATATGCTATCAAAAAAGCGAAAAAGCAACACTATACAAATAAGTAATTGCAATGTACAAATCGGAACGATACATGGAAAGTTCTGAAATCGTTTTTGCCGAAAAATAACGTCTCTCCAAGTCATGCATGTACGGATCTGTTTAATAAAGCATCTCGATTCAACGATCATTTTGCTAATGTTGTAACAGAGTTGTTAAAAAAACATAAAGAAATTAACTTTGGGGAAAATTAATTTCATTCAACTATTAATGATGCACCTTGTCCAAATAAGTTGAAATTATCTGTTGTTTCTGAAGCTGATGTAATGAGAGAGATTAATAAGTTAAAAAATAAGAAATCATGCGGAGTTGACGGTATAACCGTTCAGGTACTCAAGTCGTGTGTGGATATTTTGATTTAACCAATTACATATCTGATTAATAAATCTATAACTGATGGTAAGGTCCCAATAAGATGGAAAATAGCTAAAGTAATTCCGCTTCATAAAAAAGGTGATAAATCTAATCCAGAAAATTATAGGCCTATATCCTTGCTCCCTTGTATTTCTAAAGTACTAGAACGCATAATCCAAATCCAATTAGTTAGCCATCTTCATGCAAACAATATACTGGATCTGTTCAGTCTGGTTTTAGGGCTCGCAATTCAACTGTCACTGCTTTAGTTAAAGTTACGGATGATTGGTTAATGGCAATGGATGAAGGCAGGTACACGGGGGCAGTCTTCGTAAACCTACAGAAGGCGTTTGATATGGTTGACCATCAGGTGCTCTTAAATAAACTGTATTCTATCGGTTTAGATGAAATGTCGTTACAATGGTTTGAGAGCTATCTGTCTGAGAGAAGAATAGTTACCATGATTAATAATGTTATGTCAAATGAAAGAGTTTTAACTCATGGTGTGCCCCAGGGTTCACTATTGGGCCCACTTTTATTTACGATATTTATAAATGATCTGCCTAAAATTTTCAATCTTTGTCACGTACATCTATACGCAGATGATACCGTAATTTATTTTTCGCATAAATGTCCCACTGTTGTTGAATCTGTCTTAATTGATGAAATGGAATATCTTGATAAATGGATGTCTCGCAATAAGTTATTAATCAATTATACAAAAACTGTGACCATGCTCATTGGCACCCGTCATAAGTTATCAAAGTGTAATGTACTTAATGTGAAAATAAGAGATACAAATATTGTTAAGGTTTACAGAACAAAATACCTCGGTATCAATATAGACAATGAATTAAAATGGGATGCTCATAAAAATATAATGTGTCAGAAAATCAGTAAACTTATTGGCTTCCTTGGTAGATTAAGACATATTATAAATGAATCTGATTTGAATCTAATTTACAAATCCATAATAATTCCACATTTCGACTATGGAGACATGGTTTGGCAGTCCGCAACTGAATCCTCACTTTCACTTTTACAAAAGCTTCAAAACAGGGCGGGCCGTGTGATAATGAAAGTAAATCCTTATTCTCATACATCCAATCAACATGTTCATGATAATCTTAATTGGGATTTTCTAGACTGCCGTTACAAAAAGCATGTATGTACTATGATTTTTAAGACTACACTCCGTCTTATATGTCAAATAATATCAAATATCGCACGCATAATTATTCATGCACATGTATAAATATTTTACTTTGTATATTTTACTATGTATAATATCTGTATCTGATTTCGGAAATAAAAACAACAACAACAATATGCGATCCTACAATATTCAGTGATCGTTGTCGCGGTTGAACTCTAGTCTAAAGTGATGAAATTGTAAATAATAAACTGTTTGTGTTGTATAGCTCCCTCTCAAGGTCAATATAAATTTAGCTATAAATCAATGTTTCTTGACTAAAATCGACCGATTGGCTCTTTTCGTTTGGAAATTATATATCACAGCTACCATGGCCGTAGGCGCTATTTGAAATTTATCAAAATTTACCGGGAGCACCGGTAAATTTTTATATTCACTTTTTCTCGAAAGCAGAAGTGTTTTAGGGGCTAAATATTATTGTCTAGAGCTATACGTCCATAGGGGCATCTAAATTTTCAACAACAACAAAAATCCCAACACTTTGTATTACCTTTAACACAGATAAAAAAGGATCTACTCGGGCAAAGGGGTTTGGTCGAATAAAAAAGACTTGTGTCAAGCAACAACCAGAAATGTGTGTGTGTGGGGGGGGGGGGGAGGGGGGGTGGTTGGGAAGCCTCAAGACTCCTACACCCCTCCTGGACTCGCCTATACTGTCAATACTATGATTGGTTTAATTAAACATGCATAATTAAAACCAATCCATTTGGAGCTCTGATCGAAACTTGGTAATCCTGTCTCAGAAGGATATTTGGTTAGTTGTCAATGATGAAACATTTTTTGTATTGAAAGAAGGGGAAGGGAAGCGAGGGGGGGGGGGGGGGGTGGGGGGGGGTGTCAAAATAAATGCTAAACAATAAAGCGGTAAATGGCGGTACTAACGAATCTTGAAGAGGTGGGTCTATACAAGACGCCTTCACCGGTAAGCATTAGTAGCCGCCGACATCATGAAAATATGAAATAGCATGATCCTCGTTATACCGCTATCATCAGCATCATCATTGTCGTTCTCATCATAGCACATTCACCTTCACCAGCACTGCCTTCAATAACATGCCTCCTGGGAGCATGGGTATTCTCGTCATATATATCATCATAATGGTTTACTACTTCCATGCACCATATCACGCTCATCTCCATCACAAAGAACACCATCATCAACACCAACAATAACTATCATCGAAAATAATATCGCTAGTGATATTCGTTTGTCTCGCAATGTGGTCAATAAGGAATCTAAAAGATCACGACGACATCACCAGTATCAGCATCATCATCCTCATCAGCTTCAGCAAGAGCATTAGCATCATCATCAATCATCAACTCCATCAGTAACATCACCATCATCAACACCATCATCATCACATTAATCATTTACGAACACATGAAACTATATTCATCATCTGCATCGATCATTAATGCAAATAATTCCCTCATAATCTTCATGGAGATCACTCATGATCCTCAGAAACATTATCTAATCCAGGCCAACAATGACTAGTATAAGGAGAACATTACTACAGTCAAACCTGTCTATAGCGACCGCCCAAGGGAAACTGAAAAAGTGGTCTTTGTAGTCAGGTTCCTTTAGTACATGTTTCAATGAGAAACCATTTTCAAGGGAAACAAAAAATGTGGTCTTTGTAGACAGGTGGTCACTAAAGCAGGTTTGACTGTAGTATCAAATCCATGAAAATTATCAAATCCTCTCCAACTATATGAATAAACTAAAACCATGCCATTAATTAGTTAATCATTTCAATTGAACGACTTCAGTCAATTTATTCTTTTATTCATAATTCAATTCCAGATATTTTGTACCGACTGAACAGATGGACAGCTGGCGCTCCAGAAACCGTTCAACTCATTTGCCGAGTTTGACTGTAACAAGGTTTACTCATTAAGTGTGAATATTGGCCAAAATTCTTAGCCTGAATCAGTGAAATGCATTAATATCTAGATAAATCTCAAAGAAAAATCGAGAATTACTTCATTGATGATTTTATTTCCACTAGAGAAACCATTTGATGAGCATCGTAAATATGTCTGGATTGATCTTGAATCAACTTGACACCAAATTATTCTCTAGAATCATTTTCCAAATCTGTGAAGGCAGTGAGTGCTCTCAACCCCTCAACTGGCAGCAAACCAGAGTATGATCTCTCTTTTCAATTCATTTACAATTCCATTCACAAAATGGTACAAATATAAACAAATATATCAAAAATCTTACAAACATGAAATTCTCCATCTATCTATCAAACATTTAACAGAGAGAAAACAAAAATGAAATAAAAACTGAAAAGACAGTATTCTTTAACCGTCAAACTTTGTAAGTTTTACCAAGTAATGTAGTAGTACTGATTGAAGGAATGTACACATATGAAGATGAAGGCACGCATTCAAAGTTTGATATCTTCCTTAAAAAAAAAAATTCTCTTAAAACTGTAAAAGCCCTAAATAAAGCCGTCATTCAATGTTCTCCATAAATGGCTTGTGATAGGAAAAAAAATATGGCATCACGAACTAAAAAACGTAAAATATCGACAAAAAAACATCATAATTAAGATAGCAAATCAAGCTCATTATGAAGAGGTAAACAGCTAACCGACTAGAACCTCCCCCCCCCCCCCCCCCCCGTGGCTCAAATAGATGTTTGATTTAAACTTTAGAAATCACGCCAAAAATTATTAAAAACAGACATTTCCCACAAAGAGCAGTATATAATACAGCATTATGGTTTAGATAGCTATTAACTACGATATTAATAAAAGGCATTTCAAGATCCTCTTCTTCTTTATATGCATATTGTGTGACATTTAAAAATCATATATATCCAATATTTTGTATTTTGTGTTATCACAGAGTAAAACTGTAGTTTGTGTTGTTTGGAACCTTTATAATAATGCTGCATTTATAGGTCATAATCAAGGGGTACGTTTTTACTCAGTAGAGGGGGGATCATGAATTGAACGTGCCCTCCAGATTGCCTAAAACAAATAATGCATTTGAATAACAATAGCATCCTTCACTGATTGCATCAAATAGGAACTACTATTAAAGAAACATACCGGTACTACACACAACATAAAAGACAAAAGTTGTTAATGGAATAATAGAAAATTCTTTTATAAAAGTTCTGCAAATTTCATGAGCTACAAATGTAACATGCATATGTTTTACCATGTTTTATTCAAGTGTAGAGTACAAAAAGATATCAAGGCACTTCACCGAATTGACTTACTCCCTACAGCCAAACATTACCCAAGTCCAGGGCCCCGTTTCATAAAACTTGTTATCGATGACAGATGCTAGATTTCAATGACGAATTTGCTCTCAGCCAATCAGATGCCATGATTTTCAGTAGCTTATAACAGTTATTGTAACTTGTTATTGATAACATGTTTATGAAACAGAGCCCAGATACATTATAAAACATGCTCTGATTAGTCTTAGTGAACAGTCTGCATTGTCTTAAAGAGAAGGTTGAGTTCTGGGAAGAGGTGAAAAATCATTTGTGAGCATTACTCATTCTTATTATGCAAGTGTGGAAGAACATCAGTTAAGACATGTTCCCTGAAAAGCATGGCTCTTCAAATGCCTTCATATTCTAAATATGCATGTAACATCGTAAACATCGGGGGGCCGGCTTTTTACGCCACGTGTTCGTGTAGTCCCATATACATCTTTCTGTGCAAGTGTTTGTAACTTTACCAAGACTTGGCCAAATTTCTTATCATTTTGATGATTCCAGAACCTTGCAATACACACAATTCTTATATGCTAGATGATCAACCTTTTTTGGTCGGTTCCACACCGTTTCTTTCACAGTGCAATCGCATGACCAGAACTCAACTTCATCTTTAAGTAATCGTCCTTGCTAATCATACAGTACATATCTATGACGAATGGGCAATAGAATTAACAATTGAATATTTGTCTGTTTGGAGAAGGAAGGGAGTTAAAGTTAAAGATTAGTTCTGGTCATGTGATTGCATTGTGAAAGAAACGGTGTGGAATCGATCAGAAAAGGTTGATCATCTAGCATATAAGTATTGGTGTGTACTGCAAGGTTCTGGAATGATCAAAATGATAAGAAATTTTGCCCAGTCTTGGTAAAGTTACAAGCACTGTACACAGAAAGATGTATATGGGACTACACGAACATGTGGCGTAAAAATCCTACCCTGGCGTTTTACGATGTTACATGACATATTTAGAATATGAAGGCATTTGAAGAGCCATGCTTTTCAGGGAACATGTCTTATCTGATGTTCTTCCACACTTGCATAATAAGAATGATAACGCTCACAAATTATTTTTCACCTCTTCCCAGAACTTAACCTTCTCTTTAAAAACAGATTTAATGCCCTTCTGGCTCAAAACACATAATGTAAATATACTATATATGAGCTGGATCAGGATGGTCACTGTAAGCCTTGCAAATGCATAGTATTTTTACATTTTTCACAAACTACTCATATAAAACATAGGAGTACATGGATTTATCACTTCGTTTTGTAGAAAGACTAACACTTTCAAATCATGCAAAATAACTTTGTGAATCTTGCAAGTGATCCAGATTTGCAAAAAACAGATAAATCAACTAAGATTTATCTCATGGTATTATACATGCAAACTATTCAAATTCATTGTTTTCATATAACTGAGACCTTGTTGTGACTTTTTTTATTTTGAAATATCATTTGTACACACACTTCTTTGAATAGTATATAATTTGTAACTATACTTTGCTTAATTTACATCGGCCAAAGCACAACAAAACTCATGACAGTGATCAGAATACATACTCAGGCACTTTTGATTTTGAAATTAAAAGTGAATGATGATCTCAGCATTGGTACAAATACCCATTGCAATATTTAATCTATCTGTTTCTCCCTAGACAGCTAGGAATGTGAAACAGCATGGCATTCTAGGCAGGTATTATTGTTCCACACTGTAAGCTCATAAGGGTTATAACTTCTGATACAAAATTCCCATTTGTGCAATTACAATCATTGGTTTGTTATAAGAGGATTAGGAATTCATTTGCTTTAATATCATCTTTATTCTTTCTCGAGTTTTATTTTACATTTTTAAATCCCATATAGAAATATCTCTGCAACCAAGTTGCAAAGCTGTGTTAAACTCAGTAGGTTTGTTATTCTTAACATACACCAATGACCTATAGTGGGTGATTTATTAATCAACCTGTGTCAAAGTACGTTGTAGTGGTTGTTATTTCACCTGACTGCTAAGAAAGCATAAATGCTTGTTAGTAAGCAACAAGAGGACTGACGGCTTTAGGTCCTCTCTGACAGACCTGGTAATGAGGATTAATGCCATACCAAAGCGCACTAGCGCATCGACTTGGTTTCGAACCCGGGTCGCCGGATTACGAGACCACTGCTCTACCAACTGAGCTATCGCGCCTCCTCTACAGATGAACTAAAGTTTCATCTACTAGATGAATTGATGAACTGATCTTAAAGTTCATTAATGAAAATATTCGTTCATCCCACAACTCATTATACAAAAGCACATTTGAAAAAATAGACCTTCAAAATACGTAACCTTCTAATTCAACATATTTACGCTATCCAATGCATTCTCGCAAGCGTTATGTTATAAATGTTTTTAACATTGCTATGTATTTCACAGGATTTTATTGTAAATTTAATGTAGCCATTTTCAGAATTCCCAATAAACCATTAAAATCAATTAAATTCAATTGATGAACTGTGACCATTAGATCTTGTGGATAAGCTGACAAACTTGATGTTTATAATTCCTTCTTACTGATCCTCGGTCCTCTCTTTTTCTGCTTCTTTTCCTTCTTCTTGGGCGTTGGAGGCATATCAAACATCTGAAAGGCAAGGGAAAGGTTATACAATCATCTGTTCAGAGCCAGTTCAGGGTGTCTTTAAAAATGAAAATGAGCTCAAAAAGGAAATAAAGTACAGGCAGTGCACCCGATATATAAATTTTTCATCATAGATGACAGAAAAATAGAGATCATAATATGCTATAGGTAAATTTCGCTTGTTAAAAATAATCGAAGGTGTCATGAGGAATCACACGAAATCACTTCAGATGTTATAATCAGACAATTCAATTCAATATTTTTCAATTCAAGTTTATTTCCACAATCCTTTATTCATTCCATTCAACCTAATTTTCATACCCTTTACAAAAGTGAGCAGTGTTCACCCAAACATGAAATATTTTCGGACTTTTTGGTGTCATATGAAAGTTGAGTTTATGAGCTTTCCATACATATAAAACTTTTTCCCCAGAATCATATATTTTTTTATTCGGCAGCCATTTCAAAAGTGTATAGTTTTTTTTGGGACGCACTGTATATACAGGTAATGGTATGCATGTGCCAGATGTTTCAATATTTTGTCCTTGACTGACCAATGAATTCTAGTGTTAATTTTTCAGAGGAACGCTATTGAGAGGATACCAGCTATTCCATCTTATTCTGTTCTGTGAAACCATAAACTGCCCCGCTGAAATGTATATCTGATTGCTATGTGTGATTTTTTTTTTAACTGAATGAAATAAAATTGAATTAAGTTAAAATGAATTGAATTGAAATCTAACAGAGGTTATAAAATACAAGTTCATTTCAAAACAGCAGATTCCTAAATTGTAATAATTCAAGGCAAGTAATCTACTATTCAATATAGGGTGATTCTGTGCAATGGTCCCATGGATACAATATTTCTTTTTCCTTAAATATCATCCAAAATTTAATTTCTTGAGATGACCACCGAATAATGGTGTACTCTTGTATGACTACCATTAGTCATAATCATATTAACAGATTTTTCGTTTTTTAATGAAAGAAATGTATCTATAAATATATGGAAAAGTTCAGAATTTGAAAACATATTTAATAAGCACTTTGTAAAATCTCACAATTATGAAATCAGTGCACCATTTCCACTCCTTCTGTATTCTGAGAGCGCATAGAGCCATGCAATTATGCTTATGTGTTATGGGCTCTACAAAATACAAAAATATTTAATTATTATTATTATTATTATTAAACGTCATATCTCGTATAATAATAATAGTAGTGGGTTCTTGCATAGCGCTCATTTCAAGGAATAATCCTACCAGTTACCCATTTACCTCACCTGGATGAAGTGTTGCAAATTTAGATTAACGTCTTCAATTCAACGCAATTCAATTCAAATGAACATTTATTTTCTTCCAAAGGATGTTAGCATTTTGGCACGGATTCAAGCCCTGTACCAGAGACTTATCTACTGGACCACAACACCTCCATGGTATCCTGTTAAAGTGCATAAATACTTACGTCCTCATTGTTTAATCTGCTGTATGGGTTCACATAGTTCTCGTCCCTCTTAACAAAATTAAGTTCTTGTGATGACTATTTAGGGAAAGAAATGAAGAAGAAAAAAAACACAAGTTATAATCACACAAGCAATAATATCTACAATATAAAATGATTCAAATCCCTTGCAATATTAGATAAATTTACACCTGTACTTCAAAAAATATCTCATGAACACATTATATCTTCCTGGTAGAATTAAAAAATAATCTATAACATTCTTTGTTTGAGTGAAATTAAAAGCTCAATATCATGTAACAAATTGATATACTGTACTTTAAATCTCCCTTATAGGAAGGTCTCCATCATAAGTTTTTGTTGTTGAAGGGGTCTGGATTGAACCTTTTAGTATTCACTGTCTGTATGTACAAGCCCTATGAAAAACTTCAAAAAATGTTGGGTCCAGCCCTGGATGTAGGGCACCCATGTGTCTCAGGCACCTGTTAAGTGTTGAGCTATGCTTATAGTATTGTAAAATGGAAAGTATTGAAATAATGAACATTCACATGAATACATTCCAAGTCAGAAATCACTTTACAGTGTAGCTTTGTAGCTACAGACAGTCCTGGGCATTGTACCTCTGCTGGATGGAATTTGTACACTAATCTAAATATTCAAAATTATTTATTACAATTATAAAATTATAATTACAGCACTTAGGCCCTACTCATCATTTCATATATAGCTAATAGATACAAATAAGTACTCATATTTCAGTAGTTCAAAAAACACAATAATAAGCCTTTTTTAAAATCACATTCTCCTTCATATACACTACACTCAGTCATTTCATTTTTCAATACAAACAAAATACACACTGAACAATCGCCTGGATATCCCAGCCATAGGCCAAACTTCATACCCCTTCAAAGCTATTCCTTCCAATTTTACCTGAAACCCGAATCCTGTTTGCAATTCTTACCAGGTGAAGCAGAGTCTGGTGCGAGTCGTCATAGTAACCGGTGCTCAGCGCAAACTCGAAAGCCCACTTGAGAATAGAGTTCCATTCCTTTTTCTTCTTGAGTATCTTGTGTGTGATGTCCGGTAACCTGAGGACGATGTCGCAAACAAAAGCAACGTTCTCCAAAATCAGCGACAATGCTGGAAAGAAAGAAAGAAAGATAAATTCATATTCAATTCTGCTTTTCATTTAACTCTGAAAATCATATTTGATTGATCATTTCACAGACCAGGGAGTGTTTCACAAAAGCTAAGGTCAACTTTAAGTTGGACCTCAATATGACAGGCCATTCATGCCACTGGTTGCTCTCACCATTGGTCTCTCAATTATGATCTTTAGATAATATTTTTTCATTTCATAATGAACTATCAAAAGAGCTCAATTGTGTAGATGTGTGACAATGATTTGTACGTCCCTTGAGACACCATTGCCAGTAAATGGTGAGAGCAAAGAATGGCATGAACGGCCTGCCAACTTAAAGTCAATCTTAGTCTTTGTGAAACGTCCCCCAGTACATGTAAATGCAGATGGTATTCCAAGAGGGCCTATTGAAACATAAATATATTCATATTTTAGAACTTTAAATAATGGTTATTACACAACATTGAATAATACATCGGTACATGCATATAAATGTTATCGAAATAAAACAGTAGTAACCTATTTAAAGGAGCTATATTCTGGAAGGAGGAAGAACAAATTATCTGAACAATACTAGATAAATCACATTTCAATTTGAAATTTATAAAATATAAAGTATTTAAAAAAAAAAAAACCATGTTAGCAATCAAATTTCAGCAATAAATATCCATATCATTTTGCAAGCTCTCTACACTGTTTGATAACTTGTCGCACAATGAGATAAAAAATTATCTTTTTTAAACATTCTCTTTTATGCTGTATCTGTCCTATTATTTGTTTGAGTTTACGAAAGATATGTATCGTACTATCCATGTATTTCTTCTTCCTCTTCCTCCCCTAAAAAGTACCCAAAACAGTAAAATAATACAGCCTACTTTTAATAATCCGCATAAGTAATTACCATTTATTATTGGGTAGGTGAGACCGGTGCTTTTTATCAAGACTTAGCATCCATGTTTCATACAATTCAATCAAGTTTAGAGAAAAAATTAGTAATAAAACATGATCAAAGCTTTGACTCACTATCTTTCATTGTCTGATCTGTAGGAAATTTATCTCCTACCAGAAATTGTTGTTCGTTCAAAAATAATCTTGATTGAACCAGCATCTTTGAAAGAAAAAGAGAAAAACATACGAAACATGAAGCATTTATTTAAAAAAAAAACTATGGTGATAGAGATAACACACTAAAAATAATTATAAAAATATGGTAAAATAATTGATGATGAACATAAACAATGTATATTAATTGAACATAAATAATATCTACAATACTTATAGTAATAACAATAATGGTCTTAATTATTTAATGCAGCTACATGTATTACTGATTTTCTACACGTACTTGCGAGGTTGATATTGTAGTTTACAATAATGGACCTTTTCTCTGAGCAGGTGCTTTCCATCATTTCAGTCTCCTATAGAAACAGTGATGCATTAAACTCCAGGGCCGATCTTCTTTTAAAATCTCATGTCTGTATTTCTATCTGCTTCAGGTACTTTAAACACAGCAGGTAGTCTTGCCAACAGTTCAAATGTGTATTCTGGATCTAATACTAGTCCATACTGTGAGAGTATGGACAGAACATTTACATGGATGTCTTGTCAGCTCTTATGAAAGTCAATCTGCTGCTCGGCTAATAACCCGTTCCAGAAAACATGATAAAATTACCCCTGTCCTCCGCTTTCTTCACTGGCTTCCCGTCTCTCAACGCATCATCTTCAAAATCCTGATCATAACTTACGAAGTCCAACATGGACAAGCTCCAATTTACATCACAGATCTTATCTCACCCAGACCCCGACAACCTCTATAAGACTTTGTTCATCCACCCATGCTCATCTACAACTGGCCCCGGGACCAAGAACTCAAACAAGATATGGAGACCGTGCCTTCAACCTATAGTTAAGTCTAGTTGAGACACTTGTAGTGTGAGTTTGTAATTTATGTAGAGCCATGCAGACCTATGGACTACAAATAGTAACAGAGTTTATTTTAATAGGTTTTAAAGATCATAACACAATGTTCATTTATGAGTTTCTCCCAGAGACTGTATTATTGCTTTGAATTTGATGATGCTTTGATGTACTTGTATTTTTTATCCTTTATCTGTGTTATTATTCCAGAGTTTTCACGGAATGAAATGTTATGGAGTACAATGACGCAATTAAGATTTACTCCAATCATCAAAGCTACAAATTCCTGTAGAAACCTTTGTCGAATTTTTCTTTGTTGTCACCCTCGCTACAGCCACAATTAACATGGGCCACATGCATATTACAGAGATTGTAAATTATCCTGCAATAATTAAACCCTATTAGGCCATGTAAAATTGATTACATGTTGATCGTCCAGATTTTTTGAAAAAGAGGAGGAGGGTGTACCATTTTACCATTTTATTTGATATTTGATATTTTTCCCCAAGATGGCTGCCGCGTGTACAAATAGTATATAATTGAATATGTACATCAACCAAAGTTGCTGTAGTATGCAAGTCGTTGCATGCGCATGCATGCTGTCTGAAATCCAGCGCTAGAGCGCGGCCGCGCTATCGTGAGGTATCTGCGATGCGATGATCAGTCGACTCGATCGACTCATCTCTAGCTAGCTCCTCGACTCAAGCATATACATGCGATATATGCATGCGCAGCGCATGCATCATCGCATCATTTTTTAGCGCAGCTTCACTTCAGCATATCGCCGATCATATAGCATATCAACCACTCTACATTTCAATACAATTTTTTCTAGAGTCTTAGTATGTTTGTACAAGAATATTTGAACAGCGTATTTGAAGAAAAGGTGGAAAAGATGCATATGGTAAGTATTCTGTGTTGTTTTCTGAATAAAAAGAAAATATATCAAATATCAAATATAAGGCCAAATAAAAAAAAAAACATGTTTAGCGTCCTGTTTTTTCGAAAAATAGGAAGGAGGGGGCCCTTTTTATTTTTTATTTTTTATTTCAAAATGGCCGCTCGGTACATTTTCCCTGACAGTCGAGGCTATTTTTTTTCAAGATGGCCGCCGACAATTTTTTTTTTTTAAATCAGAAATTGAGCCATTTTAGCAGTGTTTTTCATGTTTTTTTTCTTTCAAAAAATAAAAAATAAAAAAAATAAATAAATAAAATAACAAATAACAAAAAATAGGAGGCGGCGCCCAAAAAGGAAGCGGGCAGGGACGATCAACATGAAATCAATTTTACATGGCCTTAACTCCCAATAGCAAATCAACCTGACTTTCAAGTTTCAACCAATCAGGACTAGACTATCTAGAAATTGTGTTTAGCATATGTCTTTGCCACAAGTACTCCTACAATCGATAAAATCTGGCACTTTAGCACTCAAAATTGATGAAATCTGTCAAATCAATTTCAGGTCTACCGTTGTCAACATTAGAGCCAAGATGCCTACTGTACATGAGCCTTCTCTCAGCAAGATTTTTTTTTTTTTTTTTTTTTTTTTTTTACCTGTTCCATCTTCTCTAGAAGTAAAGTAACCATCTTATGTTGCTTCTCAAAATCATAAGATTCAAAGAGACTCTGGAGAGCAGGCATGTGCTGGCTTCGTCGCTCGATGAACAGCTCACGATCTGTACACATTTTGTCAAGGGAACTCAATTTCGTATCTCATCACTGAGGTATTTCTCCTTTTTCAATTATTAAAAATTTAAGGACATTTGAGCACAAGCGAGAATGTTATAGTTATACATGTGTAAGTGTAAAAACACATCAACTGAACCATGACCATACTACAGGTATATATAGCTGTAGGCTAGACTTACATGGTTAAATCATTACTGGTATTCAAGTTGTACGCAAAAATCTGATGTTAGGAAATCTGAAGTCTGATCTGGGCATTAAAAATGTATCGCATTTTTACTCTTGTCTTTCGAAAATATTATTAGACGTCCTATTTTTCAAAACAAAAAGAGAATCAATATCATAAATTTACCATTAGACTAGCAATTACTGTTTGCATGACAATTCAAAATTAGATTTGTATAGACAAAATCAAATCATAAAATTCAAAATATAGACCTACATCATATCTAGACTCTATATAGACCAAATTTTCTGTCTCTTTCGTTTTGTTAGCCTCTTATTGGGGTAGGGTCGGCCTGCTCTCTCTTTAGAGACGGAAACCGTCTATACACATTCCCTTGATAACGCTACGGCCATTTCAGGTCGTAGCGTTTTGCCCCCAAAATCCCCCAAAATGTCATTTTACCTCGTGCATGATATATTGTAAATTAGGCCTAGGCTATAATAATTCAGTTCCACTTACCAACTTGACTGAAATAATCCATTTAATGGTCCCTTTTAAGGAAATTATGGGTCAAAATCGACATCCATGTTGAAAATCTTGCAAGCCGTGTTAAACTCTCGCTGCCGGAGTCATCTAAATCAATCTCATCCCTTCTAGTCTACGCCGAAGGCAAAATGATTATGAAGGAAAAACTGTGATAACGCCATTACGAACGTGTAGATGGCGCACAGTTTTTCCTTCATAATCATTTTGCCTTAGGCGTAGACTAGAAGGGATGAGATTGATTTAGATGACTCCGGCAGCGAGAGTTTAACACGGCTTGCAAGATTTTCAACATGGATGTCGATTTTGACCCATAATTTCCTTAAAAGGGACCATTAAACGGATTATTTCAGTCAAGTTGGTAAGTGGAACTGAATTATTATAGCCTAGGCCTAATTTACAATATATCATGCACGAGGTAAAATGACATTTTGGGGGATTTTGGGGGCAAAACGCTACGACCTGAAATGGCCGTAGCGTTATCAAGGGAATGTGTATAGACGGTTTCCGTCTCTAAAGAGAGAGCCGGCCGACCCTACCCCAATAAGAGGCTAACGAACGAAAGAGACGGAAAATTCGGTCTAGACTCTATATAGACTATGTGCATTGAATACATCTTGCTTTGTTTTGGAAATTTTCTTTGTTTTCGGGGGGTGGCAAACCTGGCCCTAGAAATTCTAATTTCCAGGTAGATTGAGACTCAACTAGAGTCTACGTCTACACTTTGCACAAAATGACTATAAGCACATGACACGAGCATTCTGCAACAGAACAGGAAATGAAAGGATACACTTGGCAAGATCAGGGTCATCTGAATCATCCTTCGAGCCACCGTCTCCCCCAGATTTCCCCGCCGACTGCTTCCCCGCTTCGACAAGCTGAAGAAACGCACCCGCCCACATACTGGCGCTCAAAAATACGATGTACTCGTTGAACTTCATTCTCCACCTCTGTAATGATGAAAGTGAGATTTGGGAAATATCCTAGCCAAAACAATGATCTTCGCTCATAAAAAACAACAAAAACTAGCAGAGAAAAGACACGTCTACCGTTCTCTTTTAGATCGCGACCAACATTTACCAGGGACGTAGTATATCGTAGATTCAGTGCAGTCAATGAATGCCGTACACGTGAACGAATATGTTCATTCACTTAGTCTCAGTCGAGTAAAAACAAAGTTTTATTGATGAAAGAGAATGTGTATTATACGAAATTAAGAATAAATATACCTCAGAGTTTATATTTATCTCAGCAGTGCATGTGTATATATAACTCATACATTGCTTTAGTATGTCTGATATTTATAAGCTACATAGTTCAAATTATTAAAAAAACTTGAATCAGGTAAGGTCTTGAAGAGAAGCCCCAAATGGGCAAGTTGGTGGAATTATCTTATCATTCATCCAGGGATCACGAGTCCCTGATTTAAAAGCATATTCATCGCAACTATGTAAGAGATATAGGGGACCGCAAACTTGCGATTGATTTATAGAGGTCTCTTTATGAGACGGGTGTTTCTTTTTTCTCATAATGTGTCAAAAGATTATTTTCCAAAACATATATAGGGAAGAGTATATAAATTATATAATTAATCATAAGTCCATGGTGTAATATAGATCATGAATTTGTTTCATTAAAAAAATAAATCAATATGACAGTCAGTCAGTCAGCAAGTTTAATAAATAATAAATAATAATAACTATTTATGTCTGAAATATGCATTGAGTGTTTTAAATTGTACACATGACCAATTCAGCCACTGGGCTGCGACACATGTATAATTCTAAAACCAATAATCCTTAATTGGAAATAAATAACAATGGCAATATAGTCAAAATGAATGAATTGATGTATCATTTCGATACTGATTCGTTTTGGTATTACTGCTTGTGTCTGATTTAATTCTTTGGCATATAATCTAACGCAAAAAGGGATGATGTTAATACTTTATATGCCTCCCCCCCCCCCCTCCGATAACAATCTATACATATATATTTTTTTTAAAGAACGTGGGCAAGACGGAAAGAAAGAAGAAAGGCATTTCAGAAGGGAGCGAGTGCAGTTGTATGGGGGAGAGAAGCGGAAGGGAAGAGTCATCGAATGCAGGATGGCAAGAAAAGTGAAATGAGAGAGAGAGAGAGAGAGAGAGAGCTAGAGAGAGGAGAAAAAGGGGGAGACTTGAAGGTCTAGAAATTCTTATAGTTATCATTATCATTATTTTCATTGTTGTTGTTATAGGGACTTAGTATGCAGGCACGTAGCCACGGGGGGGGGGGGGGGGGGGGGGGGGCACGTGCCCCCAAAAATTTCCAAGATCGGTTGAACTCTTTTAGACCCCCTATTTTTGACCTCGATCGATTACATGTATGTGCCCCCCAAACATCAAACTCTGGCTACGGGCCTGTTAGTATGACCTTAGTCAATTATTGAAATAATTTGCTAAAATGCATTACATACCAAAGTCTTGACTTATTATATATCTCTCTCTCTCTCTCTCTATATATATATATATAAACACACACACACACACCCTCACACAAACTTAAATATATATACACCATATACATGTTTAATACATATTTAATACATTAGCATGTTATAAAGCATTGAAATATCAAATACAGAATAGAAGATATAGTTAATACAGACTTCTTTATCTTTTGTGGAGTTATAGAATCTGGATGTATTAATGTTCTTGACGTGTTTAAAAAAATTATACAAATTACATGACTCTAATTGTACGAGTCTGATGAAGTATTTTTCATAGATGTGCATTTTAAGATGTCAGAAAGTTTCTATCACACACATGGTGCAACCGCAAACCTACTGTAAATCAATGTTGTCAAAAAATATTTTAGGGTTTGCTTTACCCTAATCTGAAAATGAAATATAATAATAATAATAATAGTCACATTTGTTTCACCCTCAATACTACATATCTAAGTGCTTTACATTGTAACTATTATTACCCTGGTCATTTGCTAATGTGCACATGATAGTACACACACTCCAAGTCGACAAAGTTGTCAACAAATATCTTAGGGCTTTATCTACCCTAAATCTGCAAATCAATATAATAATAATAATACAATTTATTTATGTATCGAGTACCAGACTGTTGGGGAAACTAAAATAAACCTACTGTGAAGAAGAAGAAAAAAAAATTGACATCAATAATTTTAAAATTATTATCTTTCACTTTAGCTTGACCTGTCTGGAGTAAATAAAACCACTTGGCAATCTCTTCTGCTCAACAAAGTATTAAAAAAACATTCATTATATGATCAATATTACTATTATCATTATTTTTATTATCATTATCATTATTATCATTATTTTTACTTTTCTTTTTTAAGCATACAGGTTCACATTTTTAAGCATACAATATAAGTTATAATATTAATAAGCTAGTACCGATATATTTGATAATGTTAGTTTGTTTTAGTAAGTATTACTTTAAAACTGCCAGAGTTAAACATTCACAAATTATATTCTTAATAGAACTAGCTTGTTTCAGATACGTGTAATGTATATCGGGTCTTGTAATATTTTTTTTTACTAATCTGAATAGCAAAGAAAAAAGAATGGAATGTTCACGTTTGAGATCTAGTTCAACGCTGTCAAAATGCCTGAAGACTTGTAACCTCCAGGCAAGAAAGTGATACCTTTTGCCTCTTTCCTTACGGTAATCAATTAATTTACGGTACAAAAATACCGCTTTGTTAACCTATATCAGTTTCACCACTGATAGATAAGAGCATCAAGCTTAAGGCCACAAGAATAAAAAAGTTGTGTTTGCATGAAACTCAAAAAATTAGATCACTTATTTGGGCTGAATTATTTGAGTTGCATTTAAACAATTTTTTTTCAAGAAGCGACCCGAGGATGTGACATTTGAAGTCAGTTGACACGACTCTCCTTTTGAGACACACTCTCAGAGCATCATGGCTGATCATTAAAGACGTCTCTGTACAATGGTGACCTTCTCCGGAGAACCCGTTGACCTTCTGTAATAATTGCTCTACATGATCATAACATGTGGAAATATATAAAATTGTCTCTTTGCAATATATATTTTTTTAAATTCAGTCTTGAATTTTTAAGATATTCTTCTTTTCAAGATCTTCCATCTCCTTCATCAGTGATGCTACATTGTATCTGAGCTCATGGAACTTGGACACAGGAATCTGTAAGAAACGAAAGAGAATTTTCATTAAAAGAAATCTATACATATCTCTCATCAAAATGTACATGTCTGAAAAGATATTTAACCCATTTAAATTATATTATGATATTAAATTCCTCATGACAACAATCATTCTCTACACATTAATATAAATTATTGTATCTTTCCTGAAAAAGCATTAAAAATTGTTACTACAGACAACATAAACTGCAATACCTTCCTGATAATTAATTTGATATATATGACAGAGACAGGAAAATAGTTCCATGTAATTAAGATGGGTCTTTTATTCATGAAAACCCCTCAAATTTAAACCCAGGCCCAAGATTCTCTTGAATGAAGATGCAACATAGCAGTCCCAGATGTAAATAAGCGTTG
The DNA here is from genome assembly GCA_035222895.1 of Strongylocentrotus droebachiensis. Taxonomy (NCBI): domain Eukaryota; kingdom Metazoa; phylum Echinodermata; class Echinoidea; order Camarodonta; family Strongylocentrotidae; genus Strongylocentrotus; species Strongylocentrotus droebachiensis. Next base: position 377,680 of record JAVYIG010000226.1, on the reverse strand, counting down.
ATTAATACCCATGTCTTAACTAATACCTAACTACATTAACTCTCATACAACATTTAGATAATGTGAATTATTATTCTTTATGATGTCAAAAGTTTCAGATTATTCCTGATCGATTTTCAGGTATTATGTTCATTAGACAATGTCTATTAGGAGCAATGCGATATACGGTACGATAAACCACGGTGCCCTCACTCACAACTTGATTCTGAATCTGTGTAATGTTTTTAACCCTTTTTCCTTTTTTTTAAATTCATTATTGTTTTTAATTTCATTATAAACTGCTCAATTATATATTATTATATTATTCAATTAAAAAAACATATATTTATTTATCATGCAGACTTGATAGTGTCTTTGACTGTGTACAGTCTACCATTGTTATCTATCTTGTATTTGTATTTGAAATCCAACCCAAGTTTTGGTTGCAATAAAGAAATAATAATAATAATAAGAAAGACTTTGGATTTCATAAAACATTAAGTTCTCACCTCAAATGAGTGTACTCTACCATCACTAAGGGTCATCTCTGCCATGATGGTGGGTTCTAATGACCTACTCAGTGCACTGTCAAGAGAGGGCGACAAACATAGATAGTATGATTATGACATCTGTTGACTCTATTCTGTAATATTTTGTCATCTTTCTGCATTTCTGTTCTCTTTTTTTACCCTGTTCATCTTCTCTCTTTCCTTTCATCTTTTCCATTTACTGCATTTGGTAAAACACCATTCATTTGTTTCTTGGTACTTTTTATTTATTTATTTTTTAATTATTCTTTTTAATTTTAAATTTTCACTTTGACATCCTTTTCTTGGCAAAACTCTTGTCTATATAATATGGACATCAATAATTGTTAAGGTATGTACGACAACAAATGAATGTATTTATGTACTATTAGAAAAAAATTAGAATTACAAATACTATTTCATCAATATCCCAGAATGCTATTTTATCATCTGCAATCATCATTTCTACATCTCCCATGGTATTATCTTCTTAATTCTGATTCCATCAAGGAAATTTAGAACCTACCACTAGTAATTTAAAGAATAAACTGTTCTAATAGTGGTAAGTGATAATATTTACTGTATAATATATCTTAATTTCATTTTTATATAAGGAAAGTTAAAATATTTACCTTGTTGATATAGCAACATCTACCCTCCATCTGAAGTTATCAAGCTTGGGGAATCTTACTCTGCCCTTCTCTAGGGCATCATTAATGGCTGCTCTCCTGTCAAACAATCATATAAACAGATTTTTGTAATGGGTCAGGACACAGATATGATAATTGAGTTGTTACAAACGGCAGTAGAACTAGGAAGGATAGAGATACAACAACGGAACAATTGTTGAATACCCTACCGCACAAGTTAACTCTAATCCTAACCTTAACCGTAGGGTCTAACGCATTGACTAGATACATGATGAGTATTCAGCAGTTATTAAAACTATACAAAAATTCAACATGCATTTTTTATCCAAATTTCAAAAATGTTTTACTTTTTTGGAGCGATGACAGATAATACATTTTTGCGATCTCCTGCACTTTTTCAACAGATAGTTTAAGTTTGGATAATACTTTAAATTTATGATAATATGTCATGGAAATAATAAGTTCTGTTACATATGTAAAGAAAGAAGAAAAAAAACATGAAGAAATTATTGTTTGTATATGTTGTATTATACCTTAAATTTGTATGTTTCTTTGTTATTCAGTTATATTATATTTGGAAAAATGCAGATATAAAATCAAAAATCAAATCAAAAGACTTACTTTGGTCCATACACAGCACTTGCAAAGTCAGTAGCATATTCTGGTGGAATTCTGAAGAAAAAACAATACACAATTATTATTAAACATATATAATTTTCTATTACTCTTTATCTATTCACTTATCAAAATAAGAATTGTTAAATATGTGAAATTTCACAGAATCTTGTATTATGATAAAGGCAGTGGTCATTGTAATATATTAATTTTATTGCCAGATAAACAAAACACAAAGTCTCTTCCACAAAAATGCCGAAAATCATGCATTTTACGAAGAAATAAACAAAGGATGGACAAAAAAATCATTAGCAATGCTTAAGGATTCCCGCTCATGTAAGACAACGTATTGGGAACTTTTCCTAACTGATTATTGAGACATAAGTTAGGAATACTAGTCATTGTTGTTAAATAGTGGCTACTCATGCTTCCTATAAGCTCTATTTAATAAGCCTTTACATGGGAAGGTTTCTTTTTAGTGATAAACAATGTTAATGAATATCTTCAGGAAACCTCAAGGTTTGCATAACAAATAAGATCTACTGGTAATGTCATCTGTAAACACTTACTTGAGTTCTGATAGGTCAGCTTTGAAGAGCTATCACAGATCACAGAAATAAAGGTAAGAAAAAGTTACATTTTGATGACATACTGTGGTATGAAGACAATTCAATAAATTTCTTTAAAAATTATCATCCTTATTCTATCTCCACTGTAGATCAGTCGACCTTTATTTTTAAATTTTAAATTTTAAAACAGAGAAATAGAGAGACAGACAGAGAAAGAAATAAAGAAAGAGAGACAGAGCACAGAGATAAAGGGAGAAATCAAGAAGATACAAGTCTATGCATAACATTATTGTAATATCATTTAAAGGTATATGTGTATGAGGCGAGTGGTGGGGGGGGGGGGGGGGGGGCTAGTGGGGCTGCATCCCACCAGGATTTTTAAATTTCAGATATCCACATCCACTACCTCAAATTTGGGCAGTAGGGTGCCCGAATATTCTCATAGTCAGGCAGGAGGTACCCAAATACAATATTTCTGTTCTCTTCACCAAGTGTCAAAATGTTTGCACGCACGCAAAAAAAAGAGTTTATATTTAGGCAAAAGATATTAGCCCCCTCGCAAAAATGTGCCCATACACATATGTTCAAAGTGTGTTATCCATTTTGTGAACAACTTCCTTCAGCATCATCTACACTGAATAATAGTCTTAATATCGGCCTGCAACAAAACATTTCACTTTACTAGAATTGTTTAAATATCAAATTATGTTCAACCCATAATTATTTTTAAAAAACAAGCCCCATACCTCTTGTTTTAATGATGTCTGCGGAAGTCTGTATGCTGCACGTAGGAGCGTCAAGATCCCAGAATAAACAATCGATAGCGCATCACTTGACTGGCCACACTCATTAGATAAGTTTGGAATAAAATCTTCATCGATGATGGCACCTTCAAACGAAGACACAGACGCTGCCAAATGAAAAAAAAGAAAAGCTCTGTGATAATAACTCACGAGTACAACTTGAATCCAATGCTCGAGGAACAAGTCTGCCCTTTTACCCTTTGATATGTTGGACACGCTTGCTTTAGCCTTTTAATAGGTTGACTCTTTTTTCTTTTTTATTTAGATTCTATTTATTTTTGGTTAAAAATTGGTTAGCTAATGATAGGATTTGTACTTTTTAGCACATTGCATGAGGACACAGAGTCTCTTTTTGATGGCACAAAGTAGTCTGCGACAGGATCAGGTTCTCATAGTATAACAAGGTTCCTTAAACGGGCTCAGCCATGGTGATTTGTTCGAAGGGGGCGGGGCACGTGCTGCTAGTCTTATTGCCAATTTGGGATTTGAGAACGGAATGCACAAAATAAAATTATGAAAGAAAAGGAGGAAAAATCAGAAATACACATCCACAATAATTAATTTTCTATTTCATACCACATTCAAGAATGGAATATATAGATCTCTGATGTATGCAGTGCTCGGTTTAACACAAAGAACTAGAAAAGTCAAAAGGCCAGGGGCAGGGAATGACAAACACAAAATTGCACAAGTGGGGCTGATAAACAAGTGTGTCGACGATTACCTTTCAGAAGCTCTCTAAACGTTGATTTATCTGTACTCTTTAGTAGTTTCACCATAGATTTGATCTCCTGTGATACCTTTGCACCAACAAAAAGGGTTCTATCACCCGCAAAACCTCCAGGATTTCCAACAGAAGGGAGGGCCATTTCGATGCATTTATCAGGTGATCGCGTAGTCTTGTATCAGGAGTCCGTATCAGTTTTCGGGTCCTTAATCACTAACGGGGTTTTGACAGGGATGTGCCGCCGAAGCCCCCAAACCACTTCCCACTTTTAAGGATTTTTTAAAAGCTAATTTTTCAAAATTTTGAAAAAAAAAAATATGATTGTGGTTTTATCACACCATTAAAGTTTAAGCTCCTTGAGTAAGACTAACCTAGCATCCCCGATAGAACACACACAAACATTGTTCCAGTGCTAATAACCCATTTCCGGATTCTATGCTAGCGCTATACTATAGCCAGTCAGAATTAATTTTCCGGGGTCTGAAACGTCTACATTTCGTTGATACTAGGTAAGTTTGTTTTCATTTTTGCTCTTAAATACTGTGTGTTAGTGAGATACCCTAAGTGTATTATACGTTAGATAGATGTATGCTGTTCATGATGGCTTTTCATGACGTTATATACCACCATCCGGACAGATTTTGGGCGAGTGCGATATCCGAGTTGTTTTATGCGGACACCGCCCCTCTGCTCTGGCGGAGAGTAGCCATGTACACAGTATTCTGACAGTCGGTTAGGCCCATGGCAGTGGCCAGTGGGCGGGGGGTGCGAGTACGAGTGGGGTTGGCTTGTAAAAATTGTAATTAAATAGGTCAGAATGTAATAAATGAGATCTCTAGATATCTTATTTATATAGAGCACTCTTCCGTATAATGGCTTACCGTAAATAACGTTGTATAAACCGCCCTCGTGTATTAACCGCACCCCTCTTTTTCGCCCTTAAAAAAAAAAAAATTTTTTTTTTTTTTTTTTTTTTTTTTTTTTTTTTTGCCGAGATTTTTTTTTTTTTGTGTAAGATCATTACGGTACTGTAAATTAAAAAACAGTAGGTGTTGTGGTACTATATGAACAACACCATAGTTCATTGATGTGCGTAATGAGGCCGCGATTGGCGGAAGGATACATGAATAAAGCACTTTCAAGATGGCCACTTATACATGAACCTTGTCTACAGTGATCTCTTATTTATCCGTTCATCTGATCTTTCAACATGGTGGCAGCGGTCAAAAGAATTGCCATATCTATTACTATTGAACTGCAGATCACATAGGGCAAGCAATAATCTTGAATGACTTATGAAAGATTGATAAGGGACGGTTTTTGAACTGCCGACAATCACACTGCACAGCCAGCAGAGTGAACTCACAGCAGCGTCTCCAATATGACTTTGTGTCGGCGTAAGGTTGCGCACTATATTACGCGGGAAACACTACGAGTAGACTGGTGTATTGACTGTCAGACTAAAGCCCTATACATTCAGGACCAGAACTGATGCGGAGGCAGAACCAGAGCCTAGAGGCTCGCCAGGAGCAGAGCCTAGAGGCTCGTCAGGAGAAGAGCCTAGAGGCTCGACAAGACCAGAGCCTAGAGGCTCGACCGGGACCGGGAACAGTACAGCTCTAAGGCCGCTACCTCGGACTTCCAGCCCTGCACTGCATTATGGTTTTGGAACTAGCCGCCACTCGGACCCAGAGCGTCGTGTTGCGGACCGTGCAAGTAGATCCAGGACTGATTGCTGGACTTGGCCGGATCTGATTGTGGAATGAAAACTAGATTAGACTCTCAATCAAATGGACTATAATCTAAGCAGACATATAATGTTTGGACTCGGTTTGAAACAATTAAACCATAATTAATGTGCTTTGTTTGTCGTATAAAACTGGACTAGTCTAGTCTAGGGGTCTAGATCAAGACCTAGCCTAGATAGATAGTCTAGACACTTTTTTCTAGTCTAGACTCTACTTATGGATCTAGACTAGACCGAGTATGAGAATGAGTATGACTAAGAAGGTGTAATTTGATCAAAATCTACTTTCACCTTGTTCTAGATCTAGATCTATATATTATTACTGGACCTGGTCTAGATCTGGACTAGGCCTAGTCTAGATTTCTAGATGTGTTTACTTTAGACCTTAACAAGTCCAATTTCTGTGGACCTGTCCTAATTAAGTGAATGATACACACATATGTCATATCTCTTACATGTATGTAGAAGTGCTGATGTACTAACTTAGATCTAGATCTAGTGGTGGTAGACTCTACTGCCACTGGTACTATATACCAAACAGTGGTCCGTGGTATCCCCTTAAACTCTTTGCTAGACCAATTACACAAGGGGGTCTAATTGTCTATGGATCTAGACTTGATATATTTTGATACATTTGAACCTACATTTTGAAGTTGTACATATAGATCTAGTCTATAGTGTAAATGCTAATTGCTATGTAGGCCTACATGTCGATTTAAGTCACAATTCATGTATTACATGTAATTACCTGTGTAGTCCAAGACCCCATTGTAGAAACCAGGACCATGGCTCGCTATCCAGAGATGAAGTGGGACCCTCAGTGTGGTCTCGCTGAAGAATTCACGTTATTTCAACAGCGAATGGAACTTTGCCTTCTCGATAATGAGATAACTGATACTACAAAACAGGCAACAAAAATAAAGATAGCTCTTGGGAACGAAGGGTTACGCAGGATAAACGCCTCTAGCCTCAGTGTAGAGGATCAGAAGGACCCAGGCAAGCTATGGGCCCTAATCGAAGGCCAACTGAATGTCAAAGTGAACTTCAGGATTCATCGTCTCGAATTAATGCGATACAAGCAGATGTCTGGAGAAACGATCGACGAGTTCGTCAATAGATGTCGGAGTAAGGCAAAGGAATGCAAATTCACCGAGGGGGAATTGAGTGAAAGACTCATAGAGCTGGTGATTTCGTCTACACAACTCGAGTCATTTCAGAAAGACCTACTCGACAAAGAAAAGGGGTTCTCAATTGATAAGCTTCTTGAAGAAGGCCGCAAATATGAGGCCATTCAAGTCGGTAAACAGTGCCTGCAGACGCTCCACACCATTGGAAGTGGGAACATTGATGCTGTTAGTCACGACAGTAGGCAGAAATGCAGGAACTGTGGTCTTTCACACCTTCCAAAGAGGTGTCCAGCCTTCGGGGACCTGTGCAATTCGTGTGGCGTCAAAGGACACTGGGCGAAGATGTGTCGAAAGACGAAAGAACAGGTCAAACCGAAGATCCCTCCTAGACGTCCACCATCACAAGACAGGTGGAGCTCACAGCAGAGACAGCCCAGAAACAGGCAGTATAGGCCTACATCCTTTCATAGCAGGAACCAGCGTAAGGTTGACGAAATTGGACCGGACGACACAAACCAACCGGACAGTGGGGAACGTGAATTCCACATGATACATATATCGCTAAACTCTATTGACTCGGAGGAGACCGAAGCATATGCGAGTATCAACATCATATGTCCAGACCTGAGGGGTCATCATCGCCTCAATGCAAAGGTTGACACAGGAGCCAGCGGTAATGTTCTGCCACTGCGGACGCTGAAGGACATGTACAGGGCTCGATGGAAAGATGTTATCTGTCCCACTACTACCCGACTATCTGCCTACGGAGAAACGCCTTTACGCTGCTTAGGCACCTTGATGATGTCGATGATGTATGAAGGGTCGCCTTGGGTCGTAGACCAAACATGGTATGTTGCGGACGTAAAGGGACCAGTCATTGTCGGACTTCCTACTTCCAGAAAGCTAGGGATTGTTACGATTCACACAGTAGAACAACAGATGGGCCTGGACAGTCCAAATGATCTTCCTCCCATCAGGTCAGCTAAAGACCTACAGGCGGCTTACCCAGACCAGTTTGACCAGATTGGGAACTTCAGTGGCAAGGCAACGTTGCACTTGAAGAAGGATGCAACTCCATCAATTGACGCGCCTCGAAAATGCAGCATCCACCTGAGGGACAAGCTCAAGAAAGAGCTGGATCAGATGGAAAGTAACGGCATCATTAGGAAAGTTACTCATCACACAGATTGGTGCAGTTCCCTCACCACAGCCCTGAAGAAGGATGGGTCATTGCGAGTCTGCCTTGACCCCAAAAGGCTCAATCAAAACCTGAAAAGATGCCCTCACAAGATTCCAACTCTAGAGGAGCTCAATCCTGCATTCTCACAGGCCAAGTACTTCTCGAAATTGGACGCAAAGGCAGGATATTGGTCAGTCCACCTGGACGAAGAATCGCAGGAGCTTACTACATTCAGATCACCATTTGGAAGGTATTGCTTTCGCAGACTTCCATTTGGACTTTCGGTGAGTCAAGACATCTTTCAACAAAGGATGGACACAATCCTTGCACAGGCGCCAGGCTGTGAAGGTATAGCTGACGACATAGCTGTATTTGGCAAGACTGAACAGGAGCATGATGATAATCTCTGGAGACTGATGGGAGTTGCACAAAAAGAAGGTCTGGTGTTCAACAGTACAAAGTGTGTGATCAAGGCGAGAAGCATCAATTTCTTTGGTTCACTGTACACAGACAAAGGCATACAACCAGATCCTAGCAAGTTGGAGGATGTCAGAGAAATGCCTACACCACAGAACAAGGACGATCTCCAGCGAGTGTTAGGGATGATGACCTATTTATCACCATACATCTCAAACTATGCTGAAAAGTCAGCAATACTGCGTGATCTTCTGAGGAAAGATGTTCCCTTTACCTGGCAGGAGGACCATGAGGAATGCTTTCAACGATTGAAATCAGAAATTTCAGAAGGAAAGTGTCTACGGTACTATAACCCCAGTGTCCCAACAGTACTAGAGGTAGATGCATCGCTCAAAGGACTTGGAGCCTGCCTCCTTCAGAATGAAAGACCAGTCGCATTCGCCTCAAAGAGTTTGTCAGATGCACAATCAAACTACTCAAACATCGAGCGAGAGACATTGGCACTTGTTTTTGGGATCACACGTTTCCATTCATATCTGTTTGGTAACCAGTTCACAGTCTACACTGACCACAAACCACTCGAAACGATCTGTAGAAAGCCCCTGGGGAGTGCGCCTCCAAGATTACAGAGGCTTCTCGTCAAAATACAGGGCTATGATTGTGATATCCTATACAAGCCCGGAAGTCAGATGACATTACCAGACACACTCAGTAGGTTGCCAAACCCCAGAAAGAGAGGAGACGTCATCGTTGAGCTCCATGTAGATGAAGTCATGGAATTAGAAGAGAATCATGACAATGATCTGGCAAGCTTCACACCTATGAAGCAGACACAGCTGCAGAGAGAGACAGCAAGCGATCCAAACTTGAAGCAGCTGAGTAGAATTATTCACGATGGATGGCCAGACGTGATTAAGCAGGTTCCAAGCAGCTCAAGGATTCACTGGTCATACCGAGAGGAACTGGGTGTCGCCAACGGCATTATCTTCAAAGGAAGACAGGTGTTGATACCTTCAACGCTGCAATCAGACATCCTGGAGCAGCTACACACGAGTCATATGGGTATAGAGAGAACTCGTAGACTAGCAAGGGATACGGTATACTGGCCAGGCATCAATAAGGATATTGAAAACCTTGTCAAGACTTGCCCTGCTTGCCAGGAGAACCAGGATCGGCAACAAAGGGAACCACTACAACCGCACGAAGTTCCAATGACGCCATGGACAAAGGTAGCCACAGACCTGTTTTTTCTTGATGGAACTGAATACTTACTCATTACTGACTATCATTCCAAGTTCCCTGTGATCAGGAAAATGCACAGCACCACAAGTGCTTCAGTTGCTACAGTAATGAAAGAAACCTTCAGCCTCCTGGGAGTGCCCTCCGAAGTTATATCTGATAACGGACCCCAGTTCATTGGAAAAGCCTTCAAAGACATGTGTGAGTCATGGAACATCAAGCACACCACCTCATCGCCGAGATATCCGCGCTCCAATGGCCTGGCTGAGCGGATGGTACGCACCATAAAGTCGATGATTAAGAAGTGCAAACAGACAGGACAAGATGTCCAAAAGGCACTTCTCCACCTTCGAGCAACGCCTCAATCGGACCTTCCATCTCCTGCCGAAATGATGTTTGGGAGGCGAATGAAGACATCACTTCCAGGTCGCCATGATCATGACAGACAGATGAGCGATGTCCACGACCAGCTCCAGCGAAGGCGGGATAGGATGAAGACCGACCATGACAGACATGCCGGTCGGGTACTGTCCCCCCTGAAGGTCGGTCAGAAAGTCAGAACCTTGCATCCAGACGATAACACATGGCTGCCGGCTGAGGTTTCAAGAGTTTGCCCAGAACCGAGATCGTATGAAGTGACAACACCAAATGGCAGGGTGTTAAGGAGAAACAGGTCCCATCTAAGAGAGATGCCGATACACACAGAGACGACAACAGCACCCACACCAGGGACAGAGCATCTTCCAAGAGAGGATGGTGACAACCGCACAACAACCGCAGGAACACAGGATTTCGATGGTTCAATCCCTCGTTCTGACTCTTCTGCCTATGTCACACGATATGGTCGCAAGGTTAATCCCCCATCTCGTTATCAAGAATAAAAACTTCATCGATTAATAGATTGATAAACAACAACTATACTTTATTTGTTTAATGATTTAGCATACCCGGTAGAATTACATTGATGATAGTAAAACCTCATATTTGACATCAGGTGATTAAATTTCTTAATCAGTATACATGTATATAACCAAAATGTTTTATATAACTGCCACGCTTAATATTGGTTATCTTTCAACAGAAAATCTCTTTTGTATACAGAACCAAATTTAGCAATTGTATGTCGTGCTCGTGCATGATATTTCTTCTCTCCACACAAATGACCAGGTATTATAGTTTTGTTACGCTGATTTGTCGTATTGCTAAGTCCTAATTGAAATGGGATGAAAAACGTTTTTTTCACAGGAAAATGTTGTTTATAACTGTTTGCCAGAAAGCAATATGGAATCACTTTAGTTTATTCCAGCAAAAGTTGTGTAAATTATAAAAAGTGAATTACATACAAGTATGTCGATTCGGCAACAAAAATATGCCTGTTATAGTGGAGGACACTATTTTACCATTCTAAAATTTGTTTTTTCTTGTTGAAAGGTACTTGTAAGTTTTAGTTGAACAGTTTTTAGTACTGTGCTTCTCGAAAAAAAGAAAAAAAAAAGAAAGAAGAATATGTTTGGAATGTTTCCTCTTGTTGAAATTTCTAAATTGTGTTACTGTTTTAGTGGATAATTTCCGTCATGTACAGTGCCTATTGAGCAGGGAAGATATAACTGGTTAATGAGAGCACTATCAACTTGTCATTGAAAGAAGGGGGATGTTGTGGTACTATATGAACAACACCATAGTTCATTGATGTGCGTAATGAGGCCGCGATTGGCGGAAGGATACATGAATAAAGCACTTTCAAGATGGCCACTTATACATGAACCTTGTCTACAGTGATCTCTTATTTATCCGTTCATCTGATCTTTCAACAGTAGGGACCTAGGATAGAACCTTGTGGTACACCATGTAATAGAAGAAAAATTGGAGGAATTATTATTATAAACTACATTGAGATCTATCAGAAAGATTACTTTCAAACCAAGATGACAGACAAATTTGAGTGTTGTTCTAGTTTCCGAGTGGTGAGTCAACACACCGATTACCGAGCTGGGAGACATTGCCAGGCATAGCGCCAGGTGGAGGGGCATAAATTGAAACTTTAAAAAAAAAAAAAAATTTTTTTTTTTTTTTTTTTTTTTTTGGGGTGTACCGTGTATAAACCGCACCCCCGACTTTGAAATTTTTTCGGCGGCAAAAAAGTGCGGTTTATACACCGTTATATACGGTATCTTTTATTAGTCTATAGATCTAGACTATTTATAAATTATAACCTAGAATCTAGATCTAACCATATTTTGACAATAGTCTAGACCCTAGGCCTAGATCTCTTCATGTTTTAAAAACTTTTACATTATTCTTTACGGTAGTTTAATCATGTTTTATTTTAAATTGTTTTCAGTTTAAATACTAAACCCTGACCCTCTACTTTTAATATTTTTTTTAAGGAAATTGAATTTGTTTCAATGTGTAAAATACTTTGTCACGTAATTTATATCACAAGTAGACCTAACCATTTTTAATGAAATTGAATGGAAAAAGGAGAAGGAAAATCAAAGAACTTATATAGGCTGCACTTACATGTTGTAGAGTAGCTTCACTAATGGTTAAACTTGGGGGGGGGGGGGGGGGGGAGGGAACGCTAGAACAGACCAGAACTTATATAAGTCTAGTACCAGATCAGATGGAGACTATTTTTATGATATTGTATACTTGTTATGATATACATTTATTTTGTCAAAAATGCACTTTGTAAGAGTTTAACATAAAACATAAACTCTTTTTTGTATGCATGCATTCAAAAGCATTATATCAATATGACTTTGGTAAAGGTATGGAGATCCCAAATTTCTCAACAAAAATATTAGAAAATTTATATTATGAGGTGTTCAGGAATGAGGAAAGGAGATTGTTGGAAGAATAGGAAAACAATATTATGAATATAAAGTTAAACAAAGGAATTGATGAATAGTGAGGAAATGACAAATCCTAAACTCATGACCAAGTGGCTAATTTGTCTAGATATTTCACTTTCATGATATTAGAAATCAATGAATTTCTTATTAGTGAGTGGTCAAGTTCAACTTTCTTTCATGAAAATGTGTAAATGTTATGATGCCTTATTCAAAGTCCATTTCAGACCGTCCTTTCTTGTTTAGGTGTTAGCAATCTTTAAATTATTTGCTTAGTCAAGAAAAATACTCCAAGTACTTTTCATTTTAAGATCATGAAATTTACCTGACTGACGCTTCAAGGAAATACAGATATTTACATGATTGATAGATGTAGGAGCAGATCTATGATTTTTTTTGGGGGGAAAGGGGTCACATTGAATATTTCTGACAATTAATTTGAAATTAAAAACAACAAAAATTACCTCATAAGGAAGGGGGGCGGCGGCAATTGGAGTCGTTTCAAGAGGGGTAGGGGAGAGATGAAGGATGGATGTCTCGATCTGAATATACCAGTGAATATATTGAAGATGGACTTGATTATTTAAGATTGCATATTTATCTAAATAGCATGTTAGAAGATCTGTATATCTTCTTGTATATATTCTGTTTCAGATTTGATACGGCTTGATAACTTTAATCTAATATCAGGATGAATAGGTTCAAGGTTTCGAAGTTCAAGAATGCATTCTGTGTAAATCCAAAGAGAGAGGTAAGAATTTCAATGCATGTATTCATAATTTGTTGTTCAAGATTTGTTGTAAATAAAGATTCATTCATTGTTAGACAAATATCTAATTAATTTCAAGATGAGTTTTGTTTCACGATATACATGTATGAGAATTGTAGACAACTAATGCTCTTGTAATTTGCACTGATTGTGAGGTTAACATCTTATTTATACCCATTTCCATTCATATTTCGTTGTCTTGTTATATGCTTGTCAATCACACAAATGATTTAAAGAATGAGGCTTTCATTTGTTTTCTTAAAACATGCTATGGATTCCTTCACATTCATTTGTCCCTATTAAAGTATTTAAACAAATTCATTTTGCTAATTATTTCTTCACCATCTGTTCTTCTTTTGGTTCTTCCTGTCCCTGTCCTCTCTTTGTATATCTCTTCCATCCTGTTCTCCTTACTGTTTCACTCCCTCTCTCTCTTTCTCTCTTCTCTTTGTCACCTTACTTTATATTCCTCTCTCTTCCTTATCTCTTTCCTTCTGTCTCTCTCACTTTCTTTTTATCTCTGTCATTTTTTGCACCTCTACCAATTCTGGTTGTCACTGTTACTTTCTAAATGCCTCTCATCTTATCTTTCCGCCCCTCTCTCTCCATCTCACTTCCATCTTTCCATTCCTCTATCTTTCCATCACCCCCTCCCCCTCCCTCCCTCCCTCCCTCCCTCCCTCCCTCCCTCCCTCCCTCCCTCCCTCCCTCCCTCCCTCCCTCCCTCCCTCCCTCCCTCCCTCCCTCCCTCCCTCCCTCCCTCCCTCCCTCCCTCCCTCCCTCCCTCCCTCTTCCCTCCCCCCTCTCTCTCTCTCTCTTTCCCTCTCTCTCCCTCAGACCTGGATAAGTGATGTTCGAGCAGGATCTCCCTCATCATGCGGGAATCACATCAAGGCCAGTGGGGCATACATGGCATACAATGCCGATCCGCCAAGTAAGTCTTACAAACTCAAACTTGATTTTTTTTTTTTTTTTTTTTTTTTTTTTAAATTTAATTTTTTTTAATTAAAAAATAAACAAACTTCTGTTTGATGTGCCAGAAGGGCATTGAACCCTCATTCAGACATGGCACTTTGTTTGCTGAATATTCGTTACAAGAGTCAAACAATTTAAATTCTAAGTTCAAGATTTTAATTTAAAGGTAATATTTACTTGCTTACATCACCTACTGTATGTGTTGAGTACTATAGAGAGAAATGATGATCTCAAAGTTTTGTGACTATAATTAGAACATGATTTGATGGAGTTTGTCTACAGTTTGAATTTAGTTTGTTCAGGACAGTTTGTTTTATATTTTCAGATGGATACACTCTTTTTTTTTTAAAGTGAGCAACAGTCACATTCAGTACCATTGGACCATATACACATACATTTGAACACTGTTATTGTGTGCTATCTTTAGTTTTCTTACATGTAGAAACATGCTTTGAGTTAAGAGTGTAACTTTATACACATGTACATGTATGTATAATGCCTGTGAATGTACAGTGCATATCCCCTAAATGATTTCAAAGCAGGGGGAAAAGTTCACAAGAAAAAAAAAAGCTTCTATAATATTTCTTTTGGCGTTAGATTTCACTTTCACTTCACGGTTCCGGATCAAGTCTGTAATAGGATCCATGTGTGCATGTAGAATGTGCTCCTTGTCTATGGGAGCTGTCAACTTGTGAAACTGAAATTAATAGTAAAGAGAGAAATTGTTGTATCATTTACAATATTAAATAATGTTTTACACTGTGGTTATACCCTGGGGCAAACTTGACAGGAAACTTGATACATACACGTAGCACGTGTATACGAATGAGCTGGTAGACAGCGATAGAAAATGTATGAATCTCAATATGGAAAATATCTGCATATATGACATTTATGAAGATATTGACATGTTAAAGACAAAATTGCACATGAAATTCTCTTTAAACTAGAGTAATATAGATATGACATTGTTACTTCATGTTTTTTCTTCTATTTGTTATATATCAAATTTATTATGTTTACCTAGAAACTTTATGTTGAACAAGCAGATGTGAATATTTTGTGTTTGATTTGTGTAAGTCACTTTGCCAGTAAAGCAAGAGGCAAGATTTCAAGAGAGAAAGAGAAAGAGAAAAGAAAGAAAAGTAGGCAGACATATACTGACAGAAAAAAAAGAGAGAGGTAGAGAGGGAGGGAGAGAGAGAGAGAGAGAGAGAGAGAGAGAGGGGGGGAGGAGGGGGGGGGAGTTGTACTGTGTAGATGTTTTGACAGACAGACAGAGATGTAGGGACTAGTAAGAGCTGAAGAACGCAAAAGTAAAATATTTTACTGAAGTAAACGTGAGGAAGTTTACTTTGTGTTTCACTTTTGTAATCATCTTTCTTGTGAATTCCATCCCTTTAGGCGGAGGTTGTATAGGACTGTTAGATGTGAATTCTGTTGGTCGTCAGTCGCAGAACTTGTACCTGCATCATGCGCATTCATCCCTCGTCACAGATTTAGACTTCTCTCCTTTCAACGATTACCTTCTGGCAACATGCTCACAAGATAAAACGGTAAGACTAATTCTAAATTACCATTGTTGAGAACATCCTTTTATGAACTTTGGCGAGACATTATCTACTTTTGCCACTCTCAACCCAGATAAGACACATGTGAATAGATACCCAATAGAAACAAATTTCTTGAATCTTTTAGCATTTTAACAAGGAAATAAGGTTGCAGCCTCGGTAATATTACATTACTTCAATAGAAATAATGTTATAAATGGTGAAAATCAAAGTGATGAAATGTATATTATGAATACTTGACTTTCATGAAATATTTATGATTGGTTTATGCCTTTATACTCCTTTTATTGTTGGAACCTGCATATTCTAAAAGCTTTTGACAGTTAATATCCAAAGAGACCATTTGTTCACCTCTCACAATTTCTCTGAATACTCGGACAGATGATACATTGATACAAAATTGATTGATACAAAATAGATTAATGTCCCAGAAGTTTTGGAACCAATACTATATCTGGGGCTTATGGAGGAAACACATTGTGTGCAGTACGTTTAGAGAGTAATTTTGGCATCAATTTTAATATAATTGCATGCAGATGTTTTGAAAAGGAAACCGAGCAGTGGGCGAGCACCGTACAAATTTAGAGCAACTATACATGGATGGAGCAGTACAATCTAAACATACAGTTTACCCACACAACAATATTTCTTACTAGTTAGTTCCTATTTCTACAAGGAAATCATTTGTTATTACATATCGGGGAAGAACATTATATGGACCCTTTGAAACCTTTGTCCATGTGTACAATGTGCTATATATCATATATGAATTAAATTTATTATTAATACTTTTGTTTCCTTATATGTATGCTTACAGATCAAAATATGGGATCTTCCAGAGGGAGGGTTTGCAGACGGTTTAACAGGCCCTGTGTGTTCATTCCAAGGTGGAGAGCGGAGAGTAGAGAATGTGCTGTTCCACCCCACAGCCAAGGATCTCTTGACTGCTTCAGTTCATACCACAGTGAAAATCTATGATCTGTCCCAGGAAGAGGAAGCATTGGGTAGGAAATGAGATCAAACTCTTTCAATTCTTCTGCTCTCGTATCACTGAACAAAAACCTTTTGATATGCATGTATGACAGTGGATATGATTCAAAGCAATTGCATTGGAATGAATGAAGAATGAATAATGTTCTTATTGATACATTTAAAGGGATAGTTGAGTTCTTGTTTCAGACCATGAATGCCTTCAAAGCGCATGGTTATTGCTCTTATTCTTATTTATGACATATTTTGCCCTTTTAGGACCTAAAATTGTTTTGAAGGTAATTTGAGACCCCAAAATGTGTGAAATTTAGCCAATACAATCATACCTATTCAGCTCTACTTTAAAAAATAAAAATAATGACCATTAATTAATTAATAATAACAATACAATACATGGGCCTGCTGGTTGTGCGTATTATAACCAACACGAAAAAGACAACAAAAAGCTGACATCGGCATTGGCCGGAATAAAACGTATAAGGCGCTATTTCGTTTTTTCAACGGCTGGTTCTAATTATCAAATATTTGTGGGGCACCACAAATATTATAAATCGTCATATTTACGGATATTTCAGCCGTCTCCGAACAGAGTGTGATCAAACAAAGATGATTTTGTCATTTAAATTGTATATTCTTTCAAATTTGACACTCAGTTTTTATTTTTCTCATAAAAAATTATTTTGTGTAGCGTCCTCTGCAACAAAACTCAACTAAGAATGAACAAAATGAATAAAATATTTTAAAGTGCATTGAATCAATATTTTTAAAAAGGGAAGATGGAGCTAGGATGAAGAAAACTTTCAAAAGAAATTTTGTAAACCCATGTGGTATTAGATCTAAACATTATATTATATATTTGATATTAGACTTATTATACATCATTGTTGATGAATAACCTCTAATGAACATAGAGTTTAGTTGTCAATTAAATGTATGTAAAGCGTGAGTTGAGATACTAAAAATGTATACATAATGATAATGATAATAATCATAATAATAATAGCAATAATAAAAATAATAACAATAATAACAAAAACAACAGCAACAAGAATAACAATAATAATAATCATCATTATCTGCATCAGATTAGCACTTTGGGTAATTCTTCTAAAGATTCATTAGCTAATTACTCCCTCAAGACTAGCAAGAATGAGTCACATAATGTACATACAAGAGATCCTGTAACGAAATATGCATGAGATAATGAGCCTACAACATGCAGTTTGTTCTATTGTAGTATTTTCCATGCTGTACATGTGTGATTAATTGGCTCAAAACCTAACATACCTAATAACATACCATACCAGACCCCTAGCCCCTTTATTTCAGAAACACATTTCACACACGCAGGCCTGATAAAAACCCTGATTTAAGTCGGGTTTCCCGATTTTTTTTTGTGGATTTTTCCCGATTTTTAACCAGATTTTTCTTCTTCTTCCCTCTTTTATCCTGATTTTACAGATTTCCCCGTTATTTTCTCTAATCTTTCCTATTTTGCCCTATTTTTCCCCCAATTTTCTTACTCGAAAAGGGGGAATGTTGTTAGATGCCATTTTTTCCCCGCGAATCCTCTTTTTTTGTTTTACTCAAGGGGGGCGTGGTTGAGGGGAAAACAAAAAACCTGATTTTTTTTAGTGCTCACTATCACCCCTGCACACGTTACTGAACTTCATCATCGTATGTATCAGACGTGGAAGTGTGCCTCATAGAACTGGAATTTGATTGAAATGATTCAGAGCCCTTTGTTGTACTCCAGCCAACAGTCTGGTCCATAAATAGTGTATGACTCACCATATATGCATGACCTGAATTAGTCCATCATACTTAACACACATGTTGGTAATTAATATCTCAGTGTGTGATTGCATCATGATTATAGTCAATACCAGGAGTACTTTATTTTTAATTGTTTTTTTTCCTAATGTGACATTTCCTGTACGGATTGCAACTCAATTTTTTTAAATTTTTTTTTTTGGAGGGGGGGGGGGGGTGGAATATTTTTGTCTATATTCTACTGAACCATATTGAATCTATGTGAAATGCATGCTAAAACTATCCCTATAAGGAGCTTATGATGATGATTCATTTACTTAATGATTTAAAAAATAACACCTGTTTGTAATAATGGTCGAGCCCCACATTTCTGTTGATTAAATAGAATTATTACATCCGTTGTATTATAGAGATATAATTGAACATGTGTTTGAGTCAGTCATTGGAGCAATGGCAGAAATAAGATATCAAATCAAAACAAATATTTGTAATCTTATGTCAATCATTGAAGAGCATGCCAGCTAGAATATGCTGTTTCAACATATCTTTGTGATTATAATAATAATAATATGGAGTATCTGTAATGCGCCAACTCCACATGACTAATGTGTTTGAGGTGCGATGGAGAAGAAAAACTACAAGTACACGAAAATACTCCCCCCAAAAATGAAACAACAACAGTGTGAAAGTAAATCTACTGGAAAGCTACTGATGTACATGTATATAAATTGATAAGTGATTTTTTAATTTTTTTTGGGGGGGGGGGGGGAGGGGGAGGGGTTAAAACAAAAGCAATATTACGATAACAAAATGATTTAGTGTATGATATAAACAGTGCATATATGTAATATTTCCCTCTGTGAAAAGTACATACATATATATCCTATTTCATCATTTTATTATTTTTTTTTAAATTTTAATTGTAAACAGCTGTTGAAGTAGCTGAGGACCAGCTCCAAGGGATCAGTTGGAAGCTTGATGGAACCCTCCTAGCAACCACCTCCAAAGATAAGAAGATTAGGATAGTGGATCCGAGAGCTAATAGTGTCACCTCGGTAAGTCTACACTTCATCTTTTCTCAACCCAAGTCAGCCATCCACTTCGGCGCAGTCCTTCAAAAATTCAGAGAGAGAGAGAGAGAGAGAAAGAGAAAGAGAAGAAAAAAAGAAATATAGACAGAGACAGAGACAAAGAGAGAGGGGGAGAGAGTGAAGGAGAGAGATAGTGAAGGAGGGAGAGAGAGAGAGAGAGAGAGAGAGAGGCCCCTTTTGACAGTTTTGGTTTCACTTTCAGTCAATTGATATACCTGTAAGGATAAACTTGTAAAGTTCATCTCTTCGGTACAGAGTTGTGATTGATTTCTAGTTTTGATCAATTAGAATCTATCGTATCTGTTAATACAAAGAGCTTCAGATGTATCCACAGCCTTGCAACGATCAGTATTACTCTATTCTACTCTTAAAGATGAAGTTGAGTTCTGGTCATGCGATTGCATTGTGAAAGAAACGGTGTGGAACCGACCAAAAAAGGTTGATCATCTAGCATATAAGAATTTGTGGGTATTGCAAGGTTCTGGAATCATCAAAATGATAAGAAATTTGGCCAAGTCTCGGTAAAGTTACAAACACTGTACACAAAAAGATGTATATGGGACTACACGAACACGTGGCGTAAAAAGCCGGCCCCCCGATTTTTACGATTTTACATGAATATTTAGAATATGAAGGCATTTGAAGAGCCATGCTTTTCAGGGAACATGTCTTATCTGATGTTCTTCCACACTTTCATGATAAGAATGAGTAACGCTCACAAATTATTTTTCACCTCTTCCCAGAACTCAACCTTCTCTTTAAAGACCTTGTCGGAAGTGAAAATGAAATAGATGAATTATATAACAATGGAAAGCTAATAAGCCATACGCCAATATCAATGATATGCTATTTAAGAGTCTGTCAGAGGATTAACAGCTCTCTGAAAACTTGAAATCTAAAGCTTTGACAATCAGAATTTGTCGACCTAAAAACTAGCTATCGACTTGATAACATCATCTTATGTGGAGTACGCATATTCAAAATGACTTTGCCAGACCTGCCAACCAGTACGATTTAGTCGTATTTAGTAGGATTTTTAGAAGCAAATACGATAGTACGATTTTCCTTAATAAAATACGATTTTCAAAAAAAAAAATATATCATTTTTTTTTTTAATTTAATTTTTTTAATTAATATTTTGTGTGTGCGTCCTCCATTTTCAATGGCAAAATGTCCATTCTGTCCTGTAAAGTATCCTATAAGCATCTCACATCGGCAATTTGGGGATGTTCATTGGTTCATCGAACACACCATTCATGACGAAATCATGCATATTCAACCAATGATCAATACAAAAAATTCTTCCTGTAGGTAGAAACTGTAAGAGGCATTGATCTGCGTAAAATACGTGTTTATTTTCAAGAATACAACTTTTGTCAGTAAAATACAACTTTTG
Source organism: Strongylocentrotus droebachiensis (assembly GCA_035222895.1). Classification (NCBI taxonomy): domain Eukaryota; kingdom Metazoa; phylum Echinodermata; class Echinoidea; order Camarodonta; family Strongylocentrotidae; genus Strongylocentrotus; species Strongylocentrotus droebachiensis. Next base: position 356,683 of record JAVYIG010000226.1, on the reverse strand, counting down.
AGACTAAAGAATACAGTTTTTGAACTCCAGAGGTTGGCAGGTCTGCTTTGCATTAATTAAGCACAGCTCATCGCCTCAGCTATAGGCAAGCTGATCGGGTCCACATGTTATGTCCTCACCGAAACTGTGGCAAAATTTGACACCTGTTGACCCGTAATTTGGAGGGGTGTGGAAAATACTGAAAGGGAAAATATTTTGTATTCCTTTATATCTGTATTCTATGTTCATTCAGCTTTCCATTGATATGAAGTTGTTTTTCCATCAGATAGGGTCTTTAATAAAGTACGGGTACATGTACGAGTGTGGAGTAAGCTAAATATACAAATGTATGTTTGATGACAATAGCTAGACAAGCTTGATACAAAGGCAGTTTAGTTTTGAGAGCACTCAAATTATCACTCCAAAGTAGTACCATCAATTTTCATTCTTTAATGTTCCTCACTCATACCATCGTAGAAGTGTCTTCCTAATGATTGCTATGACCGTTACAGGAAACACAAGGACATGACGACATTCGTGATTCCCGTGTATGCTGGCTTGGGGATAGGGACTACATTCTCTCGACTGGCTTCAACGATGTAAGTGTGCCCCTCTAAATAATGTAGATTAAATGAATTTTTTAAAAGCAATAGATACAAAATTTGAAATGTGCTGTAATCATAATGAAGGAAAAGAAGATCATTACTCTCGAGTCTAGTAATCATTGCCATGCTGTAGTTAAATATGAACATTTCCTTTTCCTTTTTTGAAGGAATTTACATCTGTTGGCTTTTTTCCTAGCCTTTGTGAAACTGTTATTTATACAAATTCTGAGGATATGAGAAAATGTAGCAGAAAGTTAATCTTGTATTTTGAATAAAAATTGAACATCCTATAATATAGATGTGACTTCAATAATTGTATTGTAAACTGTGGATGATATATCAATGCTTGTTTATTTGTTTTCTATCAGCGGAGAGCGAGGCAAGTGAAGGTTTATGATACGCGTAAATTTGGAACAGCGTGTTGCTCTGCAGAGATGGGACAAGCAACTGGGTAAGATTCATGCCTCACCTCTCAACCCCCTCTCCCACCCCCTACTACACACCTCTCTGATCTTCTCAATGTACCTTTTGTGTAACTTTTGTAGGAAATTAATAAGCATCTATTATAAAGTTCTTCTTGTCATGTTATTTATGGACCTTGGTGAACTAAGTGAAAGAGATAAATGTATCATCATACAAAATCACAATGTTTAGGAATATATCATGTTTACATGTTAATGAATCATGAATATAATCATGCATTGAGAGGTGATGATACAGAATGGCGACAACCTAAGCATAAATATAGCTTCATATGCTTGTGGCCCACAAAATCTGAGATTTTTAAGGCTGACATATATTCTTATACACTAGGCACATGTTATTTTTACTGTTATTTTACCTTTGATGCTAAGATGCAAAAAGTCTGAAGTAGCAATCTAATTAACCATGGTTCTGTGTCCTATCCAAGAATTCTGGCAGATAAGGCTTTTAATAAATTATCAAGGACACTTTTTCTACCATTATATAATTTGTTTGTAACATATCGGTGTTATTAATATTTTCACAGAACCTTGATGCCATTGTATGATCCTGACACTCAACTTGTCTTCCTGTGTGGAAAGGTAGGAATACCTCAAGCAATAATTTATTATCATCCAATTTAGACAACATTTTATGTTTCCAATATACTCATGCTATATCCAAGCTGCATTCATTTTGAGCCCTACTAGATAACTGATGTTGCTGATGTCAATTGGTCCCAATTCAACTTTGCGTTCATTTTAATAGCAACTCCTAAAAGCTTGTTTATATACACCACAGTAAAATACCACAGTTCATGACGAAAACTCGTCGTTTAAAATTGAAACCCCCATTTGACTTTCACCATTTCTACTTGTACTATATAGAGCTGAGATTGTGATAAGCCCTAAGTAAACACTAGCGCTGTAATCCACCCCCACCGAGACCTTGATGAGGTGATAGCGAGAGAGAGATAAGCATGATACAAGGGGAAAGGGAGGGAGAAGGGAGAAAGAGACACATGCAGGGGTTTGCTGCCAGAGTTAAAATTGTTGTTATATCGCCAATTATGGGTCATTTTGCTTCGTTCGAACTCTCATTTTGGTCTTCATCTAAATTATTAGTGACTTTAGGACATGAAAATATCTTAAAACAAGTAAAATACTTATTTTCTACTTCTCATTTCCTTTCAGGCAGAGCCCCAGTAAGAGTTTGTTAATACTAGTATTACGTAAGATGATGAAGAGTCCAGCTGCAATCCAATATCATAATCTCTCACGCAGAGCCTCAAGGCTCTCTCCAAGTTTTTAACGAGAGAAACGAAATTTAAATTAGTCATACCCCACCAGATTCCCATTGATGCCTGTGTAATAGTAGTATAGCTCTCTCAAAGTTTTAACGAGAGAAACGAAATTGGGGTAGTGATACCCCACCAGATTACATTCACTGCTGTGTTATAGTGGTGGGGTATAGTTTTAACAAGAACTTTTCGTAATGTTGCCACAGGTTTTTTTAAGGCATACAGGGCTTTGACCTCTTCAGGATATCCTCTTCTTTTTTTAATTTCAAATCATAACAATATAATGAATATGTGGTAAAACCATCAACACATGATCTAACCGAACGACTCCCATTTTAACAGTTACATATTTGAATCATAAAGAAGAACCGTATCATGAACAAAGAAGAGCTTATAAAAAATTAAAAAATGATTATAAAAAATAACAGAAAAATGTGTTAGGTATCATATGAGGGATTGTAACACACATAATGATGATCAATTGTTTATTTACTTATAACAGTCTTAGGTCTCTGCATTGAAGTCTTCTTTTTTTGTAAGTTAACAGTATTTTTTTGCCTTTATTTATTTATTTGTTTTGTGCAGGGTGATCAGAGGGTAGGAATTTTTGAAGTTCTGGATGGAGGAGCCAGAATCTCTGATTGTAAGAATCGTTTTTCTTTTATTTCATCTTTTTAAAAATTTCTTTCTTTCTTTATTGGGGGTGGGGTTGATGGTTTATTGAAATCCATCCTTCTTATAATCTGATATGAACAAGGAATGTGAATGGTTTATGTTGTATTCTTTGGTACCACATATAGCAGAAATCAGCAGCAAGAGGGAAATGTCTTGTTCTTATGGTGAATGTTATATCCCAGTTTGAAAGAAATTTGTGAATGATTAAATACTCATTATAGGGTATCACATAAAACAGCAAAAGGGAATAAGTCTCATTCTTAGAATACCTTGTATCTCAGTAGGAAACAGATGTGTGAATGATTTAATGCCTGTTATAAGGTACCACATAAAGTAACGTAAGGAAACATGTCTCGTTCCTAGAATACTTTTCTATCCCAATTTTAAAGAGAACTGTTGATGATTCATTCATTTATGGGTTTTACATACTAGTACATCATTGTCAGGAGAAAAAGGGAACATGTCTCACTCCTGAGATATACATTAGCCCATATTTGTCCTTTGCAGTGATCAGCATCTAAAGGAAACATGTCTTGTTTCTAAGACTTGTATCCCATGTTTTTCCATAGGTTCCATCTAGAGCAGAAATCGGCAGCAGAAGGAAACATGTCTCGTTCCTAAGATAAACAATATCCCATGTTTTGTCCATAGGTACCACATACAGCAGTGATCAGCAGCAGAAGGGAATATGTCTCGTTCCCAAGAAAATCTTAGATGTGATGTCGTGTGAGGTTGGTAGACTTCTGCAGCTCACCAAACAAAGCATCATTCCTCTCAAAGTAGAAGTGCCTCGAACAGTGAGTACAATCCAGGAACCCTGTTTCATAAAACTTGTTATCAATAGCAACTGCTAGATTTCTATGACAAATCTGCTCTAAGCCAATCAAATGCCACTATTTCAGTAGCTTATAACAGTTATTGTAACTTGTTATCAATAACAAGTTTTATGAAACCAGGGTCCAGAAGTGAATTAGTTTAGAGGGAGTCTAGTTAGTTAGTCTAGTTAGTTAGTCTAATCACTTAATAAGTTAATCAAGTGGCAGTTGGTCAAGTATATGGATCAAAACCAAAAGTCTAATTAGATCTTTGCTGTTCCCAATCTTAATTAGGGTGATTTGTTGTTTACTGCAGCAACGGTTGTACTTATTCCGTGAAAGATATACGTTTAGTGCTTTTGGTTGTGATTGGTTTTTTTAATAGGTCTTGGGTTAAAGTTAGGTTTAATCCATTGTCTACGGGAACCAGGTGGTCCCTGTGTTACGTCTATGGGAATGAGAACATTTGGTATCCAAGAGGTTAATATTTAGGTTACAGAGCAATTGTTGCCTAAGCATGAGTTGCACAATCCCATTTTTGTGCTTTCTCTTCACTGAATTTTCCTGAATAATTCTCCTAATTTAAAACTTTGCCTGTTTTTCTTGACAGAGTCATCTGAACTTTTACCCAGAACTGTTCCCAGATACGGCAGGAGATGAGCCAGCTCTGTCATCAACCCAGTGGCTTGCCGGAGAGAATGCACAAGTAAGAACTTTTAGTATGATCAGGGGGGGCTTTTCACAAAGATTGTAAGTCAAACTTAACTCTTAGTTGGACTTAAGTATTATGGAGAGCCATTTGTAGCCTTATAATGAAATATATTAAAAAGCAAAAATTAAAGTATTTTAGACTATTCATAAATTCCACATCAAGAACATGAAATCTCCCATGATAATAGAAATATGAATGATTTGAATCAACATTTTATGACTTTTAAAATAACTTTTAAAAAATATTTTCAAGGATGCTAATGGCTTTCCATAGTTGTTAAGTCCAACTTAGAGATAAGTTCAACTTAGGATCTTTGTGAAACACCCCCAGCTCTCTGTCTTCACCTACAAACTGGCTCAGGCAGACCCGGGTTTGAAACCAGGTCACGTCTCTTGGATGGTGCATTAAATGTCGGTCCCCAGCCGTAAATAATCATGTATGTTTGATACATGTCTGTAATAATGCAACTACACACACACATAAGCAGGGTTTTTTACTGGGCATTTGACACCATTCGGGTATTCATCAGGTAAAAGATGTTAGCTGTCGGCGGAAGTGGCCTTCTTTTCACGATCAAAAGGTCTTATGTAATGCACTGCACCCTCCACCGACAGCCACAGAAGGAAAGCTCATCATCATGAATTTCCCTTACCAAAGACAATCCAAGAAACTTGGGGGGGGGGGGGGTATGCTTAAGTAACTTCTTGGTGGGATATCAATTTTGCTGTGTGTGAGACTTGTACAAACATTAATGGTATTTTCGCCAAGTCTGGAGCCAGCAAATGATGACACACTGTACATGGAACCTGGTGACAGTATAAAATTAACATTGTTGCATTCAGCATGGAACAGTGACATTGATAGTAAATAAGAAAGAAAACAAGATTTAAGCCAACATTTAATCTGGATTAATGGGTAGAGAATGCAGGGTTAAGACCTCTTAGTAGGTTAGTTCACATGTTGTAAACACACACGAGCAGTGACATTGATAGCAACAAGAATAAGGGGGGGGGGGGTTTCTTTGTGTAGCACAACTTGGATTTCAGCCAATATTTGATCAGGATGTTGGCTCAGAGAAGCATCAATGTGTATTCAATTTATCAATATGAAATATAATGAGATAGTAGTACTACGTTGAGCCCATGTTGGACCAACATTGTTTATTTTGTTGGCCCAATTTTGCAACATGACTTGTCATCGTTTTGTTGTTGTTGGTACATCGGAACCAAGGTTGGCTGGGCTACCTAACTGCAACTGTGCAGATCATTGCTATCATCAATCATCTCAACTTACTATTGCTTTACTGGGCATTTATGATCTTGAATGTAAGGTTGTTGTTTTATTCCTTGGCTTTTTTATTAAAGGTTGCCAAAATTAGCCTTGATCCCGCCAAGAGGAAGGATAAGAAGCCAAAGAAACCAGCCAATCAGGATGCACCTGGGTCTGCTTCGTCCAATCAGATACAAGCAGGAGGAGATGCTCCGTCAATACAAACAGAGGTGAGAATAATATGAGAAATAAGATGAAATTGCATCATGTCCTACATGGTTTATCCCTTTGTATCCATCTCTCTCTCTCTCTGTCTCTGTCTCTGTCTCTCTCTCTGTCTCTCTCTCTGTCTTTCTCTCTCACCCTTCCTCTCCATATCACTCTCTCAACCCTCCTTTGTCAGCCTCCTTTCTTCCCCCTTCTCTCTCTCACCCTCTGTCTCCCCTCTCTCTTTTCACTTCTTGATCTGATCATTTGTTTATTTCTTCATTATGAAGCTTTGGAATGATTGTGTAGAAAATTATAGAAGCACATTCATATGGGTTCAGAGGGTTATCTTTTAATGGATACCATTTCTTTGTTATATTGATTTGTTTTTTCAACTGGCCATATTGAACTTTGTAAATTTCAATCGACATACAACTTTAGTGATCATGAACTCCAACATTTTGGGGCTCAAAGTCAGGTATAAGCTGTTATAAGATGATGACATGGATCCCAATCAAATAATTGGTTGAAAGCGTACACGTGACCAGGCATTTATTTTGCCTAACGCGTAATTTGAATAATGACCGGTCATTATCCAATTCTAATGACCGGTCATTAGTAAATTCATGTTATAAAACATCATTTTATATAACAAATAAAACATAATCTTATAAAACAAATAATACACAGCATTTTGTTCGGCCATTAGTAAAATTACCCACACTCGGTACCTTCAAAACAGTCCAAAGGTACCTTGTGTTGGTAATTCTTACTAATGCCCTCACTGCTGTGTATTATTTGTATACTCACCAATCCTATTTTGGAGGAATTATTCCCATTTTGGGGTCTTTAGGCTACTGTTTCTAACCCTAGATTCCTCTCTCTTTTTCTGAAATATTGTGTGTGAAAAGTATACCAAATAGACTGTGTTCCTAATTTTGCCGTGGGAAATTGCAAATTTTGGCTGTGAAAGGTTGGCAGATATGATTTAATATGCAGCTTTGGACTCTTTTGTCAGTAGAAGTCATTTTGAATGGTGACTGGCTTTATAGTAGAAAACCAGATTGAGTCTGATATCTCATTATCTGTGGCCCTATCACTCTGCTCTCCCTAGGATGCCAAACCCGATGAGTCGCCATCATCAGCTACACCGGCCCCATCCACCTCTTCCAACCCATCATCATCATCATCGTCATCATCAGCGCCAGCATCCTCCTCTGCAGCGAATGCTTCCAGCGCTCCTTCAGTCTCAAGAACTGAGAACGCATCACCCAAGAAGAAATTCACCATGGCAAAGGCATCAAAGTTTAAGCATTTACAGGTGAGCAGGCGCATCGTCATCAGTTTTAGAGATATGAATATCCATCAAAGGATTACAATGAGATTTGCAATTTGAAGCTTTTGGGCTGTAAACTTGACAAGCTTGGCTTCCACGTATTATTTAGGGACAGTTTGCTCTAACCCTCCCCCTCCCCCCTCCACGCCAGTGTGCAGAAAAGCCAAACCTGTGATAGTGGTCACCTCTCTATAAAAGCTCCCTGTCTATAGTGGCCATGAATGTTGTCTCCCTCATATGGAATGGTGCATAGTAGAACCTGTATAGATAGTTGTCTACAGGAGCTTCTTTGATATCTTCAAAGCCCTTAGAGATGGTTTTCCATATTAAAGTTGATACTCTAAGACAATCCCAAATACTGAGATAATTACATAAATAGAAAGCTTTTAACCCCCATAATAACACCAAATGGTGTCCACCCGACAAAACAAGTTTAGAATAATGAATTTATTCGAGTAAACTCTACCAAAATATATAAGTCTGAAACCCGGAAGTGCACGTAGAGTCGGGCCTCTATCCGTGACGTCACGAACGGGAGTCATGGGCTCAGTGAGAGTGAATGGCAGTGATATCCCTACGTAAATGCTACCCTGTCAGAGCTTAGATTTGTTGTTGTTAAGGAGTATATTTGATGGATTTTCTGTTTTCATTTGAATGAAGAATAACGAAGCAACATTTTTCAGTCGCTGATTTCTTTTTATATCCTCATATTCACCTATTTACTAGAGATTTAAGACGAGTTTACTGCTTAGGAATTAAAGTTAAATCGTGCACGTATGAATAGGCGGATGCATTATATTGTCATCAGATAAGGTACAGGAGCAGTTTTGTAAAACGAATAGGTCTAGAACTATGATATTAATTATCATAGATGTGTGTGACTGCCTCAAAAAAGGATACAGTACCAGTTAAACATTTTATGTGGTAAAATATCAAACTTGAACGAGATCGTGCAAGCGCGCTTCCTCTATAATATTTTGGCGAGTGATGCGGCTCTCTTGCATGAACGTTCGTGAAGCGAGCAGAATCGGGAGGTAAGACCAAGCCGCTGCTCTAGGCGCTGCTTGCTTGTGATGGAACGTACGTGCGCTAGTTATATGTTTATCGGCAATTGCAAGAGAATGAAAGCGACGTTGCCAGCTAAGAAAAACAACTAACAAAGACTTGCTCCTGACTACCGGTGTCAGAATTGGTAGATGAAGGATCTTCAGGGCCAAGGAAGACGAAAGACATGGGAAAAAGGAAGAAGAAACCATCGGGAGATCGATCGCTGTAGTGTATGGTAATGAACTGTGCATGGGTAGACAGCTACTGTTCACTCCGTGCCTAGGCCGATTTCAACACCAAAACAAAAATTACATGGTGAAAATATCGACTAATAGCACATCGTTGGCATGTATATGTCATAATTTTTAAAAGGGGAATTGATATTAATACTATGAAGTACTAGGGGAAGGTAAAGAATTGTACATAGAATTATGATTTATTAGACTTTTCAGCCTTTGAAACAAAAATATGCAGAAAATCGTATCACTCTGCACACGTTTGCTATGGAACATCCGGGTACGTGAATATACTCTCTCCCGGACGTGAGGTCATAAATAGTAGACCAGCGCCGTGACTGATTTTCTATGCAAAGAGAGGCGGATATTTTCAACATTTCAATTGAGGATTTCGAGTAGACAGAATTTTTTTGTGATATACTAAGTAATTGAAAAACTTAAAAATAACATATACTTGCCGTAGGTAACAAATTAAGGGACATTTATTTGCTTAGAGTTTCAACTTTAAGTGACTGATGTGAATCAAATTTTTTATTATTTTATTTATTGAATTCTTTGTTTCTCTTGGGTGGTATCAATAAGCAGGTTTGACTAAATCATTATGCTGCTCCTGCTATAACAGAATGAGTAAGCGTGTGTCACATTAGCATCTAAGACATTTAAACTTTGTGTGTAAATAATGTTGAAACAAGCGTGCTGCATACTTTAGTCAAATCAGTAAACACCCATACATACGGTTATATGTAGTTGATAATAAAGAGAATTAGCTTTTCTTATATAATCCACTAAATACATGCCTGAAAAATTATAAAGTTTGGTATTTCTGTTTCTATTTCATTTTTTTAATTTTTAATTTTAATTTTTTTATTGGGGGGGGTAATTTCCATCCAATTTTGGGTAGTTTTAGCAAAGTCTTTTAGTTCTAATGTTAAGTAAAATGAATAGATGATAATAACAATTGTTTGTGATATAACGCTTATATCCATCATGCTGTGATGTTCATGGCACTTAGACATTATTACCCTGGTTATAGCCAAGCTGCCAAATAACTGGCACTCTAGGACATCAGTTATTCATTTACACATGGGTGGAGATCTAAAATTAAACTTAAACCGTGATATCTGTTGTCATCGTAGGGAACCCTTGGTCAGAGGAAAGATCACATCTTCAACATCCGGAATGCCAGCATCAACGTGTTTGGAGAAAGTGATGGTTTCCATGCCAACAAGAAGTGGGCTGCCGTCCCTCTCGCTGGCAGCGGAGGTCTCATCACCATCATCGATGTAAGTAGTCTTAGTTTCATTCTCATAAACCGGGCCGACCGTGAAGATTGGAGTCTGGATTCATTTTCTCTCACCTGATTTCAGCATGCGAGACAAGAATATAGATTTTTTGTTCTTTAAAGATTTACTTGGTGAGGTAGATGAGTCAGGAAAACTTTAACTTGTGTGTAGTCCTTGGAAGGACATATTCTCATGCCTTTTTCATTCAAGCCATTCTCCTGATGGTGGACGGAGCACACTGTCCAAAATGTCGAGACCATCTCTTTCAAAAGATCTACAAGATCTTGACAGAACTATACCCATGAAATAATTATATAACAGTTCTTGCTAGAACTAAATACATCTCTCCAATAAATCTTGAATACACCAGTTTACGGTTATGGGCGCCCCTTTAATTTAAGAGTAAACAAACCATTGACCTCTAGAGGTCAGTGGTTTACGGTTTACAGCGCAGGCAGTGATGTCATCAATGTTTTCAGATGCGCATGTATTGTTGCATCACGTGCTGCCTGCGCTGTGCGCTGACATCATCTTTGCATGGGCGCCGTCTTAATTTACGCATAAACCACTGACCTCTAGAGGTCAGTGGTTTGTTTACTCGTAAATTAAAATGGCGCCCAGGTCTGCGCATGCGCACTGTTGCAACCGTTTACTGGTGTATTGCTTTCACACAGACTGGTAAACCTGATCTTGTTTTATTCCCCCTCGCTACAGATAAACAAACCAGGCAAGCTTCCCGAGACGGGGGTACCCACCGTTCAGAATGGTTCCACCATGATGGACTTTTGCTGGGATCCTTTTAATGACTGCAGACTGGCCGTTGCTTGTGACGATGCTAAGATCCGTGTCTGGAGCTTCCCAGAGGAGGGCTTCGAAGGAACACTGACCGAACCAGACGTCCTTCTCTTAGGTCAGTCCAGGAGACCACTTTCTCAAAATTTCCATTTATTTTGTCTTTGTTCCTTGCTGTTATCCTACATTGAAGAGATCATCATCCATTAATATTACAGTCAAACCTGCTATAGTGACTACCTGTCTACAAAGACCACCTGTATACAAAGGCCACATTTTGTATTCCCTTGAAAATGGTTTCTCATTGAAACATGTACTGAAGGAACTTGTCTACAAAGACCACTTTTTGTGTTCCCTTGGGGGGTCGCTATAGACAGGTTTTTACTGTATTAAAAATTCTATCCTGGAGGCAAGCTTGCTCAGCGGTAGAGCAGTGGTTTCGTTACCGAGAGGTCCCGAGTTCAAAACAGAGTCAGTGTGCTAGTGTAGTTTGGTAACATATTAATCCACATTACAAGTGTCTCAAACTCACAGCTGTCTGTCCCCTTGCTGGTCGCTTACTTACAAATATACACATGCTTTCTTAGTGACTAGGTGAAAACAAACCATCAAACCAATAAATGGTGCCTCAGTGACTATATCGGCACAGAATTTGAAGGTGACCAAACATTACTAGTATTTCACCTTATAAGGTAGGATTCTGTGCTTGAATCTCAACTTTAAATGGCTTCTTCTGTATTGAAAAAAGTAAGACTTTAGGGTTAATAAATCCTGCTTTTGTAATACAAATCTTAGCAATTGATCAAATGATCGATTGACTGCATTGCTTTCAAATGTAAAATTCATCGCTAACTTATATTATTGTTAAAGTCTGCTCCAAATATGTGATTTGATTAACACTACAGTTAAGTTGGATTTGGCATTCCATGTAACTGTTTAAATTTGGGATCTTTTTTAACATTACTTGAAAATTATTTCATGGATTTGCCTCATAAAGTTCTTTAGAAATTGTTTTTTAATGGTGAGTGTTATCACCGATATTTAACCTTCTAGGACATCAAGAGAAGATCTACTTCATAAAATTCCATCCCCTGGCGAGTGACGTTCTTCTATCAGCATCTTTTGACATGTTGCTGAAAGTCTGGGACTTGACAACAGGAGAGGAAATATTATCCTTAGAGGGACATACAGATCAAGTAAGAATTGTGTGGTGTTGTGTGGTGCGGTGTTGTGTGGTGTGGTGTTGTGTTGTGTGGTGTGGTGCTGTGTGGTGTGGTGTGGTGTGGTGTGTTGCTGTGTGGTGTGGTGTGGTGAGGTGTGGTGTGCTGTGCTGTGTGGTGTGGTGTGGTGTGGTGTTGTGTGGTGTGGTGCGGTGTTGTGTGGTGTGGTGTGGTGTTGTGTGGTGTGGTGTGGTGTGGTGTGGTGTGGTGTTGTGTAGTGTGGTGTGGTGTTGTGTGGTGTGGTGCGGTGTTGTGTGGTGTGGTGTGGTGTGGTGTGGTGTGGTGCTGTGTGGTGTGGTGTGGTGTGGTGCTGTGTGGTGTGGTGTGTTGCTGTGTGGTGTGGTGTGGTGTTGTGTGGTGTGTTGCTGTGTGGTGTGGTGTGGTGTTGTGTGGTGTGGTGCGGTGTTGTGTGGTGTGGTGTGGTGTTGTGTGGTGTGGTGCGGTGTTGTGTGGTGTGGTGTGGTGTTGTGTGGTGTGGTGCTGTGTGGTGTGGTGTGGTGTGGTGTGTTGCTGTGTGGTGTGGTGTGGTGAGGTGTGGTGTGCTGTGCTGTGTTGTGTTGTGTTGTATCATGTCATGTTGTGTCATGTTGTTTTGTGTTGTTATGTTGGGGGGGCACGTGCAATGTTCAGTCATCTTAAAAACGGCTCATTTGAATCCCTTGTTCATCGTCATACATTTTTAATCTTTTAATACTGTTTTTTTCTTCCTCTCACTTTCCTAGAGCAAATTAGGAAAGCAATTTAAATGTTTAGAATGCATTGTGAATTACAGGGGTGATAGTGAGCACTAAAAAAAAAAAGTTGTTTTGTTTTCCCCTCAACCACGCCCCCCCCTTGAGTAAAAAAAAAGAAGAGGATTCGTGGGGAAAAAATGGCATCTAACAACATTCCCCCCTTTCGAGTAAGAAAAAATAGGGCAAAATATAGAAGAATAGAGAAAATAAGGGGGAAATCCAGAAAATCAGGATAAAATAGGGAAGAAGAAAAAAAATCTGGTAAAAAAAAAAAAAAAAAAAAAAAAAAAAAAAAAAAATCTGGATTTTTTTTTTTTTTTTTTAAATCGGGAAGAAGAAAAAAAATCGGGAAAATATCGGGGAAAAATGAAAAAAATCGGGAAACCGATTTAAATCGGGTTTTTATCAGGCCTGGAATTAAGAAAATCTATTGATTAGAAAGAATTACCCATAATCAAGAACATATGATGTATGACTATGTATTTCTCTATTATATTTTGAATGATCTAGATATTCAGTGCAGCCTGGAGTCCCGATGGAAAGAGAATAGCTACAGTCTGCAAAGATGGTTTGATCAGGATATACGAACCAAGGTCATCAAACACACCTGTCGCTGTAAGTAGAAAGAGATAGTTATGGGCAAGTCCAAGGTATTGGGTCAATCAGTGTCCCTTACATGACCAAATATTGCAGAGTTCTGGGCCCTGTTTCATGAAACTTGTAATCAATAACAAGTGACAATAACTGTTATAAGCTACTGAAAGTATTGCATTTGAAACTGTCTTTCATCACATGATTTACTTTTGATCAATCCTAGAGCAAGATTCTTAGTATGTGGGATAGAAATGATTTTGTCTAATTGACATTGGTTATCTTGTTAATTTTTCTTAGCAAGGACCAGGTCCAGAGGGCTCAAGGGGTGCTAGAATATTCTGGGTCCACGACGGAGAGCTGCTCGCCGTTTCCGGCTTCGAGAAGTAAGCAAAGAGACTTGTGTTTTAAAGACTTACGTTGTAGCGCCTTTCAAATGTTAGAAAATGTCCACTGTTGAAATAGATGAATTATATATCATCAGAAAGCTTTGATATCAGCCATAGATTACAATGATATAATTATATGCTATTTTAGTGTCTGTCAGAGGAGTAACAGCTCTCCAAAAACTCGAAATCCAAAGCTTTGAAAATCAGAAGGTTTCAACCTAAAAACTATTCGATGACATCATCTTATGTTGAGTATGCATATTCATAATGTCTCATCGCCCCAGCTATATAGGCGAATCGTTAAATCCACATGTTATGTCGTCACGGTTAACTGGGGCAAATTTGGCTGCCTATATAGAGGCGTCAGAGGAGCCAGACGTAGTCTCAACGGAATCACAGTCGATATCAGAGACTGAAGCTTTCGGTTTCAATACTACTCTGCTCTAATGGGTGTGTAAACTGTTAAGTGTAATGCAACACAAAGCTTGTCAAATCATAATGATAATAATATTGGGTTCTTGTATAGCGCTCATATCTGTCAAACTTGACACTCCTTGTGCTCCTGATTATTACCCCAGCTTTAACACAGCTGCCATTACAGCGCTCCATCAATTCAAGGAATTAATTCCTGCCAGGTACCCATTTACATCACCTGGGTTGAGTGTGGCAAATGTAGATCAATGTCTTTCCAAAGGACATTAGTGCCACGGCGGGACTTGAACCGCGCACCTTGTGATCCACATTCCGGTGACGTATCTACAATACAGATATCAATATAGATTGTCCATTTCTTCTTTATTCTTAGGGATTCCGCCAGGACGGTGTCATTGCACGATCCAAAGGATCTCACTGAAGCCTTGCAAACATTAATCATTGATAAGGCTAATCCGGCCACGCTGATACCGTGCTACGACCCCGATACACATGTAGTCTTTTTGACTGGCAAGGTATGTGAAGATGATTCATGTACTTTTTCTGTACGTGATCCCTAATGACGTCTCCACTTTTTTTGTGAGAACATAAAATGAAATTGACAAATCAGCAATCAAGATTAAAATTGTACATTTAAGATTTGTGGTCGGATTATCAACTTAACAAACTGATTTGATAATCAGTTTTGATATTCAATTTCAATTAAATATATCAGATATCAGATGCCATAACACTTTGAATACATTTCTTTTTGTGAATTATGAGATTTTAGTGCAATATTTATGTTATAAAAAGTAATAGCTAACTTGTTTTCCTTCAAAATACTAATATTTCTTTATTCCATGCAAATATATCATCTTTGTATTCATACTTTGTAAAAGCTTAGATACATGTGAATATACTACATACTATCTCCTGTTATGTTTTATTCTTATGTATAAAATACCTTTGATATATAAATGTTTTCATATTTCGTTTGCTCAAAGAGTAGTCGTTCTATACAATACTTTGAGATAATTAAACTGATATTCTGTACAATCAAGAAAGAAAGCAAGCATGCATATCTTCAATGTTCACATGTTTTCTTGTTCACTTCTTATTCCTAATCTACCGCAGGGAGAGCGTTCAGTGACGTGTCTAGAAATTTTGAAGGAGGCCCCCTACTTCATGCCTCTGTCCAACTATGCATCGCCCGAGTCACATCAAGTAAGTGTCCAAAGAAAAGATCAAATGCAGCTAGAAATTGTATGGAAAAGAGTGTGATTTGGGAACCAAAACAGTGCAGTGGTAATCAATGTTATTTTATAAGCTGTTGGTGGATTTCGCTGTCCCAAGTTTTCATCCTCATTTCTGTTTGTTTTTTTCTTCTTTCATTTATCTTCTAACTGGGCAGGATGGACTAGACCTCAGTCATACCACAAAACTGTCTTTAAACAATTACCTTCCTTCCCTTTCAACTTCATGTTTTTATTAATGTATTATATTGTATCAAAAGCAATATCTCAGTTTGAACAGGTGTCTGAAAGTACTGTTCGAAAGGTAATACGGGAGAGTCCTTCAAAATCATGTCAACTAGACCCCGTGCCTACCTGGTTGATGAAAGAGTGTTTAGATGAGCTCCTGCCATTCATAACTGAACTTATCAATCTATCCTTGTCGTCCGGAATAGTACCCGCAGCATACAAGAAATCTCACGTGATTCCACTTCTGAAGAAGAAGCAATTGGATCCAGATGAATTCAGGCATTACAGGCCAATCTCCAACTTGATGTTCATTTCAAAGGTCCTTGAGAGGATTGTCACAGCTCAACTTCGTGCATACCTAGAAACGAACGACCTGTTCCCGTGTATGCAGTCTGCGTACAGACAGTTCCATTCAACAGAGACTGCCCTCATCAAAGTCTACAATGATCTGCTACTGGCTGTCGATAGAGGGCTAGAGGCTGTTCTGGTTTTGCTTGATTTCTCGGCTGCTTTTGAAACCATAGATCATGCCAAATTGATGTGTCGTCTGCGTCATGATTATGGATTTGATGGAAAGGTACTGCAGTGGCTTGCTTCTTACCTGGAGGACCGTCATCAAGTTATTGTTGTCAACAGAGTTCCTTCTAAAGCATTCCCACTCCCCTGGGGTGTCCCCCAAGGATCCGTTCTAGGACCTCTGCTCTTTTCACTGTACACGGGTCCGCTCAGTGAGGTCATCCATGCTCATGATGGCGTCATGCATATGATGTATGCCGACGATACGCAACTGTACATAGTGCTCAAGCAAAGTGATGCTTCCAGTTGCATTTCCAAGCTCAGCAGATGCGTCAGTGACGTGAAAAGCTGGTCCTGCGGCAATAATCTTGTGTTCAACGGCACAAAAACAGAAGTTATGCATATAACTTCCATGTTTCGCAATTCCAGTGTGCTACCTGATCTTGACATGGATGGCACAACAATCACTCTTTCCCAATCTGCCAAGGATCTGGGAGTCACGGTGGACAACGTGCTAAATGTGAACCAGCATATACGCAACGTGTGTCGTATCGCAGCTTTCGGGATCCACAAAGTTGGAAAACTGCGAAAATTTCTGGATCAAAGTTCTACTCATCGTCTTGTTAATGCCCTTGTAACTTCCCACCTTGATTACTGTAATGGACTATTAATCAATCTCCCTAGCTCTCATTTAGCCCCTCTTCAACATATTCAGAACACAGCAGCACGCCTCATCACACGTACAAGAAAACATGAACACATCACACCGATCATTCGTTCTCTACACTGGCTCCCCCTCCAACAACGTATCAAATTCAAGATTCTCATGCTGACATACAAGGCCTTTCACAAACTTGCTCCCTCATATCTCTCGGCACTCATCACTCCTAAAACTCGTACTTCATCTATGCGTCTCAGATCATCATCCACAGCACATCTTCATCTTGCCCCAGGCCCTCGCACCCACACCCGCTATGGAAATCGTGCCTTTTCTGTCTGTGCCCCCCAACTTTGGAACAATCTTCCCCATGAAATACGCGAGTCCCCAACCTTAGAGACATTCAAAAGTAAACTTAAGACTTATCTGTTTAATATGTAATGTAATGTAATCATATTTTGTTTGTTTAACTATAAAGCTTTATGTAAATATTAACTATTATTATTGTATTATTGTTATTAAGAATTTGTTATTATAATTATGTATCATGTATTATATTCTTGTAATTTGTAAGTTAACATTACTTTAATTTTATTTGTTGTTAAGCGCTTAGAAACTTTGTATTAAGCGCTATATAAATGTAATTTATTATTATTATTATTATTGTATTGTGCAAACTGATCTATGTACCATCATTGTAAATATGAAAAATTGAAAGAGGAAAAATAAATGAATTGAATTGAATTGAATACCACTGGTGACAGGTGGCCATTTTTTTAGACAAGTTCTGCAACACATGTTTTTTTTTCCTATAGGGATACAATGTAGCTAGTAACCTGACATTAATCTACAGTACATTTGCCACACTTGACCCAGGGGTAGCGAATGGGTGCTTGGACGGAATTTATTCATTGAATGCTCTGTATAGGGTTTATATACATTTTATATTGTAATGTAGTATGAGTGACGGTAAACTAGAATGGAACTGCATTTGTCATTTAAAAAGGTGGTTACTAAGGCGGGCTAGGGTTCACTGTATTATACTTATTCCCTCTTTTGCTTCTTTCAAATGGAATATTCAATATTTTTACCTTTGGATCTTCTCTTCTCTTCCACCAGGCCTTGTCATTTCTACCCAAGACATGTTGCAGGATCAAAGATGTCGAGTTCATGAGAGCTCTAAAGCTCTCCAAGACAACCTTAGAGCCTATCCACTTTACACTGCCCAGGGTTAAGGTAAGGACAGTAAGACTTCAGTATAATGTACAGGTTGTGTTGTGGTCTAGTGGATAAGCCTCCAGACTGTGAATCGTGGGGTGTGGGGTTTGAATCCCTGCCACAATGACATTTGGCGAGACATTTATCTACATTTGCCATACTCAACCAAGGTGAGGTAAATGGGTACCCGGCAGCAATTTATCCCTTAAGATGCTAGAGCGCCGTAACGACAGCTGTGCTACAGCCTCTGTAATAATTGTGGAGCCACAGGATTTTGAAATCTGACAAACATGGGCACTACATACAAGAACCCACTATTGTTATTATTATTATTATTATTATCATTATTGTTATTATAGTAAGGCACGGATAAAAATAGTCTTGGTATTTTTGTAGTGGAACATATAATGATATTTCTATTATGCTGTCAGATGCAAGGCCCACTTTATTGTGTGTGTGTTTGTGCTATGTTGTAACAATCCAATAGGTTTACTACATGAACTTATTATGCTCAAGGTGAATCAATGAGTCTTCCTGAAAATAAACTTGCACTATTTGCGTTTCTTTGAACACTTGGTTTAGTACCTCTCTTCTTTGTTGAGGAGAAGTGTTCCTACTTCACATATGTATGAACAAAATGATGATTTATTCAGGGTAGTGGAGTTTTTGTGTGGTCTGCTGTAGCTCACGATTTGTTCTTGATGATGTGACTTGAATAGTTCATTTTGTTATGCCATTTCTTTATTAGCACTGGTTTACTTTTTTGTTCATTAAAGATGTACCTTTCTAATTATCCCTTTATTTGTAGAAAGAATACTTTCAAGATGATGCCTTTCCTGATACTAAAGTGACATGGGAACCAGTTTTGACTGGTGCTGACTGGTTTAGTGGCAAGGATGGAGAAGCCAGAACTATGAACCTTTGTCCAGAAGGAATGAAATATTGTAAGTTTCACTTTTCCACTCTCCCTCTCTGTTTCTGTTTCTGTCCCCTCTCTCTCTCTCTCTCTCTCTCTCTCTCTCTCAAAGCAATCCAACCTGGGAGTTTGTTTAGCACAAATTTCTAGTAGCCTAATCAAGGGCTCTGATTAGACTGAAAAAAAGTTACTGCAATGAAAAAAATGACTATCTGTAAGCAATGTGGAATAGGTATTTCTAAGCTGAGTTTTTAAAGTACCGGTAGATAGCAGCCTATCTCTCTCTCTCTCTCTCTGTCTGTCTCTGTCTCTTATTCTTTTTCTTTCTAGCCACTCTTCTTAGTTTTTGTCTTTCTTTCTGTTTATTTGCTCTCTTTCTCTCTCTCTCTCTCTCTCTCACTCCCTGCCTCTTTCTGCACTTCTCTAAATAAGGTATTCAGTGCTTTATAAATGTTGCATATGATTATCATTATTATTAATTTTCTTTCTTGCTACAGTGAGCTCGATACCCAAGGCTGGACCCCCGCCCAAGAAATACTCCAGTGAACAAGAGCTTACCTATAAGACTGATGCAGAGAAGAGAGAAGAGGTAAATATATTTCCCTTTTTTACCCTTATAAAGGTTCGTTCACATATGGTAGTTTTTGTGTATTAAATGAATGGCAAATATACGGATGAAACAAGTAGCAGTGTGCAACAGGGTCCTACACACACTCACTTATCTGTATGTTGTAAGATACAAAAATGTGAAGTGCTGTATGTTTAAATATGCCTTTAAAAAAAATTAAAAACCTGAGGCAAGCACCTATAGTTTACTGTAGCATAAGCTTCAACACTGTCATTGTATAAATGTAGAAAATACATATATTGAAAGAGGAAAGAGGAAAGAGAGAAGAAGAAGAAGAAGGAGGAGGAGGAGGAGGAGGAGGAGGAGGAGGAGGAGGAGGAGGAGGAGGAGGAGGAGGAGGAGGAGGAGGAGGAGGAGGAGGAGGAGGAGGAGGAGGAGGAGGAGGAGGAGGAGGAGGAGGAGGAGGAGGAGGAGGAGGAGGAGGAGGAGGAGGAGGAGGAGGAGGAGGAGGAGGAGGAGGAGGAGGAGGAGGAGGAGGAGGAGGAGGAGGAGGAGGAGGAGGAGGAGGAGGAGGAGGAGGAGGAGGATATTCATCTCATAATAAAAGGAAATGAAATGAAATATTGTATAGACGTTTTTATAGTTCTCTCTTGGTTTCTGATCGGATGTTGATCGAGAAGTATCCTCAAGGAGGAGGAGGAGGAGAAAAACAAGAACAAGGAGAACAAGACCAAGAAGAACAAGAACATTTAGAAGTAGGAGAAGAAGGAGGTTATATTGGAAGAAGAAGAATTTCCTTTTCTACAGCACTTATTACAAGAGTTTCTGAGCAACTTACACAAAATGTGGTAAAAAATATTGGGTATGAATGGAGGATCACACATTTGTATCTTCATTTTAATCTTCAGATTATGGCTTCCATGAATACCAAGCTATCCTTGAAGTCTGAACCTTTACCTCAGGATAAATTTGAAGGTGTTGATGAGGATGAATGGGTAAGTAGAAGTCTGTTTGTTCTTATTCGTTCCATATAGCTTATAATTCTTGATATCTACTTCAGACCTTATGCCATAATGGTGACCATATGGTAGGAATACTCCCCAGGGAGTGGAGATGGTGCACATTGTGCATGAATGAATTTGACGACCGGGGTCTTTAATATCTATAAAGCGCTTAGAAACTGTATTTAATATTAAGTGCTATAAAGTTCCAGATTATTATTAACGGTATTATTAATTGTTGTAACCAGTTTATCTATCTGTTTTAATCTCATGTTTACTTATCTTTATTGTTATAACTAGTTGACTTATTTGTTGTTTTTACTAGTTGATCCATTCTCTATGGGAACCAGGTAGTTTCAGTATTAAGCCTAAGGAAATAAGAGAATTCAGTAGTCAACAAGTTAAATAACTATATTGTGGCTGGTGATTTCATTCGTTGGGACCACTGAGGTCACATACCACATGATTTAAGTACTAGGGCCCTGTTTCACAAAACTTGTTATCAGTAACAAATGATAAATTCATATGACAGATTTGCTCTCAGTCAATCGAATGCCACAATTTCAGTAGCTTGGAGCAGTTATCACTATGAACATGACGGACAAAGAAAGCGGACAAAATAAGTGAATATGCATGTGACACCTGTTCTACACATTTTTACATAATAACAGTGAAGGGATGTTCCTTTGTCTACCTGAGGAACTGTATATTTTGTCCGCTTTCTTTGTCAGCCATGTTCAAAGTGTATTGTACATTATTAATAACAAGTTTTAATATGAAACAGGACCCAGGTATTCTTTCTTTTCAACCCCTCACAACGGGAGATATTTACATTAACTGTTTTGTTTTTTCCTTTTTTTTCTTTTCCAGGATGATTAAAGAGACTTGAGTTTCATTGATACGGTCAGATGGACCTGGTTTAGACATCCCGCGGTAGTATGCAGAGGAGTGGAATCTACCATAGACATTACGCTTTTAGTGTTTAAGACTAAAATGGGGTAGCATGATGAGAAGTGTGCAAGCAGGGGAGAGAGAGAAAGAGAGAGAAGGAGAGAGAGAGAAGGAGAGAGAAAGAGAGAGAAGGAGAGAGAAATAGAGAGAGAGAGAGAGAGAGAGAGGAGAAAGAGAGAAGGAGAGAGAAAGAGAGAGAAGGAGAGAGAGAGAGAGATGTGCAACCTCAAACCTGATACAGTTTTGACCTTTGTAAAGGAGGTAATTTGCACTGAAATTAATGCATGCTTACAACTTTCTGTACAGTGTGCTACGAAACATAAAACCATCATTATGAATTCATACACAAACTCTTGAACCATTCCTCACACCATCCACACAGGGGTATGTTGGAATATGTTTTCATCCTTTGTTAAGCAAACATCTTTAGTAAGTTTAGACTTTGAATTTTGTTACGCTTTAGAAGTCAATCTCTAGCCTTGACTCATATTGAATGCACACAAGATCACCAATGAATCATTCATTACAAAGCCATGTCAATGCAGATGCCTATAAAAGCATCACATCATTATGTATCCATGAATCCTTCCATTACAAATGAAATCCCATATTTTGAGGCTGTTATTTGTCCTTAATCCCCAAACCTCATAATGTGCTGGTCACATCCCTGAGCACTTAATAGATGTCAAAATATACCACCTGATTAATTACTTCATACCCCTGTCAACAATTTTTTTTTACAAAGAAGCATTTATTTACTTTCAATCATTACAACCAAAGAATCTAGCAGACTTATTGGAAAAATGGGTCTTGTTCCATGTAACAATCAATTTTAGATTTTGTTTTGTTTAAACATGCCTAACCAAAAGTATGCGTGTAAAGCTCAATGAATCCTGCCATTTTGTTGAAGAGTCTGATTATCGCCATGTGTATCACATGACTGACCACCTGATATCTGTCTCTTATTTTTTTTCATTTACAGCATTAAATCTGATATTTGCTTGAATTGATGTTTCATTTCACCCTTTTCAATTTAGAAAAGTTATAATTCAAGAACTTAGAATGATGCTCATTGTAATAAATCAGCGAGCATCACCAGTATCTTTGCTACAAAGATCGATTTGATAGTTGTCATTATCATTTATCAGTGATATGTGACAGGCCATTCTTTGAGGTATACTTGAGAGAAGTTGTTAATGAAAACATGCCCTGTATTTGTGTGTGCATTAATACTCATTTTCACAATCTTTTTCTTTGTTCTTTCATTTTATTCCTGAAGATGAATCGGTTTTACATTTCAATGAAAGTTAGATTTTAACATCGTAATTCCTGTAGCCTTTGAAGTTTTCTATGCATTACATGGTTTAAGCATGGAATCAAAATGAGGCTCCTCATGGACATTGTATGCTTGATCATTGTGAAATGATAAGAATAATTTTTTTATCATTCTAGATCTTTTATATATCGATGATCAACTGGCTTTCAAGAGTGACGGTGATGATTTGCATTGTATATGAAGAATTACACATTGTTTGTTACAACATTGTTATAACTGTGTGAGTTTGTTTTACTTTATTTGTGCAATGGAGAGATAAATTCCTTTTGATATTTTGCAAAGGTCGTCTGTGAATGGTATTATCTGTGAGACAAAAAAATTGTCTGATTGATTCTTATTTCGGTATATCAAAAGATCAAATATGAATATACATTGATAATGTGATATTTGATCATCCATGAGCGATGGATATATTTTTCTCAATTGTGATAGTTTCATATTGGATATGAACTCAGGACGAATTAAGGCATGAATTAATTGCAATGTGTTCTGAAATGTTATTATACATTAATGTAATGTAATGAAAGCTGTCATGAGTTATGAGATGGCATGCAAAGTTATATTTCTTCATCAGGTAATATAAGCTACATTGTTATCTAAATTTTGTTCAATTTACAAACGATATGTCAAAGTAACACCCAATTTACTTTTTTTCTGTGATACCTCTCAAATTTTTTAATTGTTGGTTGCATGTATGCATTTCATTTCAAACAGTGCTGTCAGTCACTTGGTTACAGAATCCCATAAGAATAGAATACATTTGTGATACCAATTACGAGACTTTGACATCACATTTCAGTTATTCCAATTATGTTCCCCCATTTTACCCCCATGAGCAATACAGTTTGAATAGTTAAAAGAAAAAAAAAATCTTTTCTTTTCACATAATATAAACAATGACAAACAATAATAAACCTAATGATATAACAGAAGTGAGCAATGAATATGTGCATTTATATATCCTTGATTCATCTTGGTTCCTGATATCTGTAACAATAGAAAAGAAACTGAAGACATGGCATTACTGACAGTTGAACGTCAGAAGGGCATTCATTTTGTGTGAAAGTATTTGAGTTAATGCCCCTGCAGCTCTTTGCTGTTTTGGTTTTATGTGTATGTTGTTTTCTTTCAGTTCAGTATTAAGGTTCGTAACATGTTGATATGTAAGTGGTGTGATCAAGCAAGTGTGTATTGATTACGAATCATGAATCTTTTTTCATTTCTTTCCATCAAATCATTTCCATTTTTATTGAACTCAGTTTCCATCTTAAAATATATATGAATATATAATTATGTTAAATTATTCATGTTTCATTCTTAAACTTTGAAGGTTTTAATTTAGTGAATTTATTCAACAATATATTGGAGTTAGCTGGTGACAGGACATTAGTTGCATGATACATGTATCACATCATACTCTTTCATTGATATAAAATATATTTTATACAAGAGTTTGGAAATAAGAATTGTTATTGTTATTGTTGTTCAAGAGGTGATTTGTTATTTTTTTTTATAACATAACAAATATCATCCATGTCTATTCTTAGTGATTATGGTATAAATTTCACATTTTAATCAAGGAAATATGTAACTTCAGGAAAAGGATTTTAGTACACATGAGTGGTATAATGATGATATTTTGAAATTTGTTGAGTTACTTGAGTGAGTGCTGTAGAAGTGGTGGAAATCTGTTGAGTGAATACCACAGGAGGAATACTTGCTGTTTAATTTTGACCATCGAGAGTCCAAGCAATACAATTCTTCTTGCCATTCCAAGATGGTCTTCTTCCAAATGATGTACATTCGAAAAGTAAAGGGCTGGTCACACCTGACCGATAAGGACGATGATAATTGCCAAATTTTCACCTGTGGTTTTATGTGCAAAATGCATTTGAAATCATTGATTTGCACGCAGGTTACACCTTAATGTTTTATGCTAATGAGCCTCCCTAAACAATTTATCATCTTGTTGGAATCTCTCTTTGAGTGAATTTTCTCAGGACTGTATATTCACATTGTTTATCTTTCTTTATCATTCAGGTTGGACCAGCCCTTTAAGCTGATAATCATTATAATCAGTAGACTTCCAATGTACTAGCTATGTTCATATGTTGTAAAGAAAGATTGGGAACATTTTTTTGTTTTCCCAAGTGGTAAAGAGTATATATTTTTGGAAATGTACATGTTGTATTTGAGATATAAACTGTACCTTACATGTGTTTGATAGATCATTCGTTGTTGGGAATGATATGATTTGTTTGTGTGTGTTCTACGCACTACACAATGAGGGCAGCTAGGTAATTATGAACAATAAAGTTTATGGCATTTTCACCTTTAATGTCTGTGGAACAATGATTTAGTTTCATTTTGTTTGGAAAATGTATTTTGTCGCTGTTGATGTTGGGGGTCACTCGGGTCGATATATTTCATATCTTCAATTCTGAGTCTCAAGGATTCCAACTTGTAACAGTATATTGTATTACTGTTGAAGAAAGTGAAGTCACAACACAGTTGGAATATATTATTAAACGTTTCCTGTGATCTCCATACAGTGAATCAACCTTTTGTGCCCTCTATCTGTCTCTAACCATTTTTTTGAAGTATGTTTTTTGTTTTAATTATGATCATTCGACAATAATGATCATTTTTCACCCCCCCCCCCCCTCCTGGTTTAAGCTCTTGCCAAACACTTTTAAATATGATACAGATGAATCAACATGATCGTGATGTCTTTTGTTAACAGAAATTTGCGAGAGAAGTGGCTGAACCTGGAGAAAATGGATAATTGTGTTGGAAGTGAACTTCATGCCAGCTCCTGTCATTTTTATGTCTACTTTGCAGACCAACATGCTCTTTCAGTTTTAAAAAACCAAAGGCTGGCAGATTTTGTGAGGAATAATGTGTTGAAAGTGTATTAAGGTAGTAGATTTTCAAATGATAGAAACAAATCAATCACGCAATGTAACCAATGGTATGTTTTTATTTAGCTACATGCAGAATGGAAAGGCGATTGTGTATTTGCATTAACATTGTAGTACAAGTACCATATGGCAACCCAGCTACAGTAGAACCATGGTAACGAAAGGTATGGGAGAACCAAATGGTAACGAAAGGTACAGGAGAACCATGGTAACCGTGGTAGTATGAACCACGGTAAGTGGAAGTGTTGGTAATTTGGACATGGTACACCGACCGATGGTTACCATAGTTTTGTGTTACCATGGTAACCATGGTACTGGTATTGGTACCATGGACCGATATTAGGAGTGAAACTACTAGCACCTATGGATTCTTTTTAAATGGTTTTGTTCCTCACAGGTATATAATCAGATTTGAGTTGACAGGGAGCGACTAGAGACAAGCGGGTCTCGTCAGTGGAGGACAATTCCCTGCCATCTGCACAATCAAGAAACAATACTTACTAACATAGACAGCGCGTACATAAAAACAAGCAAAATCAACAAACAAACAGCAGCTTCATTCGACAACACTATCCTGGGGAATATACAGATGGTACCTATCAACAGCTGATTCGTGTACATAAGTGATCAAAATACATAAATAATCGGGCATACAACATGTCATTTAATTCTACAAGAAGGCACTTCACACATAAATACAAGAAAGGATATCGAGCAATTAAATACATTAATTTTTGCCTTAAGGGAAAAAGTCTGCAAGGAGAGCGACTTCTGTAGGATAGATGATAAGGTGTTCCAAAATTTTGGCCCAGAGTATCGAATATCGAATTAAAATCTTCGGGTTTTATATGTTTAGGGAGATCGATGAATGTTCACAGGGCTTCTCGTATTATACGTATTAATTGTTAAGAAACGAAATATTTGTCGTCAACCGTCACAGGACTTTGTTTTTAAATTCCTATCATAATTACTTGTTACCTATGTAAGCCTGCATGCTTTGAAAACAATACTTTGAATCTAACATGAACTGAGGAAGTTCCACTGCCCCTATAGATGGGTCATTAGCATGTAATTGTAATAAAATGATATGGCCCTCTTAGTAATCCCAAAAATATTATTGGCCCATCCGACGAAATCATTAGCAAGCCATAGAATATACTTTTTTTTACAAATTCATTACAAGAGAGGATTTTACAATACTTTTTAATAACATTATATTCAAATACATGGTCATTCGATTACATATCATATTAAACTTTGACTTCCAAAGACAGAATGAGTCATCAGTAAAAATGGACATCCATATTCAAGCCCCATTATCATAAACAAAAATTGCTAGATTTTTTATAAGGCTACCGTAATAATGTCTTCTTTTATTGATAGGCTACTCATCAAAATTTGATCGTGGATGACTGAGCACTGGCCAATTTTAAAAAAGCATATTTGATTTTATATTATTTACCAACATCAATACAGTAAAACATTCCATGCAATGTGTTTATTATATACAAGAAAAGCAACTATTGGTTGGTAAAATGGACTAGATAAGTAGCACACGACTGTGCTATAGTCGAGCCTATAACCCCTTAAACAGATAAACAAAGCATTTTGGTACAAACAGTTTAGATAACGTAACAAAGGAAAAATAATGAATTTACTATTACAACCGATACTCTAAAAAGTAAGAATACTTAACAATGTGAAAATGAACTTTGCTCAAGTTTGTGATGAACGATGTTGACGAGTTACTTTGATAATTATTATTATAATTTTCTCTAATTTTCCAATAAAATTATCTATCTATCTAATCTATATGAGATCAGTTCATTCAATTGGAATAAAGACCATTCATATACATTTTGGGTTGAGCATCCATTTAATTCAAAACTTGGGCAGGTATATAAAAGTACATACTGTTCGGCTGTCTGTCCATGTGATTTTATTGATCAAGGTGTCGAAATAAACAAAATATGACAGGCTGCAAATTGTGCATCACCGAATAAACCTATAATTATGTCGTGATTGCATTTATATTTAATGCGATAGCAACTACATGTACTTACACAAATTAACCCAAGGCAATTTCAATAGCCTTGTGCGTCACATATTGAAAACGTGCGAACATGTCTGACAATGACTGAAGATGATTTCCATGGGACATAGTACAATAGGGTATTAAAATTGCCTTTGATTTTAATGTTCTAAAATAGTTTCAATTCAATTCAATTCAATTTATTTTACCAAGCAATGAAAAACATAGGCCTACAGGGTAAAACAAAAGCAGTATACAAAGTTTCACACAATTACAATTACTAACATAGATAAACACAGATCTACACAGAATAAATTTAACTACATGAATAATACAAAGGAAATTGCTAAGGCTGGTAGCAGCCAGAAAGGAGGTGGTCCTTGTATGCGGCTGACCAAATAATCAAATATAAAAAAGTCTTGTGATTTAATTTAAGCTATAATAACAAGTAAAACAAATAACAATTATATGTAAAATATAATGAATTTAAAAAACCCGTTAAAATCTGTAGCTAATATCAATATAGGTCCATCAAATATTGTTGGTATTTACGTTTAAAAGTTTTAACAAATTTCAAGTCTGGCTGCAACTTGTGCATCACCGAATAAATCTATAATTATGTCGTAATTCAATTCAATTTTTTCAATTTATTTGCTCATAAAAATCCAGAAAACACATGCAAACATTCATAAATCAACATGATACAAAAGGTAAAATTCATAAGAAAAATTAATAACAAAGTATACATTGGATTAAGTATGAGAGGGACAGCAAGAAAGGAACAAGCCTTGTGATTAGCTGACCCTGTAACATAATACATTAAAGACGCTACAAAAAATAACAAATCACTTACTACAACATAAAGGGGGGGGGGGGTATGCCTATACATTTAAACAAACAAACTTGGTGAATACCTGTCTAAAATAAAGTGCCTTGCATCAATATTTAATGCGATAGCAACTACATGTACTTACATGTTATTTATAGAATTGAATCGGTGTTTCCTTGTTGTGTCTCACGCTCTACATAATTATGTCAATTTATTTGTTAGATACTGATACATGGAAATCTATAGCAACTCTTATTAGATATTTATATAAAAATGACATAATTAAATTATGAACTATAGATACGGAATAAACTCATCACCGGTTTTTCATATAAATAAATGTGTATAAGTATAGGCCTATAGAAAATATATGAGATGTAAATAACTGAAAAAACGTAAATAAAAAAAAAGGAAATCATCTTTAAAACTAAAATAATAACCTTTAAAACTAAAATAATAACCTTTACACACTAAATAATAATATGACTAAAACTAATTATAACATCTTCTTTCTACACCATTTTAGAATAGTTAACATGGTCTATGTACAATTATATAGCAAGAAAAGACATTTATAACACTATGTGAATAAGGCACTGTATTGATCATTAATTGCTTTAACAGTCAATTTGTTAAATTTTAAATATGTATTCATGTAAACGTTGTTAGGTAGATTCCTATTAACATATTTAAATTTACCGCAATGATGACTATAGGCGTGTTTTTAAATATACAATGTAGATAATCAAAATAGAAGCAAACTTATAACACTCCTTTCGTGAACCACCTAGAGTTTAATATAAATATTTTATAGTATTTGCATTTTTATATCAATCGACGGAATTAGAAATAGATGACAATACATCAACACAAAAAGTTTAAATTGGGGATGATGTTTTTTGTCACAAAATTGAATTATTAAAAACCGTTATTTTCCATATATCAAAAACGGGGAGGAGTCTTTTTTTCGAAAAGTGCCAGGAATGGACTAGATCAAATATTTTGCAAAGGAGAGGCTTATAGCTCGTTTCGGTAAAAAATTATAGCAACCCAATTTGATAACCACAAAAACAAATACATTGTCTGTATGCATATAAATAGTGTATTGCGGACGTGTTTGGTGTGTTTAAATCGATTTTTAAAGACAAATTTTAAGTAAAACCTCAAATAACCATGGATTTGATGTCATGATGTTGGAAAATTAAAATTCATTTAAGTTGACATCAGTTTCAGGGAGTTATGGTAGTTTTTTCAATATACATTTTGAGCCGAAAATGTTTTTTTTTTAAATAATGTTTTTAAAATAATGTATATAATTGATTACCATTACCTTTCATTTCTGTACCTTTCCTATTGCACTTTTGTATATATTTTTTGCACAAGCTGCGCCTTGAGCATTTGACTGGCAATTGGATTTGGCGCCTTATAAATCTTATGTATTATTATTATTATTATATCCCCCCTCCCCTGCCCCTAAATTTGGCCAGTATCTCGGTATTTTAACTCTACGATAGTAAATTGGACATTTAGTTATTATAGTTATTTTTCGTTGAGTTTTAGTCGTTTGCGTTTCTCTTCCCTCGCAGAAAAATAATATTCTCTTAAATAATAATATATGCCCAGTATATGCGTTCATGAGTGTTTGTGTGTGTGTGTTGACCGCATTTTTTCCCGCATGGCTTACTTATTGATTTTAATTACAGTAAACGATTAAACCCCCCAATTGAGCTGCTCTCAGAACTTCAATTAAGTCAGTCACACTACGGGTTGATCTATTCTTCCATTTACTCATGCACTCCCTCGTTGCCTTCTCATAGTCGTTCTGATACTTTACCACAATGTTCCTGGCCTGATTTTGCTCGATTCCTAGCTTTTCGCTAAAGGTGTTGTAGTCGTCGCTTGGAATGTGTTTTGCCAACTCATTAAGCATTCCGTCGCTCACGTTCCTATTTAAAGAAATAAAGAAGGTAAACCTACGTTTTGTGATAGGACTGCGTGTTACCGCATTCAGTTTCAGTGCAGTTATTGTTTATTATTGTGCATCTTTTTGGTGCAATTTTATCATTCATTATTTCGTTTTGCCACACTACACCTAACCTTAGTTTTATTAGTTAAAATACCACGATTGCAAAGAGTTTGACAAAATCAATTACTTAGGGGCAATTTCAAATCCATATTGTCTATAGATTTTTTTTGTACGCTTAATCAAAAGTTCGTAGATGATACTCTTGGTATAAGATTCCGATAAAAGTTTATATCATACGACGTGCACGCAGCTTGTTATTACTCATTGTACGACACCATAAGAGCACTTTAAAAAAAAAAACCTAATTCGTGAGATTTTTTTTTTTTTACCAGGGGGGGGGGGCAGGCCCGTCGCCCCCCCCCCCCCCCGTAGATCCGTGCCTGAGAGATCCATCCTGATATTAAGTTGGTTTTAATAAAATCATAACAATGAGTTTAACAAATATTTAGTGAAGATTTGACCAATATCCGATTAAGAAAATAGGAAAGTTGTGAGTTTCTGAAGTTGACATCAGTGAAACAAATTGGCAACACTGTGACGTATCTTACGCCTCTCCTATTTTCTCAGTGCAGAATATTCAATCAATTTTAATTTTCTTAGTTATTGATGATGGAATAGATTTGTTTCATACAGGGGCTGCATAAAACATTTTTGTAATAATTATACTTAGAGTAAATGAATGATTGAAAATGTTCTTGAGGCGAAAATATATTTTTTAGGTTTGTTAGTAAAGGGCAAACGCAAGGGGGGCTCGCAAGATAAGTCACACAGTTGCCAAATTGCATTTGATTTATCGCACCTTCCAAAATTCAAAACTTTCTTATTTTCAATCGGTTATGCTCAAATTTTCACTGATCTGTTCATTCCCCTTACCCTTTAAGTGCAGAATCGGAATTGGACCCTGTGACCAGCTAGCTGGGTAATATATACTTTTAGCACTAAGGTATTTTACGTTGTATCTAGTAGTGGACAAACTTTCACTGACCTGTTTATTCCCGTGCAGAAGCGGAATTTAATCCCGTGACCAGAGTAAGGATACTTAGAAGAAGCAGTTATAATTTATCGTCATCCATTATTACTTCAGTATCTTTGGAGATGGGCAAGGCTCAAATGGTTCATATTGGTAAATTTACAAGGTATTACAAGAATGTTTAAATAATGTAACATTTGTTTACAAATTCTAAAAAGCACAAGAAAAATGGAAGGGGACCTCGCAAAAATACGTCACGGAGTTACCAATTGGATTTGAACGATCGCATCTTTACAAAATTGTACCTCTCTAATTTTGTTATCGTTTTTTGCTCAAACTTTCCCCGACCTTTTTCTCTAATTGTTTCCTCTTCATGTAACACCAACTTGATATCAGGTTGGACTTGCCCTTTAAACCTAAAAGGGCCGGGGGATCCCACCCGGACGCGCGCTACGGTACGTTCCAGTTTTTATTTTCTTCGAATAGGTACCAGCCCCATAAATAGGGGGAGCAGGCGCAGATCCAGGGGGAGGGCCAGCGCACCCCCCCCCCCTCAAAAAGAGAGAGAGGGGGGGAGAGAGAAGGAAAAGAAGGGAAATGGACAGAGGAGAGAAAGGGAAAGAGAGAAGAGGAAGAAGAAAAGGGGGAAGAAGGAGATCGGGGGGGGGGGAGGGGCAAAAGGGCCTTTCCTCCCAGGCTGTTTCTCTCCCCCCCCCCTCCCACCCCCGTCAACAAAAAGAGAGAAGGAAGGTAAAGGGAAAGAGGAGAGCTAAAAGGGGGGAAAAGAGGAAGAAGAAAAGAAAAGTGTGAAAAGAAGGGGAGATCAGTTGCGATTAATCCCGCCAACAACGCGCAGATCGGGGGGCCGAAAGGACCTTGTCGTCAATGTCGGAATTAGAGGCCCGGGCCCCCTCCCCCTGGTAAAAAAACAGGTAAAAACACGTTAATTTTACCTTTATTTGGAGACGGGGGCCCCTTCCCTGGTGCTCAAGGGTGGGGGGGGGTGCGATTTTCAAATTTTCGAGGGCAAAAAAAATCGTGCTCACTACCCCCCGCCCTTATCCAACCGTTATAAAATGCCTCAAATCCCCGAGTTTCAGGGGGCTCAGCCCCATGGACCCTACGCCAATTAGTGACCTGCCAGTGTCATGTATAAGGTATCAAAATTTGCTCATCTGACCGTAATTAAATGCCTATACTCCCTTAGCCTCTGAGGGCTCCGCCCCTTGACTCCCGCCGGGGCTTTTCCCCTATATAGACCCCCACCAATTTACGCTACGCTCTACCTGCTCGTAAATACTTTAGCCTCCCCCCATCCACTTTGAAAAACGTTCAGCGGGGCCCGCATGTACGAGTGTGATGATGCGGATTTTTTTTTTTGGTCTCCCCCCCCCCCCCCCCCCCCAAAAAAAAAAAAAAAAAAAAAAAAAACGTTTTTGTTTATTAGGCCACTGCTGGTCACCATTACGTACTTATATTTGGCTTGCACAATTTCAAATTTGGGCTATCCTAAGAAATCCCTGATCCGCGCCTGGGGGGGGGGGGGGGGTGGGTTGAATCTACACTCCCACCCCCGCCCTCCTTCGCGTTTGGAGTATTCATTCCTCGTTGCAACTTTGCATCAATTTCTTTTCTCGAGGGAATTAAGACCAACCTTTACTTATTGGTTTGTTTCTGCATCGTTGAATATAGGCCTATACGTCGGGTAATGTACGATGTGATTTCGGTGAATTTTCACAAATCTTATTCCCGCTCTTTGTTTTTCCCTTCTGTGTCTTAACGGGGATATGCCCATACACCTTTCAGTACAAATCAGAATTGTAGTCACGATGGGCGTTGATAGAGACATTGCAAAACCGTTGTACCGGCCAGACCCAAACAAAATCTCGTCTTATACCCTTTTGATTTAGGATGGCATATAGTAGATATCTGAGAACAATGTCGATTGTTTTGGCCTATCATCAATGAGATTTTAATCAAGAATGATCAAAAAGCACATTACCCATTAAGAAAGAAACTTACCTTGCTGTAGAAGTAGAAACTTCACCAATTGCTGCTGATGCACCTTGAAGAGGAATGTCGACTAGGTCTACTATGGATGCCAACGGTCTCGGAGATGTGGAATTTGTGTTCCCTGATAAGTTCCTTATATGTTCGTTTGCCACCATCTCTTCAACTACAATAAAATATAGGTAACTCACTAAATTATATCTTTATCTGAGGCCGTAGTGACCAAATGAATTTAAATGCATTGAAATGTATACAAAAAAATTGCAATGATTAATTGTTATATATAGTAGATGTTTGTTCCTTAATTTGAAATTAGTGCTATTTGAGGAGTTGTATACTTTAGAAGGATATAGAGCCTAATAGGGAAAATGCTTTGTTGTTTCCTACAGTAGAAAGCTTACATTCTGACTACAATATCACGAGTTGGTTGAGTTGATCACTTTGTTAGTAGTGATTTATCCAAGAATCGATCATGGAATGACGAAGCGATTACCATAGCGTCACTGAGAGAGACAGTTGCGACACGCGCATGCTTACGAACTCAAGGTTCAAGTCATGGAACGCATGACCTCCCTCCCCCATTTCCGGATACACTATCAGAATCAGAAGAACAACGAAAATAATGTGTAAATTCAACTAAATAATTTAGTATACACTGTCGCTCATAAAGTTGGAATATTTTAGTTTTACCCCAATTTATGGAATTATTTAAAAAATAATTTAAAAATAATAGATCTAGATAATAGTATACATTCTCAGATTGTATTGACTATTGCCAATGTGTGTTTTGCGGGACTGCTAAAGCATGTGTATGCTACTATGCTTATCAACTAGGGGACCTACACCATCAAGTCATAAATGACAGTAATGAGGATTAATGCCCCACAAAAGGGCACTAATATAGCACATCGACACGGTTTTGATCCTGGGGCCTCACAGTTACGAGGCCATTGTTTTGTCACTGAACCATGACTGTAGGCAGCGGGGGCTAGGGTAGGGGGCAGTTTCTATAAATTAAAAAAAAAACAGAAAATGCAATAAATTTTTAATAATTTATTGCATTTTACCCCGGTCCCCAACATAAAAAAATCCTCTGGACAGCCATGCATTATGGCTCCAGGCATAGGCACACAGAAGATGTGTTTATGTGAGACCCTTTCCCGACCCTTTCCCGAAATTTTAGAAATGGACAGTAAGAGGGAAGAAGCAGATGATTATAATAAAAGAGAAGAAGGAGAAGTAGAGGAGGAGGAAGAGGAAGAGGAAGATAATGAGGAGAAGGAAAAAAGGAATAAGAATGAGAAGGGGAAGGAGAAGAAGAAAAAGAAGGATGAGAAGAAGTTTATATGATGATAGACAATTTTGAAGAATCACTAGGTCACTGCTCATCCCATTTGTAGTAAAAAAAAAAATTGAAAAAGGTGCATTAATTATCAATCATATAACTTGCACTCTTGGCTTACCTATTGTCATAATTGGTTTCGGTGGCTGCTTTTCAGCTTTCAAAGCTAGATTATACCGTAAAGATATGACCTCTCCTACGCTACCTATATCTTGCAATGTGGAATCTAAGACTTCAGAATGAGCAGCTAAGTAATCACCAGCACACTTTTGTTGGAAAAGAAGATGCGGGAAAGAGTAGACAATCTTCATTGATTCAAACACGTTGTCTTGTGTTACTTTCAATTTCTGTCTGACTAGGATCCCCAATTTCAAGCCTATTTCACCGATGTACTCTTTTCCTTGAAAATCTTCCAGTGAAAACATCAATTTCTTTCCCGGAACCAGCACTCCTCTCAGTGCTATTTCACCTAGATCATCCCACATCTGTTCAAGTTTAGTCATGTCGATAACTTCTGTGATCATTTCATGATATAGTGGTCGCTGTGTAGCGCCAACTCTGCCAATATTATTGACGAAGAGAGCCCTCAAAAACTTGGCGAACAGGGAGTTGAGGGTGTCGAGATGATCAATATCTTCAGAGCAAGACTTCTTCAGATAGCACATCATTGAGAGCAGAATTGGGGTTCTTGAGAGTTGAAGCATGATTCCGTTAGCTAGGATGCCTTCATAGCACTTGTTGGCTACATGTTTATCATCAAAGTATTGATTCACATAGGCTTTGATTCCATCTTCATCAAAGCCGTCAAGGCTGACCTGTGCATACATCTGTGTCTTCTGCCGCAACAAGCAGGTATGCCACGAGTGTGTGGTGACTAATATCGTCACATGATACATGATCTTGCAAGACAGCAAGTCATTGATGTCGCCCTTGTGACTCTGCGGATCGAACTCATCGTACCCATCAAGGACAATGGCAACCTTTGACGGATTAGCCTTGATGAACTGGCTAATCCTTTCGCGGGTGATGTCACTGTCCTTGCGCAAGAGTTGACTGTGGATGGCATTGACAATGTTGTCCGATTCTTGCAGTTTACGGAATTCGAGAGCACAGACAATTGGAACATTCTTAAGAGGAGAATGTTCATCTTTGGTCGCCCAGTCGTAGGCCAGCTTTTTGCACAATGTGCTTTTCCCCATACCTCCCTCACCAAAGACAAGAATACGATTGCGTAATCGCTTATCGACCTTGAGATCAAGCAAATCGTTGTGACCTTCTTTGAGAGGAATCTTTGTGACTTTACCCGTCCATGTGTCCTCCTGGCATAGCGCCATGTTGATGAAGTACTGGTTGAGCTTGAACTCTCTTTCGTCCCAGGGGTCTGTTTTCACGCAGCAGTAGTCGTCAAGGTAATATTGTGTCAGTTCCTCCCTGAACATCGCAGTAAAAGGGTCATCACCGCCAGAAATGGGCTCTTCCGGACAATCATAAGAACATTCTGTATGTAATGATATCAAGTTTGAACATAGACAATGAAAATATTTTTAGAAGGGCTTAGTAATTTCTCGCTACATAAAGATGTCGAGTTTTGAGCAAAATAGTACATTGCCAGTATACTATTTTATTGTGTGGTTTATCAAAATACTAAAGCTGGCAGTCCGAAGGCTGAATTACATTCAGTTTACAAGATAAAAATAATTTCAATTGCTCACCAATGGTGTAAAATTATCATACAACGTAAAAACATTTTAAAAAAACATTAGCAATTATTCTTAAAGCTGGATCAACTTATTGTTCTCATATTGCACTGAGAGATAGAGCACGGCAAGAGTCTGGGAGAAAATGAGGATGAGACAATGACGTCAAAATTTACGATAATGTGTAAATTGAACTAAATAATCCAGTATACCTTCTCGAAGGAGTTCTTCCTCAGCAATCGCGACCAATTCTGACTCCTGTAAGGCACAATAGAGGTCTCGAATGTAGCCATTGCTTCTTTTCTTCCAATCAAAGAGCATCTTGGTTGTTCCTTCGTGACCCACCTCTCCACCAGTATAATTCATCTGTCTGTAATCACGTGACTGCTGGTAGGTGAATTTGAGCTTAAGACCAAGGTTAAGAAAGTTGGAATTGTTTCCAATTGCCGATGATAACTTAAGCAATTGCGTGTCTTTGATGGTAGCATTCTTAGGTACCATGTCTGAAAAAGACGGAAAGAAAACTGATTCTTACATCAAGGCATCGAGGCACCTAAATAGATATTGCATTATCTCCCCCTTAAGGCTTGTTTAGAAATGAACCTCCACCTATTTATATAATGTATATACTTTTTCACAGATTATATGCATATCAATATATAAATATGCATTTGTTCTTCGATGGTATAAAACATGAATTATGAATTCTCATCGGTATTCATCTTTCACCCATAATTCTTAATCAAAGCCATTTTCATGACAATTCGAGCGAGGTTTTGTTGTTGTGTAAATTTACATGTTTGTTGTTGGAAAATTACCCTGCCTCTGACGAAACTCGTAAGAGATGTCATAACGAGGTGGGGTAGATTGGGAATGGATAATCATGATATGAGACCATGTGAGACCCTTTCCCGACCAGTTTTTTTGCTATCTCGCATCCAATGCATGTAGAGTAAATATTAGAAATGGAGGGTAAGAGGGGAGAAGCAGAAGATTATAATAAAGGAGAAGAAAGGAGAGTAGAGGAGGTGGAGGAGGAGGAAGAGGAAAAATGAGAAGAAGAACTAGAAGAATAAGAAGGAGAAGGGGAAGGAGAAGAAGAAAAAGAAGGACGACAAGAAATGTAT
Source organism: Strongylocentrotus droebachiensis (assembly GCA_035222895.1). Taxonomy (NCBI): domain Eukaryota; kingdom Metazoa; phylum Echinodermata; class Echinoidea; order Camarodonta; family Strongylocentrotidae; genus Strongylocentrotus; species Strongylocentrotus droebachiensis. The sequence continues at coordinate 319,018 of JAVYIG010000226.1, read as the reverse complement.
TATGATGATAGACAATTTTGAAAGAATCCCTGGGTCACTGCTCATCCCATTTTGTAGTAAAAATTTGAAAAGGGCGCATTTGATTATCAATCATACAAAAATATTACTTAAAGCTTTGACTTACCTATTGTCGTAGTTGGTTTCGGTGGCTGCTTTTCAGTCAATATCGGAGTGGAACATTCTGCATCATCAGTGTCAGCTTCCATTGAAAGGGCTGGTTGGGTTTCCAGCTGAGAAACTGGAGACTGATTTATCGTAGACGAAACATTTCTTAGAGATTTTGTCGGGTCTTTCTCGCCTTTGGGAGTTTCTATCTCACATATTGCAGGTGATACAGACGGTATGGACGTCGATACGGTAGTTGACTTCCCTTCATCGTCCTCCGGACTCGCCGTCGAGCCCATTGTCGTTGAACAAGGTGGTGTTGACGACATCATACTGATGATGGTATTGTTTTCGTAAAGGATTGTTCCACCAAAAGGCGTGTCATATTACATTGATCATCATCGCTTGTGCTTTTATGATGATTCTGAAGATGTTTCCGACGTCGGGTACGATATGGTCTGTCACAGGCTCTGCCTCTAGATGTCTCTCCTGGTATATAATGGTTGGTGATTAGGGCAGTATATATTCCATTATTGTACATGAGTATATAATTATGATTCCTCTATGGTTTCCCCAACGCTACACGATGATGTTACGTGAATATTAAAATACGTCAGTATATTCAAGTTATTACTGTAGATAGAGAGAGAGAGAGAGAGAGAGAGAATCAGATTATTATGACTGCAGTAAAGCACAGAGGTCAGCCCTACCGACCCCGAAGACAAGAATATAGCAGAATGGTCCAGATATCAAAGTACCAATATTTCAGGAAACGCAACGGTTCTGGTTATCATTCCTGACAACTAAAACAAATGCTGTAAATTTATAACACTATTTTTAATTTATTTATCGAATTGTACACATCAGATAATAATCCTATAAGTATTAATCTAGGTGTCATGCAATATGATACACAATACTTATATTTTAATACATAGTTGAATAATTATATAATTACACTAACAACTTACCAGTCATTACATGTCGAGGAACATGAATTGTCCTTCATCCAATAACCAAAATGGAGCTGCCTAATGAAGGGTGAGCAATATATTTTTGCCTAGTATATTCCTCCGCGGATTGTGTTTAAAGGTACTATGTCCCCTTTGCAGTCAACCTCACATTCTGTGGAACTTTGCAGGAATTATGAATATGTCATGTATGTCCTATCTGTGAAATTTAAACGTTAGCAGTGTCCTAATATTCAAACTAAGCAAGGAAACCCGTTTACTTGCTAGACTTCACTGTCAAACATTATTGAGTGACTGACTGGCTTTTTTTCTTCTTTGGTAATAACATACATAAAATGAGCTGTAAAGGGTACATGAGCATTTGCCTACATCAATAACCCACTTCTTGTGATGACCAAGATTAAACTGATTGAATCTTTGCGCAGCATAAAACGTATGACCGTTCGGTACAATGGTCTGAAAATCAAGACTATTACTTATTGGCTCTATAGCTCCTAAGGCGATTTGACAACTTATAGTCGTTATTTTCCCACTTGAAGACATTTTCAAGCCCACCTTTTTTAGGAAAGTTCTAAATTAGTATTATCTTTCAAATGCCATTGGAATTTAACCTTTTCATTTTTTGGCCTGCAAATGGGACATAGTACCTTTAAAGGTCTGATGTTAAATAAATACGCGTTATTTCAGATAATCCTCGAAGTTCAAGTGCATGTTCAAGTCAATAAACACAAACTTAATATTTTGCCAATGGCGTTACATGGGTAAAGTCGTTAATGGAGCACTCATTGTCATGCATGTGAGAGGGAGTTTATGTCATGAAGACGAAATGCGAGGGAGAACAGCGATCGAGCAGTAGTGAGGGGGAGATCCACCTCTTCTCACCTTCTTCCCCTCTCCCTTTCGTACTTTCTTCCCCTCCCCTTGCTCCTATATTTTTAAGCAATTTGCTAACAATGGCAGTCCTTCTTTCGGAAAACAATTTTATAAAGTTTGATGAAATATGATATTTTGACAATTCTTCTTCTTTGTTTTTACTAATAATTATTTGCTTATTTATGATTCATTGTCAGAAAGTACTTTTTAGTATTTCATGTTTACTATGTTACAGTTATGTTGAATGCAGAAGAAAATAAATCTAATCACTAAATCAAATCAAATCAACAGCTCTTTTTTTGGTCCTTATCGTATACATTATTTTGCGTCGTGTCACTTAAAACGTTTGATAGTTTAGGTCTATATTATTGCGTATGTTTATTAGTTCAATGTTGTTACGAAGGAACTATAATGGCCCCAATCAGTGAGCAAAGTCCGCTAGTCATTTTATTAGCCACCTGTCGTGTTATCAGATATTAAATCGAAAGATATGTATATTTCTATGGAATAGATAATCATTAATCGGCTATTAATTCAAGTTCCTATTATGGCACCGATCAAAATGGGCTATAGGCTATGTATTAATTTATTATCGTTCATTCATTTTATGGAATATTCATAACATTTTGTAGGCCTGGGTCAACAATTTGAAAAATTGTCTTTGACTGAGAACGAACATTCTATTGACACACAATATTGTATTCCGTGCAGTCCAAACAGGCCGAGTGCAGCAAGGTATTTTTGAGTATAAAGTCTACATAGGTCATAGCAACACTAAAAACGCAACCCTTTTTATTCAACTATTTATTAATTATTTATAGTTTTATTTTAAAAGGATAGTATTGTTAGTTATAAAACTGTTTTCCACAAGGGGGCCTGTATCCCTACGTCACTATATAGCTGTCACCAGTGATGCCATATTGGCTCAATGCACATTAACAACATAGGCCTATATACCCATTATGATATATTTTGTTGATGTATTGGGTGACCGACCGTAATAAGACAAACAATATAATTTACTAAATTTTGCTTAATTAATAATTCTACATTCAGTTTCTCCCTTCTCTTGAAGTCTTTTCTGTTCTTTTCCTTACTTCTATTTTGACCCACATACCTTTCCCCTTCTCTTCTCAATGACTTCCAACTTTGATTTTTCTTCTTTCATTTCATTCGGACGTCAAATTTGTCAATTTGGTTATAATCATCATGTTAACTATGATTTATATTTACCATGCCAAATTGCGTATCATTTTTTAATTCGTTATGGTAAGTTTGTATATTATTGTTATGTATTATTATATTAGTTTTTTTTTTATTTGTAAAAAAACTTGTCCAATTCAGCCTTTACAGATTTTGAATGAATATACCATTAAATAAAATAAATAAATAAATAATATACCTATCAGTTTAATAAGGCAACACATGATTTATCATTGACCCGGCATCATCAAAAAGTGAGATAGTGGTTCGTTCACTTGACTCTGAAACTTAACAGATGACCGTAAAATGTAGCACGTTTGTCTCATAGATATCTATCCTCAGACAACTCAATTTTAGTTGTCTCTCAGCTTAATTGACCCAAGTGATGGGTACCTGGCACGCTGGCAGCTAGATTTATAACTATACCCTGAATATACAACTGTAGTGTGCGCTGACTGATGACGGCTACTGGAGCTGAAACCTCTGCTAATTTTTTTTTTTTTTTTTTTTGGGGGGGGGGGGTGGGGTGGCTTTTTACTCTTTAAAAAAAAATACTTTGTTTGGGTAAAACGATCCCCTTTATTTATTTATTTACATTTATTATTAACATTATTATTCTTTTTGTTGAGAAGTTTCTTGAAGAAGAAATTAATAAACCATTTTATCTATGTAAAAGTACATGGATAACTAACAAAAATAGAGGAGGTCGAGAACTCAATTAAATTTCAATATTAAAGTTTATAGATGTATAGGCCTATACAAAATGAAAATGTGTTATATTGTGAAAACATAATTCTCTTATGATCTTTAAGGAATTTTAATCGACTTAACAATATACTTGTTTTTTCCTTGTTTTTTCTTCTTCTTGTTCTTTGTAAATAGTGTAAAATAGCTCACAACCCTTTAGGAATTTCATTTTGTCATTATATATTTGAAAGTTGTTGTAGCGGTTCAACTTGTTCAAGCTCCGTGCATGGGCCCGTTCCTAGAAACCGTCATTAAGTCTAACTTCGTGACTATCCCATTAAAACGCGTGTTCATTTTTGTGTGTTCATTCTTTGAAGTTTAAACTGTATAATAGTTGCAACTTGTCTTTGATAAAGCATTGTCATATTCTTTTTCATCTGAAGTCAATTTAAATGGATTGTAAACTTGAAAATGATTTGTTATATCATATTCTTTTTCATGTAATGAATTGTGAACATGCATAAATGATAAATAAATACAAAAATATATATGAAAGTCCAAACTGCCATCTACGACTTGTGTTGGTACAGTCATAAATACTCAACATGGCAGAAGAGGACGAGGATTCGTGGTTGTACGGAGGTAAAAATATCCCTTTTACTATCACTTTTTCAAAGAAATTTAGTACCTATCAAAAAACTACATCTTTAATATTCGTATTAATGTTAAAAAAGGTTGTGAATTAATGTCTAATGGCAATGGTATGGAGGGATGAATATCACGATGCCCTAGATAATAAATTTTACCTCGGCAAAATGGACGAGTGGGACCGAAGAAAGCTACATGAAATGGTTCCATGAAATACAGGCGTACGTACGCGTACCGGTCTAGGCTAATGAAGGAACAAAACCGAAAGGAGGGCCGATCTTAAAATTGCATAGTTTTTCGTTTCACCCAACGATTTTCAAACTGGATGTTGGATTGTAGTAGATTATGGATGATTTAATGTTAACAGTATCAAATAAAGCTGGATTTTAGTCGAAATGCTAACAATTACGACGAGTTGAGATTCCTTTTTTTAAACATTTTTATTTTATTTTCCAGAAGAGGGAATTTAATGCCATGCCCATGGCAGACAAGCCATGCGAATTGTCTGGGCTATTTCACATCAGAGGACTGAATATTTATCATTGTGAAATCTTGATTTACAGGTGTATTTAACTGTCCTCCTCTGCCTGGACTGCAATTATACTTTATAGGCCATGCATGAGTCAGAGACTGAGAGAGGAAAGGCTAAACGACACTTACTAGTAGAGTTGGGTCTCGTTCTAAAATAAGAACGTTTCAATCCAAATCCCTTTCTTCAATTACAACAAATAAAGCACCAAAACACATACACGTTAAAGGTACTATGTCCCATTTGCAGGCCAAAAAAATGAAAAAGTTAAATTCCAACTGCATTTGAAAGATAATACTAATTTAGAACTTCCCTAAAAAAGGTGGGGCTTGAAAATGTCTTCAAGTGGGAAAATAACGACTATTAGTTGTCAAATCGACTTTAGGGCTATAGAGCCCAAAAGTAATAGTCTTGATTTTCAGACAATTGTACCGAATGGTTATACGTTTTATGCTGCGCAAAAGATTCAATCAGTTTAATCTTGGCCATCACAAGAAGTGGGTTATTGATGTAGACAAATGCTCATGTACCCTTTACAACTCTTTTCATGTATGTTATTACCAAAGAAGAAAAAAAGCCAGTCAGTCACTCAATAGTGTCTGACATTGAAGTCTAGCAAGTAAACGGGTTTCCTTGCATAATTTGAATATGAGGACACTGCTAACGTTTAAATTTCACAGATAGGACATACATGACATATTCATAATTCCTGCAAAGTTCTACAGAATTTGAGGTTGGCTGCAAAAGGGACATAGTACCTTTAATGCACTCTCCCAACTAGTGCGTACGTGCTTCATTCCCCAACACTAAGTCCCAAATTATGTGTAGAGTCAATGGACTGGCAATGAGGAAACCAACGTATGTGATAGAATGAAGCATGCCCGCAGGTGGTGCGTAAGTACACTTATGCTGTAAAAAGTTGTCATTTTCTTTTAATAAATAGTATAGAATTCTGGCCAAACTAAAATTTTGATTGTCAATTGAAAATTCCCATGTGTACAGTGACTGCACACTTGTATAAATTTCAGCTTTCCTTTCATTTATACAAACCTCTTTGAACTCTCATTTAATAATTGCAATAAGTGAATAAATCACACATGCTATTTTCATTCCATTCTCTTCTAGATGGCAACGAGGAAGAAGTCCCTAGTGCAACTTCTCCAGCGTAAGTTGGTTACCTTAGCTAACGATTGTAGTATAGACTCTAGTTTTATAAAGCTTTTTGTAGAGTTTCAAATTAATAAGTATTTCATTATTTATCCATGGAAATTTGACTTTGTTGTAAAAATCACTTAAAGTAGTTATGCTGAAATCTAAGAAAAGTGTTCACTCTAAATATGAGATGTTTTAATATTTGAGTTCTCTTAACCAAGTAATAACTTGCTGAATTTTGTCAAAGTTGCTCTTAGAAACTTCTATTGGTCTTTTTGTCATATTCAGTGCGGTGACCAAATCCAGCTCGCTATCAGCCGACGCCCCTCCGTTCATGAGCAAGGTGCCATCTGCTACAGACCCAGACAATGAACCACAGGTAAGAAAGATACAGTGATAAAGGGAGATGAAGAGAGAGAGAGAGAGAGAGAGATGGAGAGAAAATTGAAAAGGGGGTAGGGATGGAGAGAGAGATAGAGAGAAGTGCTTATATATATGTGTAGAGTCTTGATTTCTGTAGTGTATAAACTGCACTTATTTTTTCTTGTCAGAAAATCCTATATTGTAGGATGTGGATCATGATGGACAGAATTGAACTGGTATAAGATTTTTTTCGGTGAGATTTTTGCGTGACTCTAATACTATTTACTGCCTCAATTTTGATAAAGTTCTGAATAAGGAACAACAACAGTTCTATTTTTTGGGTGTAATCTCCTTCCCCCTACCCCCTGCAGAAAGGTAGCTCATACACCATTTTCCACTGCAGTTAGCTGTTCATCAGAATAATTCCACAAATCTAAATCCTATTGTTCTCTAGGAGCCCATGCAAGTTGATGCTCCAACTGAGGACGGGTCTGCCGAGACACAGGCTAAAGACCCAGGAGCAGATGATCGGGGTGGTGGTGGAGATGACGACGACGATGATGACGATAGCGATGATAGCGACGATGATAGCGATGAGGACCAGGTGGAGGTTACCATCGGCCCTATCAAGACAGGACCAGCAACCCCTCATGTGTAAGTCAGAAATGGTTTGATTTAAATCCCCACTGCTCTACTTGTAGCTCCTTGCTCCCTCTATATAGAAAACTTCTCCAATCGGTGCCTGTTGGTCCCCCATGATCCTCTTTTTCTTATGTTAATTGAGAGCTGAGTTGATGAGATAACCACCTGTCAGTGACCTCGCTGGGTGGTCGAACTAGTCGAACTCTGGCTAAACTAGTACAAACGGCCATTAACCTCTTATTGTCCTGGTAGAGTACCACACCCATATAGAAGTTAACAAAACGATACACTTTGAATCTACAGATTACAAATACATACATAAATGTGAGAGTACATGTGACTGTGAATCAAAATAAATTAATGAAATACTGATCCAATAACGTAAGGTGGTAATAGTTTTAGAGTTTAAATGAATGTTTATGATTGATTATAAGAAATATAATATTTTGAATGAGAATTATATTTTTATTATGGTTGAAATAACTCCAAATTCATAGGAATCATGAATAGAGGAGTCATTTCAAACACATTTAAATAAATTCAGAATCTTTTTGAAACTCATATGACCTTGCTTCTCATTACACTTGTATGTTATAATTACTTGATTAATGTATTTAATAACCCTTTGCCTCTTTCAGGTCATATGGGCAAACTGCGGTGAAACATTCCCCTTACACAAAGGTTGCCACGCCAACTAGTCAACAAGGTGAGTAACTATGTAGCTGAATGTCTGCCTTGTTACACTCCATAACCCATTACACCATTTATACAGGAGCCGAAATAATGATTTATTTTCTTGCATGAATTTAATATTGATATCAGGAATGCGAAGTAAAACTGCAGTAAATATGTCGGGTCATAATGTTTTTCAAGTTAAAGAGCTTTTATTTCTTTTGTTTTGTACTTGGTTGTTTCAAACCTGTTTATAGCTGAGTTAATGATTCTCTTGTAGGCTTTAAATTTGATTTGATACTGAAGATCATTGTAAATGAAAGAAATAAGCCGCCAAAAATATGCAAACCATAAACACCTCCTTTTTTAAAGTGACATCACTACAGTTCGCAGTATATGTGTATAGCTTTAAATTAGTCCCAGTATTAGATTTCTACTTTCTTTCCTTCTGTTTTTGAAGGGCATGTAATTAACCAGTGGAACTATTTGACAAGTATGTCAAAGCATTTGTAGAAACATTTCTTTCTAAAAAATAATCTATACTACGTAGGAATAATTGTGCTATTGATTGTTATATTTCAGCAACTACACCAGCGGTATCTCATCCCAAACCAGTTGGCAAAGGTCTGGACATTGAAGCAGAGAGTAACGTCAACGGTGTTGGGTTGTATTCTTATGAGCTTGAAGCACAGGAGGACAAGCCATGGAGGAAGCCAGGTAAACTCAATCATCTTTTAAAAAAAGCTTGACTAAAATTAGCTCTTTAATTTTTGTTTAAACAGTACAATATTAGTTTGATTACTCATTACATTCCGTCCAGATCTTTACGTTTTAAAAAATTCAGATTTCTTGTTTTATTAAGCTCAATACTAAGTTAGGGAAAAGAACCTTTGCTGTTGAATGCTCTCCCTCAAGAGATTCTTAATAGCAGATCAGTTGAAGTGTTTAAAAAAATAATCTTAAAACGTATCTGTTTAATTGAACGTATAAATAATTGTTCTGTCATGTTTGTATGTTCTATCTTACTTCTGTTCCTTTGTTTATAATGCAGATGCTTTAATGTGATCTCCTTTTTGTATTTTTGTTTCACAAGTGTACCTTGAGCATTTGATTTCAAGTGGTTTTGGCAACTTACAAATCTTCTTTATTATTATTATTATTAAAGCCCTACGATATATAGGAGAAGTACAATCCTTATAATGGTCAACTTGTATCAAAATACAAGTACAAATGTTTGCAGAATTCTGAGTACATGTATTTTAATAGGCTTGGTGCAAATTAGGTGAAACAGCGTTGCAGAACACTAATGAAATCAAAGCCTAGCATTTTTGTAGGTCTGAAGTAGGCATCTACCTTGAGATATTTATTACCCCTGTCAGTACCTCCGTAGGGGAGAACTTACCCCTGATATATCGCCTTCCAATGGCTCCATTACTTGGTTTGATTTATCGATAAACCAAGTGACATATAATGCATTGTTGAGACCTTGGACTGCAAGTACTGAATGTGACCTTTGACCTCTCATTCCAGGTGCCGATCTGACCGATTATTTCAATTACGGTTTCAACGAGGAATCGTGGACAGCGTATTGCGAGAAGCAGAGGAGATTAAGATCAGAAACCGGAGGAGTTTCATTACCAGTCAAAAACTTTGTAAGTCCGCCATCACTGTTAGTCCTTTTGATTTGAGAAATAGTTCTGTTTTCACAATTAAGAACAAAAGTTCTGTATTGGTATCCTTTCGCTTGCCATGGTCGTAGCTAGTACCGTTGTGAAAACAGAATTATATCTCAACGTTACGTCACTGATCAGGTGAACCTCTTTAGGGGTTGTTTGTTTCTGAGCCCTGTCTTACAAATCTCGATCAATCGCAAGTCCTTTTATCAATGATCTCTAATGTACATAGTTGTGATTGATATCAATCGCAAATAAGTAGTGACTAATATCAACTCTTTAGGCTTTGGAAAAAAGAAGCTTTACTTTAAAATGGGTAGACAATGACGCTGATCTTTACTTGATGCTACATGTGAAAGAATTTCAAATGATTTGCAAGCTCAGATGTAGTAGTAATACTCTGTTCTGTGTGTGTGTATTCATTGTTTATCATTGTCATTAATGTTTGGGAATGATTTTACAAAAATAAATTTGTATAGATTTTTCCTTAGGTGTGACAAGTTTGAGGGACAGTTAGCGGCAAAGGACCCCTTATGATTTTTGTCTTGAGCTTCAAAATATTTTAGGGCTCTAAAAACTAAATTATATTTATACTTGATGTCCTTTCCTGGTTTTATGCTACAGTGCTGAGAGCTTTATCAGCAGTGAATAGATATCATTCTAATGCTTCATTATTTATCAAAATATTATACATTTACAAGATATTCGTGTCTTTTCAAGCTTGATTTTTTGATGTTGTTGTGAAAGGCATGCTTCATATTTAAGAATGTATTTCTTTTTTATATATAAAAATGTATAAATTTTCTTTTTCTTTTTTTTTTTTTTTTTACATTACAGATGCCATACACACCTACTGCATCTTCATCCAAGGAACCTACTACTCCTGACAGTCGTAAGTTATCTAAGTTATCATCGGCCATTACTGTTACATCATGGTGAAGAGTGTGATGCATCATCCAGTATCTGTGTGGTATCAAACTTCTACGAGATGTCATTTTTAATACCCAAAATAAAGTTTTATGTTGTTTTTGACGGAATTATGGTGTCAGGGACAAACTACACTCAGCACAATAAGACAAATATTTATGTATCTGCTATATCTGTTGAAGGCCTCTACTCTATTTTCGTTTAGAAAAAATTGGATTAGTTTTGAATAAAAATTGTAAATTGATAAATTTTTCATGATTGAGATCTAACATGGTCATGTGAAAAAGTAAAAGTAAATTTGCCTTGTAATTATTTGAGCCCTGATTTTAGAGAAATGACAGATTACCAATAGGCTTCAAATTAAGTCTAACCCATGACTCTTTGTTTAACCGCCTGACTTGACTTATCGGGCATTTTCAATAACAAAATCTATTCAAACTTCGGTCTTGATGTGTCATATGCTGTACATTAACATGTTTTCTCTTAAAGTGACTCGGTAACATTGCCTCAGATTCTGAAACAAAATCTTGGATTTAGCTCATGCTGCAATGATAATAATAAACCTTTACGTCAGACAGGAACCCCACGACTTTAACAAGCCGATCGCCTGTCTGATTATCAAGATATTTATGATTGGAAATCAAAAACCGGTCACTCAAAGATTTTCACTTTTTTGAGGCACTTCATGATCATTTTAAAGCGCAATTTATTTAGGGCTTCAATATTACACCATATCAAAGACACTGATAACACGTAGGGCCATGCATCTCAGATGTAACACCGTAAACGATGCCTTTAACATGTTATCTCTAAATTCTTCTTTTGGCTGTGTGTAGTAACTATGCAGCAACCCCGTGGCTTCAACCGCCGTAGGGACAGCATGGGCAGCACCTCCAGCTACAAGTCATTCAAGGAGAAGGAACGAGAGTCTGCTAATTCCTACTCGTCCATCCCGGTCGCCCCTAACAACAAGTCTTCCTACTCCTCCATATCGACCGTTGGTGGTAGGGGTGTCCACAAGGATAACAAGGAGAACATCGGGGGGTCCATCACCGTCTTGGGAGCTCCCAGCAGTGCGCCAGGCTTGTGAGTTGTGCTGTTGTCTTTTAAATCCCATCTGCACTAGTTTGGCCAGGGGAGATTAGACCTCCCTGCAAGGTCACTGACGGGTGGTTATCTCATCGAATCAGCTCTCAATTAACATAAGAAAAAGGAGATCATGGGGGACCAACAGGCACTGATTAGGCATTGTTTGCTATATAGAGGGCGCAAGTAGCTATAAGTAGTGCAGTGGGGCTTTAAAGGAACATGTCAAAAAGCAAAGTCAATCAGTAAAGAAACATTGTGCTAGATTTTTAGAGTTTAGTCAAATTTGTCAATAAATGATAATGGCAGTTGAACAAAAAAAAATCAAAGTCTGGGTAACGCTTTCAAATATTGTCTCATGAAAGAAGACTTTGTATTTTGTTGTAAGCTGTGCACATTATATTATTTTATGCATAGATTTTTTAGAATATTCTATTCACTTCAGCACTAACTAGGCTTGCTGTGTCTACTTTCTCTAAATCTGAAGTTAAAGATCAATCGTATTGTACCCACTGAATTTTGAGACACCAACAATACCGGTAGAATTCGAATTATAGTTGGAATATTTTGTATGTAGATGTATGCTTCCAAAGACTCACTGTTGAAGGTCAACATTGTAGGTCCAGGGGGTGTTTCACAAAGATCCTAAGTAGAACTTAACTCTAAGCCATTTGTAGCCATAAATGAAATATATTCAAAAGCAGAAATTGAAGTATTTTAGACTTTTCATAAATTCCACATCAAGAACATGAAATCTCCTTGATAATAGAAAATAAGAATGAATTGAATCAACATTTTATGCCTTGTAAAAAAACTTTTACAAAATATTTTCACAGATGCTAACGGCTTTCCATAACTTTTAAGTCCAAATTAGAGATAATTTCAACTTAGGATCTTTGTGAAACACCCCCCATATGTCATTACATGTTCAGAATGTTCAGCATTAGAGAGAAGCACACCTAGAAGGTTATCAGTACAATGTAAAATGAATCTCTCTTTCCTTGCTTTACAGCAGTGGTACCAGCGTTACTAGTCCAGGAGTAAACAACATCAGCACCATCAGCTCCATCAGTAGCATCAACAGTACCCCTAGTCCAGCGGTTCAACCGATACAGTCAACCTACGGTCAACCTGGCAACGGCCCTCCGATGCCACAGCCTCCTCCGTCAGCTACCCTACCTCCACCTAACATGCCAGACTTCTCCAAGCCTCCGCCAGGGATGCCCCCGCCCGGGATGGGTCCACCGGGGATGGGGCCAAGGGGTGAGTGATGGTTGAGGGGATGGATTGATGACGGGATGGGAGGGTGGATGTTGGATTGGAAGATTAGTGTACCTAATGAATGACAAGACATCATCAGTAGTTTAGACTGAAAGAATTGGGTGGATGGGTAGATGGACGAATGGATGGATAGATGGATGGACGGAAGAGTGGATGGAAGGATAGATTGTTTGGTTGATAGATTGATCTAAGGGTTGATGGATGAATGGATGGATGGATGATGCAAGTACAACTAAATATGCATAATTTTTGATATATATATATATATATACCAGTTCACAAATGTTCTAAAAGATTAATGGACGCTGCTTCTCCTAGAGCCTAATTTTCCATGATATATTTCAATTGGCAATACGCAGATTTCACTCACTTACATTTGCTATGTCCAGACAAGCCTTGGGTAACTTTTAGGATAGTAAAGAGTAACTATTAAGTGGAAGCATACATGAAAAATTTGATCCATGTGTTACCTCATCTATTAAGGACAAGTATGATTACTGAATGTCTTGGTAATGTCTAACATTGATTGATGCGATATCTGTTTCTATCCCTCCAGGCCCTCCCCCAGGACCTCCTCCGCCCCATATGACAGGGCCCCCTCCTAACATGGGAGGACCCCCATCGAATTTACCCCCTCCAAACTTCTCAGGGCCGCCACGACCGATGTTTGGAGGTAAGCATTATCACAAGCTACCTCTCTCTGATAGTTGGGATGATATCAGTAAATATTTCTGTGTTTAAGAGAACGTTGAGCAATGTTTGGTGAGACCTAGATGATTTTATGAAGTGTAGGAGAATTTAAAACTATTCTGCAATAGTTTCAAGATGATTAATCTATTGATACCTTCATCTAAAGTTCGTTGGAAGGTATGTATGACCACATTGTATGGAGTGCTAAGGATACAAAAAAAAAAGCAGCTATATGTAAACTCTACTAGAAATGTCAGTTTTCAATAAACATACAAAGTTATCTTAGTTTCCATTTTATGCATATATGAGCAACTCTCTGATATCTTAGCATTATTGGTTAATTGTGAATTCAAATAATTGATTTTGATTATTTGCAGATGGCAATTATCCACCGCAGTCTGGAGGCCCTCCTATGTCGGGCCCCCCTATGTCAGGCCCACGACCCCCAATGGGCATGCACGGTGGTCCCCCGCCACCCAACATGGGCCCACCTCCTATGGGCATGGGGAGGGGACCCCGCCCTCCAATGGGTGGTCCCCCACACCCACCCATGATGGGGATGCAAGGACCCCCACCTAGAATGGGAGGCCCTCCTCCACCAGGCCCACATGGACCCCCACCGATGGGACCCCCTCCTGGAGGCAACTGGAACAGGCCGCCCCTTCCCTTTGGAAGACCAGGTATGTGATAGTTTATAAGTGTAGGTTCTCATTGATCATAAAACCTTTCATGTATGAGGATATATTTGCAATCGTATGCTGAAAGAAAGTTAAACATCTTCCAAGATGGCATTAATTGTCCAATAGAAAGAACACAAGTGAGCTTAAGGAAAGGTTGGGTATGAAAAAAACTGGTGGAAGTGGTTAAGAGAAGTGGATTGCATGAGAGAGGTTTAGGAAGCCAGAAGATATCATGGAAAGATATAAAGAAAGAAAGCAATAAGGTCGGTCTAAATGTGGAGGATGCTCAAGACAGGAAAAAGTGAAGGGAGTGTGTGTTATCATGGTGTGAAAGTCAGTAACCCCTCTTAAGAGGGAAAATGCAGAATTAAACAAACGGTAATGATGATGTAGTCTTAGAAAGATTGAACTTATGTTGAATGGCCTTTCAATTATAAGTATAACATTCATTGTCCGTATCAGAAAATTCATCTGTCACTGTTTGGTACAAATATAGACATACACATAATGAGTGGTACTAATAATGATACAGATATGGAAAAATGTATATAAGCAAAGGTATTTGATAAAAAACGACATAAGAAAATTATATGAGACATCATTTACGGTATATAATATGACTGAGTCATATTATCAGTATTACAATCAATTATGTCATATATTGCTAAAGGTATCGACTTTAACCCTTTTGACTTTAACCCTAGATGGACCTCCACCACCATTCTACGACCAGCCCCTTCCCATGGGTCCAGGAATGGGACCAGGACCGGGACCAGGACCCGGTCCAGGTCCAGGTCCTGGTGGCCCACCTATTGGGTCTGGACCCCCTCCTCCTCTGTCTGGATCCACGGGCATGGCACCCAAGTCTGGGGAGTCCAAAGCCTACTCTCAGTTCAAGTCTAACTGGGCTACTAGTACCCGAGGCAGTGATTCAGAGAGTGATATCAGCAGGTGAGTTTAATGATAATATAATAATATTCCGCTTTTTAAATAGAGCCCAAGACATCGATACAACCATGCGCCTAAGCACTTGACAGTCTGGCACTACCTATCTTTTCCCATTGACTGCACTGAACAAAGTAAAAATCTCCTCTAAAGTTACGAGATTGCAAGAATTTGTTTGTATTTATCTTGTGCAGGGTTCCTCAAAAACTTTTTTCTTTGGTGGGGGGGGGGGGGGGGGGGGATGTAGAGCAAAATTTAGGGAATTTTTGTGTACTGGATCCCTGCTGGTGTCCAGCCCTTTCTTATTAAAGGCCCACTGTACTACTTGTAGCTCTTGCTCCCTCTATATAGAAAATAATGCCTAATCGGTGACCATTGGTCCCCCATGATGTTAATTGAGAGCTGAGTTGATGAGATAGTCAGTGACCTTCCTGGGTGGTCTACTCCCTTCTAGCCAAACTAGTACAGACGGCCTTTAAATCATCTTTTTAAAAACCATCCTATCAACTTATTACGAGAAGAAAATGTTTGTGATGATTGTTAATTAATTTGTATCATTCTTTTTCTTGGAGAAATATTGAAGATGCCTTTCACATCATGAACAAATTGTGTGAACTAGCACTTCTAAATCATTATGTCATATTATTCCTGAAGAATACGTGAAGCATAAAGGAACAATAAAAGTGATTGCTTTTCCTGCTAATGAAGATGGAAACAGCAAATTATGACAATTTAAGTCCAACTTTGTTATTAATTTACAAATCAAACTTCAGTTTATTTATTTGTACAAACCCTATTTCTCTGGTGTCAATGGGCATACTGGTTGGATTGTGAGATTATTAAGTACGATCCAATTTTGTAAGAATGTGTGATGGCATTTTATATGAGCATTCAAACATGTAAAATCTTAATGACTGAAGATCTGAATAGTTATATTAATAATAAAAATCTAAATTTCAAGGGATTTCATACTTTTTTGGAGAGGAAAAGTCGATTCGCCTTTTATTCTTACTATAAGGATTAAATGCAGTAAAATCCTGGTCGTTGGTATTCTTATCATTGTTTAGAACCTAATTCAAAAAGATGATGTTGGTTTAGATTTCCAGGTCTAATGTAATTGCCATTTCTCAGAAAATCGAATCACAGGAACATTATGTAAGTGTGTCTTAGTCATGAAGAGTCATTCCATTTTCTTTTCTTGGTTACAGTGGCAGTGAAGATCGTAAGGAGTCCGACTATGACAGAGACATCAGGGAGTTTAGTAAATTCCTCAACAGGTATGGTTGAATTCTACCTTTCTGAATAAAGATAGTATTTAATGTTTACTTCAAAGTCATGCAAAGTTATGCATAATCATAAGTGTTCCGGGCCGCATGTTGCCTAACCTATGTTAGGCATGACAAATATGTGTTTGGATTGATGTATTTCCATTATGTAACAGTCATTGATGTTTGTAAAAAAAATTGTCTAATATAGTAGAGAAAAGATTTTTTTGAATTTGTTATGAAAGATATCTATGTTGGTAGAAATACTGAGATATTTGTTTATATTCAATGCATATTTTTCACAAGTATTTGTATAGAATATAAGAGGCTCTAAGGTAGGTCCTTGGGGCACTCCACTTGACCGTTTCTCAAAGATATCCTGGGCCCTGTCTTACAAAGAGTTGATATCAATCATAAGAGATAGGAGACTGCTAAATTGCGATTGATCGGAGGACTTGCGATTGATCCAAATCAATTGCAACTCTTTGTAAGACGGGGGCCCTGATGTCATAAAGAAAAATATATGATTTTTCTGTTTACAGTAAAGCAGAGGCAGACAAGGTGAGAGAATTCAGCAGGGAAAGACGAGATAGACCAAGCAGAGACAGAAGCCCAGACCGAACCCGGGACAGGAGTCGAGATAAAACCAGAGAGCGAGATCGGGACAGGGACCGTGATCGCGATAGGGACCGGGATCGTGACAGGGATAGGGAGGGCAGGGACAGAGACCGGGAAACGAGAGACAGAGATCGAGATCGTGATCGGGGCGATCGCGAGCATGCCAGCCGGAGTCGCGATCTTGAGCGGGATCGGGGCGATCGGGATAAGGACAAGGAGAGAGAGAAACGACTCAAGGAGAAAGAGGAGGATAAAGATAAAGATGACAGAGTTAGAGATCGTTACAAGGATTCCAGGCACAAAGCTTCAAGAAGGTAATAATGTCACTTGTTTCTTGACTCAACTATTTGAATAAATCAACTACAGGAATTTGTTTTTATTTCCTTTTTTTTAAGTCGAGCCCATGTGATAGGTCATAGGGTGATAGCTAAATATTATTTTGTAAATAAATCCGAAGAAAACATTCTCTTTTGATTTTGTGTTCTTCATCTCATCAGGACCTGGCGTGGTCTGTTCTGTTCCGAAAGTCTTTTTCAAATATAATATTGATGTCACATTTTCGTAGCCAACTCTGGTTGGATGAAGATGATCTTCCATTTTAATTGTAGAGTTTCATGTGCAACTGTTTTAAATGTAAAGCCTTGGAAGAATTTACCGTCTGTATTAGTTGAACTTAAAGAAGTGATAGCCCTTCCAACTAAATTCTCATGCGGCTGATTCTATGCTTACAACAGTATAAAGCATTTTGTTTTGTAATTACACTTATTCCCCCCTCCCTCTCCTCTCTCTTTACTCCCTCTTTGTAGGAAACGAGATGACGAGGACGACAAGTACAGCTCATCACGTCACAGGCACAGACACTCCCGTCGGGATAGGGATAAAGAAGGGGGTGAAGAGTACGAGGTGCTAGATGCTGCCAGTGGAGATGATGATCTCAATCCATCTCTAGTGGGTACTGCATACCATTCAGACTAGACCCCTCTTATACCCTCTCCAATACCCCCCCCCCCCTCCCAAGGATTCCATTCCACCTTCCTCAAAAAAGTTTTGTTTCAAAGGTAAACTGAGCATCTCACCTTGGATACTCCTAGAGGGCATTTAAAAGTGGTCCAATGCTTAATTTTGGAACTCTTCTGAAATCTTTAAAGAAAAAAAGGAACCTATGCAGCTTTATTTCTTTTCCCAACCTTTTAGGAATCACAACCTTTTAGGCTTCACAATTTGAATATTTTCAGCTGTTCTTTGCCCTGGGGTCATATTCCTGTACACCTTTCCCAATAAAAATATTTCCACCTGACACCTATTGTACTGCATGTGCCATTTGGGTATGGCAAGTTGAATTCATGAAAGATAGAAATTCTATCACACTCTACTTTGTCCAAAGAATTCTTTTAGAAAGGAATTCAACATTGTCCAAAGAATTCTTTTAGAAAGGAATTCAACATGGAATTCCACCGTAAGAATTTAATACCTGTATGTTGTACATACTGTATAGTGTAAATATATTGCAATTTTTAATGCTGATTGTCTGAATATCCTGGAATGTGTCTTCAAAGATAGAGACACTGGTAATCAAGATCGTATTTGATTTCAAGATATATAGACCATCCTCTAAACACAAGATGTTGCCAACTGCATCATAGTTGTTGTATGTATACCTGTATTTGTAATGCTTTTACAATCATTCAGCCTACTAGTGCATTCTTGAGGCACAGTCGTCATCTACTTTTATAGGATCATTTAAATAAATCTTAATTTCTCTGAATCCCCTCCCGCTTTGGTCATGATCAGGGACTGTTTAAACGTAGCGTGTTGATCATTTGTAGATCAAGTGGGCATTGGCTGTAGACATGTTCTTAAATCCTTTGCAACAAAGAATGAATTCCTATAAAACCAGATATGTTCATGAATTTTGCAAGAGAAGTAAATCTGTGAAATGAATGAAATGCATTTCTCTCTAGATCTTGCAATTTGCGAAGGATTCATTTTTGCAAAAGTGACCAATTGTATAGTAGATCCCTAACACAATCTTCTCACAAAGTATGAGAACAAAGATTTGGAATTTCAGGGCATGGAGTGTACATTCATGTACATTTAATTCATACTCATTGAAGTCTAATGTAACATGGGATGTGATTAGTCAAACAAACATGTCTACTGTCACTACAGTATTTGGAAATGAAGCTCAAGTAGCAAAATACAGAATCAGAAGTCTAACAGACGTTGCTTGATACATTTTTATTAAAATAGTAGTCTATCGACTATAAATCACAAGTACAGCAGCAATGCACAGGTGTGTCCAGTATTTCAAGCAAAGTTCAGGATTTGTTTGCAAATTATTGATTATACCTGTAATCCAGCCAAGGCTAGTTGAATTTAAGTAACTGATTAAATTCCTGAAATTAAATTCATTTGAATGCCCCAAGTAGATAACAGGAATATTTATCTGTAGAATGGAGGGTTTGGTACAGCATAGTTATTTGTCATTGAAAATGGAAAAAGAGATAATTTGTTGATCATGTCTGTTGAAAATTACTCATTTTCTTCTGTGAATTTGTTATTTCAGGATCAGAATAAAGAACTTTGTATGCAACTGAAGATAGAACAGAGACAATGATTTACATTTGCTCCTTCTGCGACTGGGATGTATTTTGACATCTAGCAACTGTTCAACCTCTAAAACGGGGTTATGAAAATTATCGTCTGTCACATGTATGTAAGCTGCAGAATTTTGTCCATGCATAAACAGAAATAGAATAACTCATTCTGTCCTTTTGCATCTTTTCTTTGAATGAGGTTTGTCATTCTCTTGGGTATTTCATATCCTTCGTTCGGAAAAAGATTTTTCAAACTTGGTAAAATCTTTGGTCAAACAACATACACACTGTATTTATGATCGGGTTTTAGTATGAAGTGTAACTGATACCAAACATGACCAAATGGAATACACATGTATTAATTATGAGCGATCAACAATCAACCAACATTGGTTAATCGCAGGCATAGCTACAAATGTTCACCGACTGCTTTTAGTATTTAAAGTTCCTTCTTTCAGATGCCTTTTAATGCCCAAGAATTGCATCACGTAGATGTGAAAGATATTACTGGTACATGTAGTAATATAATT
Organism: Strongylocentrotus droebachiensis; assembly: GCA_035222895.1. NCBI lineage: Eukaryota > Metazoa > Echinodermata > Echinoidea > Camarodonta > Strongylocentrotidae > Strongylocentrotus > Strongylocentrotus droebachiensis. Next base: position 298,881 of record JAVYIG010000226.1, on the reverse strand, counting down.
GTGATTATTTGTATGAAAAAGAGAACTTGGCTTCTCATTAAATCTTGTGTTTTAGAAAAGCCAGAACTTTGCTTTGTGTCATTACTTGGAATGTTTTAATGGATGGGTGTCTTGCAGCTGAGATATGATAAATGTCTTTTCAATATTTCAGTTTTATATTTAGTGATTAATTAGCAAACCATAACCACTACAATTTTCATCACCATGATCTACAAAGCTGTCATCATTTACCCAATCATCACCATGACGCAACCATCAATATTGCCATCGTCATCTTGATCACTATCGATATAATCACCACCCCCATCATCATAATTGCTCTTATCACTCTCATTTCCATCACTCACATTTCCTCATCACCACCACTATGCTTACTCAAATAATATTCTTTTCGAATCAGGATCTTGGAATATACCAGTATGTGAATGAGCAAACTATTCACAGCATCGCATACATTTTCAATTAAATTATACTTACTTTTGAAAGGAGTACATACACGTATGGCAAATCTCTCAGTTGTTCAATAATTTATTAACATATCAATGTATTTACATCCATTTACAAAAATTGCACAGTCGAAATATAAACAGTGAAATGGTGGCTCATTTGCACGCCATTGGTTTCATCACAGGTCTGCAGGCCTAAATAGGATCACATCATCTTCTCCTCACTAGTTTAGGAGAATACACGTCTAGGAAGTATTAGGCCTAAAAAAAAAAGATGTTATGTTGCCCTTTGTGACCGACCCATAAATCTTGAAATATTCGTGTGTTTTTTTGTAACCTGAGAAATATCAGCCCAAAGAGGGAGACCCCCCCCCCCCCAAAAAAAAAGAAAAGATTTTTGACCGACCGACCCACGTTTTGGGACCAAAAGGGCAATACAATATCTTTTTTAGGCCTTATCTTGGATGATAGCTAACTTCTGGAGGTGACACATGCAGGAAGTGCCAGCCACATCTGTCCTCCTTTGCCAACTTGGAAAGACATTCAGCTTGGAAGTAGTATTGTTTCGACACTGCTCTCACATGTTCTGGAGTTTCTCTGACCACGTTTCTTCTTCCTTGGCCGGTTTGGTCTCTTTGGAGGAGATACATGAAGAAGTTTGTTCTTCTCTGGAAGATGCCGAAGTATGCCCTGGTGTGAATGATGTTTGCTGAAACATGTCTAGGAGTTCAAAGGTCACATTACATTTGTCCTCCCTTCGCAAACTTTGGAGGAGACGCATGCAGGAAGTGTTCGTCTGTGGAAGATGCCGAGGTATGCCCTGGTGTGAATGATGTCCTTGAACTCTGCTGATGGTGCGTGTGTGATACATGTAGCTGCTTCTGGCTTTCCTGAAGGAACTTGATGATGGCTGGTGATCTCAATAGAGCCTGAAACATCAAACATAATGTACAGAGTAAATATACAACGCAAGAAAAGTTGCAAACCCATGAGGGATTTTCTTCAAGATAGAAAGAAAATGAAGATCTCTTCCAATCCTTCGGGCTGACAATAATCTCACAGGAGATCAGGATGGGTAGACTCGAGACGGTGTGGTCAGAGAAAAAAGCCATTGGCTTCAGAGAGCAATGAACGGGAAATGAAAGGTCCAAGCCCACAGCGTGGGAAAAACAGATGCTATACGATGATGATGATGATTGCAATCCCCATAAAGCTATATACATCGCAAATACTGAAATGGCTTTAACATTGCTAAATGATTATATAGAGGGTGCAAGTAGCTAAAAGAAGTACAGTCCTGCTTTAAGAGTGGGAGAGAGTTCCAAAGTTTAAATAATGTTTTTATCTTGGTATGTAAAAAGGAAGAAAAGGAAATGGAGAATTGATATTGCAGTCACAAACGACAGTCTTCTTCTAATCTGTCATCAATGGCAGGAAGAGAGGTACAGTGTAGGAGATAGAGAGAGAGAAAGGCGGGGGAGGAGGAAAACGGAAGCGGAAGATGACGACATATATGTATGTTTTCTTGTGAGCTGCCTGGATGCTTACTTTACATTTCCCAAGACACATGTGCACATTTCAAACAAACAATGAGCAAACCTTGCTGAATAACATGTTTAATTGCCCATAATACTTAAAAGGCACTGATTTTGTGTACTGCCTGAATGCCTAGCTGCACTGTATTTTTACTGACACAGGCATGTATTCTAAACAAATTGTAAACAAAGCTTGATGCTGAACAACCAGTACCCCACTCCTTAAAAGGCAATGGCCCCCTTCCATTTTCCCACCTGATGATCTTTAAAGCTACCATGACACCCACTGAGTGAGAAAGCATTCCCTGTTGAATTAAACAACATAACCTAACTTTCATTTCCTTCCTAGTCATATTCTGCTTGAGTCATCACTCCTGTGTTTATAATATGACTGGAGTGGTTTCCCCCTGCATTGTTTTTGTTATTCTTATTCTCTCCTCCGCTTCATGATAATACTCATCAGGCAAAACAGGAATTACTTCAAAAAGCTGTCAAAGACATTACTCCACTGATAGAATGCTGAAACAAAAACAATAACTTACACAGATAACAATACAAATAATAATAAAAAGAAGAGGAAGAAGAAGAGGATGAATATGAAAATGGAATATCTTACTATCTTGAAATACCAGTCATTAATGATTTTCAGTAATGTGATCTCATGTTTTATAGGTGAATTCATAATCAATTTCCACAAAATACCAATAACAGCCATTCTGGATGACCTTTGACCTTTGAGCCCTCAGCAATCTACCATGCAGGTTTTAAAGGCCCACTGTACTACTTGTAGCTACTTGCTTCCTTTATATAGAAAACAATGCCTAATCAGTGACGATTGGTCCCCCATGATACTCTTTTTCTTATGTTAATTGAGAGTTGAGTTGATGAGATAGCCACCTGTCGGTGACCTTCTGGGTGGTCTAATCCCTCCTCGCCAAACTAGTACAGATGGGCTGTAAGACATCGGAGCATGTCTTGGCCTGTTGCCACTTACCAGTTTCTTCTCATTGAGGACCTGGTCTAGTGTAGGTAGTCCATTATCGGCTGCAGACTTCTCTCCACCAGGGATGGACTGCAGACTTGAAGGCTTGGGCACATTCTCTTCTTCCTGTTGGTAAAATATCATCATCATTTTTATTATCATTATTCGGCAAAGACAAAATCATAAGAGATCAGTAAGATTTGAAATGAGCCACATGGATTCACTATATAAGTATAACCCGAAGATCTTCTTTTCCACTTCACGTGACTTAAAATAAATAAATATCGCAGAATAGCAAGATTTAAAAAAAAAAGGAATTGGAAGTATATTAAAGGGATATAGTTGAGTGTCAAATTTGAAAGAACATAATATTTAAATGACAAAATCATCTTTGTTTGATCAAAATCGGTTCAGAGATGGCTGAAATATAACGATTTCTAATACTTGTGTACCACCACAAATATTAGATATTTTTGAAAAATTTGAAGAAAAAAAATGTTGAAAACCGTTGAAAAATATGAAATAACGCCTTTTACGTCGTATTTCAGCTAATGCCGATGTTGGCTTTTTGGTTTGCAATTTCGTGTTGCTTATATTATACACAATCAGCCGGCTCATGTATTGTTATTTTTAATTAAATCATTAATTAACGGTCACCATGTTTTTTTTAAAGTGGAGCTGAATTGGTATGATCGTATTGGCTAAATTTCACACATTTTGGGGTCTAAAATTACCTTCATAGCAATTTAAGGTTCTAAAAGGGAACTATAAATGTCATAGATAAGAATAAGAGCAATACCCATGCACTTTGAAGGCATTTGCGGTCTGAAAACAGAACTCAACTATCCCTTTAAATAAGAGAAAAAGAAAGAGAAAACAATGTCGCATTATGTTCATGTCTCCAAAATTTTCCTTTTAAAATACAGGATTCAGATGAAAAGACTTGGTTGTCTGCTTGCTACATGACAAGGATCTATTTCACACTTTCAAAACTAGTGACTGTCTCCTTTTAAGTTTAAATTGGACATATACCTATGATAAATTCAGTTGGACTTATCTGTTTGCTCTAATCCTTGACAAACTTACCAGTTTATGAGTTCAATTTTAACATTAAAAATCCACCTTCTGTACATGTTGGTGGGAAATATTAATACAACTAAAGATTTGTTTGGACCATCTTCAAGTTCAAGCTACCTTTAATTTCAATCCACGGTACTAAAGATGGTGTAGCATGACGAGAGTGTCTCTCCCGTGGCCTGACCCGGGCCAATCGGGTATAATACCACTACGGAATACGCTACTGCAGTATTCATGTGCGTGAAACATACGCAAAACCAAAGCGTGAGGAGAACTTTGGTCTGATAGTTCATTCATTTACGTGCAGTTGTCCAAAAGAAGTCGCAGATGGCGTTAACCAGTATTTGCCATGCTACACCCCATTCAACGGGATACCAACCTTTTTCTTGAACATTTGAATGTTAGTCGTCATCTGGTCCTTCTGCTTCTTCTTGGCCTTGTACGTCTTATTACGGTGGTAGCTGCACATCCACGGACCCTTGCGCCGCTTCCCCGACACCACCAGCATCTCCTGGCAGTTGTCCATGCTGCACTTCTTGCAGCGCATCAGGTCCAGAGACTGGTTGCTGGAGCTGGTGCTTGCCTCGCTCGGCGCAGGAGAGGGGGCGCGCAGACCCCCCACTATCGCTGCTGGACTGTAGTCCTACATGTATAATAACAATAACAATAATAGTTTGTTCTTATATATAGCAGGCCCTCTCAAAGCGCTTTACAGCCTTTCAACCTTTCACTTTCAAAGTCACTCTTTAGTTTACGAACATTGTAATTAATGTATTCTTTCCTGTAGGAGTGAATTAATTGACACAGCATTCGTTGTTAGAGCTCTTAACCGCTGGAGGTTACACATGCATTGCTTTCCTTTAAATATAGCTTTATATTGATACGATATCTTAGTCTGAGTGGCTAAGCAGTGATTTGTTCTACATTATACACAGTCAAGAAAACTATGTAAGATATTCTAAATTACCTATTCTTTTTTAATTCTATCTATTTATGGATATATATACAGTCAAACCTGTCTATAGCGACCGCCCAGCGACCGGGACAACAAAAGGTTCCTTTAGTACATGATTCAATGAGAAACCATTTTCAAGGGAAACAACAAATGTGGCCTTTGTAAACAGGTGGTCACTAAAGCAGGTTTGACTGTGGTAAGTTTGAAAAAGCTAGGATATCCCTGTACAGGCATTTCTTGTTTGGTCTACTCATGATTTTGGTCCTTATCTATTCTAATTCAGAGTGCAGAGTGCATTGCCATGTTCTTTACTTTTGATCAATCGGCCATCGTTTCATGTTCAAGTTGTACTATGGCTTCCTGAGTGAGCTGTCAAAGCAATTAGAGCATCAAGGTCATAAACTGTTGCCGTAGTGCAGACAAAATATAAATGTGACAAGGACAGGTGTCAAACAGTAAAAGTACAATGACCCTGTAAAATGTAAAAATGACTCAAGAATTTGTCAGTTATTCCAACAATGTTCATCACCTTGTTTCTATAAATATTCTTATAATGGTCCCTTAATTGTAAGAAATCATTGTGAAACAAATTACAAGGGATCCCAGAAAACAAAATTGTTAAAGATGTACATTTTTGTACATGATGATAAACTTAAATACCTGATGACTCCTCAATTGAACTTTATATATATATATAAATAAACAAAGTTGACAAACGGAACAATTGACCAACTTGAGATTGTGATTTTAGTGAAAGAAAGAAAGGAGAGTAGAGTAGAGGTGTTCAAATAGTTACCCCTTGTTTGCCAACAACAGTGACATTCCCACTGCTGATGCTAGTAGTGGTTGGAGATCGAGCCATGCTGAACTGCTGGGCTTTAAACCTGGTTGGACTCTCAAGGACCAGACCTCCACGTGTCAAAGACAGAACCTGGCTGGGCTGGGATCTCTTTGGACTCTTGAAGGACTAAGCTTTCATGTATCAAGGACTGAGCCTAGATGGGCTGTATCTGTTTGGTCTCTCAGAGACTAGACCTTCATGTACCAAACCAAAGACTGGATCCAGATAGGCTCATCATGTATCTGGGACTGGACCTAGATGGGCCTCCAAATGCTTCTGACCTGTAATGACATGTGATTGCACAGCTGTAGTAGGTCATGAATGTCTCTAATACTGTATCCTGCTGTGCATTAGTACATGTAGTAACAGTTGGATTAATGTGATAGAAAAGGTGCTAGATTTGCATTGTAGAGCTTTACAAGGTACTTCCTAGGAAGACCTTTGCTTGAACTTTTCTATAAATTATGTAAAATCATGTAGATTACAAAGCATTCGGATTCAGATGCAGATTACGATAAATTAGCATGGAATTTATAAAAGGAGAGATGGAATACAATACCAGTAGGAGGAGAGAACAAAGGAAAATGAGAACACAAGAGACAATGAAAAGAAGAAATGCACTTATTATTCTTGTCAGTAGGCCTATAAATATAGAGAAGTTCAAAAGAGTTATGTACATCTTAGTAATAAATAACTACATCTAGAATGACATGAAATTATTTATTGCATCAATATAATCCACAATTATATACTCTGTGACATATCATCAATACAGTCATGTACATAATTAGTTTTCAGTTGCTCCACCATGCATAACAAAGTTTATTTAAACACAATTCATATCAAAACATGTACCATTAAGTATTTGATTAAGTTAGATATCATGTTTCAGTTATGAATATTGATAATAGCATGCATGGGTTACATGTATGTTATAATACTCACTGCATGAAAATGATATTCAGTTCTTATTATCCAAAGAAATGCGGACAATTAAATTTAATTTTTACAAGTATTTTGTCCAACATTGGGAGTTGTATTTTACTGCCATTTAGGTAAACAATTGTCACTAAAGTGCCAATTGTGAGTGAATTTTGGTGAGTTTTGAACAGTGGTGTTGAAGAGTTTTGAGAATCAATACATGGTGTCTTAAAACTCATAGAAGCATTACTATAATTTGTGTGTACAGTAATAAAAAGATTTACTTCAAAAATACTTTGAAGAATATAATCGGAAATCTACTAGGGCTGTGAGTTAGTGCGTAATTTCCTCTACGTGTTCACGTCCAGTTTATCTGTGATTGTACACAGTTATGACATTTACCAAAAACAAAAGCAGTATTTTAGCCATGTAAGACCAGTGCTGCAATGGTTCGCAGTATTATCTTTTATGTAGTAAAACAAACGGTCAATGGAAACCAGCGCACAATGCTGAATCGACAACAACATGGGATGAATTGGGTAAGGACGAGGAATCACCCTTTTTCTCATCAAAGAGTTCTTCAAATTATAATTTTAATTCTCAAATGATTGAACGGATGACCAGAGAAGTCAAAATTGTAATTACTGGTACTACTTCTTTACATTTTGAAAAAATGTGACCTAGTCCGCTGTTTGAATTGTTTCCTATGCAGGCTCTGGAGCTCCGAAGCTCCCTGGTTTTAGATGTGTCTGTATATTATGTAATAGGTCTATTACGTATTGGTATCGGTATCCTGCACGCGCTCCCATTGGCCGATCCGCTCGAGCGGATCGGCCAATGGGAGCGCGTGCAGGATCAAATGGGCGATTAATTACATGTACGTACACATTTTAAATGTTTCATTTACACCACTCTTCATGCAAGCAAATTCGTGCCAATTAAGGCTGATATCAGCATCAATATCATATTTCATATTATCACCAAGGCAAGGGCCATAGGCATAGTCCTAACAATAAGGCTTAAACCAAGGCTACTCTAGAAGTAGACCGAAAGCTTCAGTCTCTATAATCGTCGGTTGTTCCACTGAGACTACGTCTGGCTCCACTAGACCTCGGTTATAGGGACTGAATGACTGCCTATGCCATCGTATGTTGAAGATATCACGGCTAGATTTTAGCCGTTAGGCCCCTCCCACAAACATGACAAACTTGCCACGGCCGTATTGTTATGCCCCCAAAATCCCCCAAAATGTAATTTTACCTCGTGCATGTCCAATTTTAAATTAGGCCTAGGCTATAATACATCGGTTCCACTTACCTAACTTGCTTGAAATAATCCGTTTAATGGTCCCTTTTAAGGAAATTATGGGTCAAAATCGACATCCATGTTGAAAATCTTGCAAGCCGTGTTAAACTCTCGCTGCCGTCAATCTCATCCCTTTTAGTCTACGCCGAAGGCAAAATGATTATGAAGGAAAAAACTGTGATAACGCCATTACGAACGTGTAGATGCATGGCGCACAGTTTTTCCTTCATAATCATTTTGCCTTCGGCGTAGACTAGAAGGGATGAGATTGACGGCAGCGAGAGTTTAACACGGCTTGCAAGATTTTCAACATGGATGTCGATTTTGACCCATAATTTCCTTAAAAGGGACCATTAAACGGATTATTTCAAGCAAGTTAGTAAGTGGAACCGATGTATTATAGCCTAGGCCTAATTTAAAATTGGACATGCACGAGGTAAAATGACATTTTGGGGGATTTTGGGGGCATAACAATACGGCCGTGGCAAGTTTGTCATGTTTGTGGGAGGGGCCTAACGGCTAAAATCTAGCCGTGATATCTTCAACATACGATGGCATAGGCAGTCATTCAGTCCCTATAACCGAGGTCTAGTGGAGCCAGACGTAGTCTCAGTGGAACAACCGACGATTATAGAGACTGAAGCTTTCGGTCTACTCTAGAAGTAGAACCCATTTTACATCACATGAATCTCAGTTAGTGGGACCGAAATCAGATCTGAAGTGTAAACACTACAGTAATGTTCATAATTCTGCCACACCATCCATTCTTTCTGGTATTGTAAAATCTATTTTATCCCGGAAATATTCAATGAAGACGCTGATTAGTTATAAGGAAATTCTCACCTGCACAAGCAATAAAGTCTGGAGCAGCTGGGCTGAATGACAGTTTAAATGGACAAAAAGACTTGAGTCTGACTTGAGAGAAATTTGATTCTTAGTCTATTTTCAGTAAAAAAGAAAAGAAGAAAATTGTATTTGCCTGTTTCATTTAAATCATTTTTATATCATGAATGAATTGAAATATTTCTGAATCATAAAATATTTGATAAAAGTATCAAACGTGAGATTTTTCATTCCTGGTAAAGCAACAATTAGTTTCAACTGAAGATTTATAATATTTACAAATTGAAGACGAATAGAATAAGGCCAAATTTGGCGGAGAGCTACAGTAGGCTAGGCTATAACGGCTGCGAATGACAACGTATTTGTATTCTAATGCGGGCGGAATCGTCACTGCGACTGCGAATTTGCGGATGAGAGAGGAAAATTGATGAACAATTATTTCGAAATCTAAGGCACATTGCGCAAGGAAAGACTATTCAATATTTATCGACTGAGTATTGCTCTCCTGCAATTTCCATAGTTCTCTTATTGACGTGTTTTAAACGTTATTTCTTCAAAAAACATTTACCAAAAAGACGCATACAAACTGAAGTTGGAAGCAAGACCACCGAGACCGATCATCGGATCAGACCGGGGCATTTGAGCGGCATCTCTGGAGCGAGGAGTGGTGGCAACAAGGCCAGGCGAACAGTTCCATCCACCGGGCGCAGTTAGGTGAGAAGGTTTCGTTGTTTCGTTGCAAATGATACCACCTTTTTGGCCTTATAACAAGTAGACTAGAGAGTAGCTACTTCCTTTACTTAAGTGATCGATAATCAAATTTATTATCAGTGTGAAGAATGAATAGTGATGGACCTGACTAGGATTGAAAAATTATTTAAAGGGAAAGAAGAATGCAAAAAATCCAAAACTAACACTAACATTAAACACTACACACAATCACACATAGGAGCATCACTATCCTGGCTGTGTAGTAAAAGCTGTGCTTTTGATTCTCAACATTTCAAACACCACTGTACAAAATTCAACTGATTTCACTCAAAATCGGTACTTTAGTGACAATTGATGACACCTAAATAGCAGTAAAATACATCTTTTTCAACTTACTTATGTTAAAAAGAATAATTTGAAAATTAAAATTGCAAGTCTAGTGTCAAACTTTGCTTACAGCTGCACCGACATGATTGTGTACAGTCTATGCGATATTGTGTGGTGTGTGTATCTGTGTATAGACTTCTAGGTCCCTGCCTCACAGCATGTATGCAGTGCTAGAGGTCAATACGCATTTAGCATTGACTCTCTATGGTTTGCTGGAGTGCACACAATATGGTGGTGTGACCATAGTTCACGCTAACTCCAGAGTGTATGAAAACGATTCAAACAGCGGGTTGGGTCACATTTTTTCGCAATGTTAGGTTGAAGTAGTCTAGTAATTAGAATTTTGACTTGCATTGTTTGTTGACTCCTCTGTCTGGGCATCTTTCCAACCATTTGAAATTATATTTTGGAGAAGTCTTTGATGGGAGAAAGGGTGATTCTTCGTCCTAACCCGATGATTTATCCATGTTGTATCGTCGGTTCAACATGGCGAAGAGAAAGTACCATGTGCAGATGCGGCGCAGCAAATATGAATATTCATGCTATAGGGCGCTGTTCGCTCAAAATTGCTGAATATGCATGATCAAAGAAAAAGAGCCCTTCTCAACCTGTGCATATTCGACAATTTCGAGCGAACTGCTAACAATGTAGGCACACATTTTTTCTCCTCTGTCATTATAATCCAAAATGGCGGCTCACATGTTTTGCCTTCTCTCTTAGACTAATATAATCCATTTCAAAGTCATGAAAAGGCACTTAATATCAACAAACATGGTCTACATGTACATCAACTCCAAATGTAAAAATAATCCCTTATTTTTTTTTTCCTTTTTTTTATAGTATTTTTCGCTCCAATCTTCCAATCTAATCAAAGCCCCAACTTGCATCTCAGTTGATCTACTACAGCAATTTTTCTGGGGCTTTTTTTCCCCTTCAAATCAGCAAAAAATTGTCCCCAGAAGAGCATATTTGGGGGGTATCTTCTATCTAATGTCCCATAGGACATTCACCGAAGCAGGGATAAATTTGTTCAGAGCCTTGCATACCTTTGCACATCTTTAGAGGAGACCAGTAAACTGGGTTTTAAAAATGATTGATAATAAGCGGAGGGCCAAAGTCAAATATCATTGTTATTGCTTATTTTTTTAGTTGGTTGCAAGTTGCAACTACCACACAAACTAAGCCCACCTTGTTCATTTAAGAGAATTTATCAGAATACACAATATTTCAGAGGCGTTTTTTAAAATAATTGTAGCGAGCACCACTAAATTGGAGAGGAAGTCCAAAAAGTGCCCTTTTTCACAAAAAATAATGTTTTGTAAATATTATTTTAAGAAAACATTGAACCACCGTGAGATTGGTGTCATATCAAAGATAATTGAATTATCTACATGTTGATATTCATTTTAATGGAATTGAGATTAATTAATTTCAAGTAAAAAGCATGATTACCCCCCTCCCCCCCCAAAAAAAAAATGAAATTGGATTTTCATCAAATCCCAAACTCCTTTTAAAAATCTTCACCTTGCAAACAAGTGCTACTCCAGTGAAAAAAATACACCGGGGCTCAGGGCGAAATAGCCCCTGGAATGCCCAAAAGAGCCCCCGAAAATCAGAAAAGAGCCCTGTAAATTTGCATAGAGTTCAATGCAAAACAAAGTTTAGAATGTTATTTTCATGCAGGAAAGCTTGAAAAGGAGCCCCCGAAAAAGAAATATTAATTTTTTCCCTGTGCTACTCTATTTGCAAACAAGTTCTATCCTTCAGTTGTGTATTCCGAACCCTCTGATCTTTTAAATGAATAGCTTGCTTTTGAGGTACACTGTAAGTTTAGGACTTTAGACTGACTGTAAAAGCATTCAACTTTCATCTGAAAAAAGGGAGGTCTCCAATATTAGATACTTCAGGATTTATCACAATGGTTAGACCAACTCATTATGTTAATCCCTCAATGACTTTGAATACAATGTGAGGGCTTCATTCATTCACCTTCTGTATAAAGAAGACTGGGCAGTGAACCACTGACCCCAAACAGCTGTCAGACTCTTGTTAGTCACTTCAAATTGGGTGATGAAATTACACACAATATTAATTTAATACCAAAACCGAGGCCAGAACAAGTTGTCAATGACTGATTACCAATCAAAATGAAATTTGAGTGTTTAAAGTTGAACATTTGTGGCAATTAAACAACATCTTGCGTGTGAACACAAAGACCAGTGACAATATTTACCATTCACAACCTACTAGTATTACATCTCACCTCCAAAAAGGCAATCAAAATCCTATGGCCTCTAAGGAAAGACTAAGAAAGAGGTTTTCAGAGCTTTATTGCAAAGTTTTCCACAGAGGAAGGAGACACCATAACACATGGATGATGTACCCCTTTACAAAACACATAACGGTACACCACTAGATCTGTGATACTGGCACTACCACACAGTCCAACAATTTCAAGAGTAGCATAAATTATCTCCTTTAACCTGAATTATTATTAACCTGAATCGGCCAACGATTGGCCCCCGATCTGATGACTGGTTACACTTACAGGATTATCTTTAAGGGTCTGACATCTCATTGATCATTAAATCAGCAATGAAAGGACAAAGGACATACAAATGGTAATTTCTGAAGCACATACATATGAGGAAACAAAAATTGGGGTGGGGTGGGTTAGAGTAATTTTTATGTTCTGGGACCATTTCACAAAGCCTTTTTCAATGACAAATGACTAAAATCAGTGACAAATCTGCTGATAACCAATCAGAAGCAAGGATTTTAGTAGCTTATAACAATAACTGTCATTTATCACTGATGACAAGTTTTGTGAAACACCCCCTTGATATCACATTACATAATGGTGACAAGCGTTTTAATGGTAATACAATGTAAGAAGGGTCAGTCCATATTATCTGTGTATCACGATGTGCAATGTACATTGTACCTCAGCATGTCATAGAGGTTTACTGTTACTTATAATGTTGTCATTTCAATGCTAATTGACAGAGTCAAGATATTAGCCTAATTCCCTGACTATAATTGAATTTTCAGCAAGTGCTAGGCTTATGAGTCAACTGTTGAAATGCATGGAGAGCCAGCAGTGAGTCGAGGCTTCGAAGGGAGAAGGGAGATGGAATGGCTGTACGTGATGTTAGATGTAGGATATCTTTATTGCTTCAGAGGCATGATTTGTTCTGTCTCTGTCCTGTGATGAAACAGGAAGGATGGTTTTAAAGCAGGATTGCACTACTTGTAGCTACTTGCGCCCTCTATATAGCCAACAATGCCTAAGCGGTACCCATTGATCCTCCATGGTCCCCCTTTTTTAATGTTAATTGAGAGCTGACTTTATGAGATGATGAGGGCGGTCTAATCCCTCCTGGACAAACTAGTGCAGGCTTCAAAGGTAGACACAAGTTTTGGATTTTGGTGCCCTTGCACACACACTTAAAACAAAAAAAAACAGTACTGAAAGTATACTGTATGTATTCTCTCATCCACGCATGCTGGAAGCCACCCACGTGTATAATTCAGCTCACTTAATTACCCTAGTCCGTGCCGACAGAAAGAGTTTGTAAGGAAATGCTTAACTGAATATTGCTATAATTATGTGGTCAGTGAACTGTTCCTTGATTCTTTTGTACCAGAAATTGACAATCTCTGCAAGGGGACAAAATCTTTGTGAATCTGGTTTGGATGGCTCAACACTAACAGGCACATACTGTAGGACGCACAGGGGCCCAAAATCCAAGTCCGCACCCCAATGATTTTGAAATTTTTATACAGGACTCATGCAAACAGGCTGTAAAAAGTTCATTCAGGACTCCTTCTTAGAAAGATTATGTGGAACCCTGCTGCTCGTGAAAAAGAGTGGTGTAATTGTTTTCAACTTTCGAGTGACCTGGTCAAAATTCTTGTTCTGGTCTGATCCATTATTAGGCTGGAAGTTCTTTCGCAGGGGTAAAGAAAATACCACCATTTCCCCTAAAAGTGAATGCACTGAACAATGGTATTTCAAAGGTCAGATCCCTACGAAGCATTGTGTCAATATTATGCTTAAATCTTATTGATTATACGTCTGCGGCCACATTTGCATTGCCAACATTACTCCTCCCTTAGAAAACCAGGATCTATATTTAATTGGATTTTTCAAGGAATGTGTATAAATGATGTTTAATGTAAATGTACTTTGTAAATGAAAATATCCCTTCTGATTTAGCCTTGGTTTTAGCCACGGTATTAAAGGCATTTTGACTGAGAGGTTTAGTTATATGTTTTACCACGTTTCAGTTGATGTAACTGTGAGTGTGAAGCTTTACTTTAACTTCAAGCTGTAATATTACAGGTTGTAATCAGACAAAAATTCAGTACAAGCTTTTAGCCAGTAGGAGGTATGGGCATCCAAAAGATGCCCAATTATTGAGGAAGATGTCCTGTAATCCAGTTTTAAATCCACATCAATTAATGGGCACCCTTTTTACACCCTATTTGGACATTCAATTGTGAATTTCTGGCTCAAAGCCTGATGTACCTGTATACTACACATTACCTCTTCCCCATCCAAAAATGATTTTCTTATAAAAGGGCACTTTACCGCCCCACCCCCTCTCTCTCTCTCTCTCTCTCTCTCTCTTTCTCTTTCTCTCTCTTTCTCTTTCTCAGTCCCCAGACCGTATCCCTTTATTGCCTTCTCTCTCTTTCTGTGTCTCTGTAATTCAGGCAACCAACGTGCATTGTGGATGTGGGAGGAATTAATCAATACCATTCAATGATCTACATTTATTAATAGGATTGAGGCTAATTTTATTCACTGTGGAAATAATTAGGGCCATTATGCTTTAATTCATGCCTTTTGTGATAGACAGACTGCCCTGTACAGTATCTGATTTTCTCATTCCCTCTTTTTTAACGAGAACATTTGTAGGCCAATATTTTGTGTTACAACCTGATTTAGCTTGCATTTGATCTCATTAAAAAGCTTTGGTCAAAGTCATGCATTGTTTTAATACAATTGTTATTTTTGTTTGCAGTGAGCCTAATATACACATGTAAATAATGTACATTTATTGAGAATAGTGACCTAAAGCTGGAGCCATTAATCAAGATTTAAATCCTTGTCAGATCTGGGCCATGTATTATAAAGCCTTTTGATTGATCATAAGGTTAATATTTATTGTCAGTCTATGGCTCATTGTGTATTGATCAAACTTAAGATCAATCAAAACTCTTCAATAATACACGGCCCTGAGCTGAGCTGAGCTGTTATAGGGCGCTAAAGTGTCGAAGGAATTTCTTCTTACTGGGTACCAATATGCCTCACATGGGTGGAGAGTAGCAAATGTAGATTAACGTCTTGCCAAAGGACGTGGGTGTTGGGCTGGGATCTGAACCCCGTACCTTGTGATCTACAGTTCGGCGACTTATCCAATAGACCACAACATCTCATTCAATAAGGTCCTGGTGTACACAGAACTCTCTATTTTGCCATGTTCCTCAGAGAAAAGGTTAATGTGGAGCCGGACAGGACACCACTGCATACATTTTGTACATGTTCATGTACATGCAGGCCTACTCTTTGGCAATGCAGTACTAGTGGCATATGGCAATCAATTCTTAATGCTATATTGAAAGCTTTTAATGCAGGATGACGTAGATGTCTAGGGTAATGCCATTTTAATGTAATGTTTGCACATTTTCAATTATACATTTTCAATTATACATTCACAGCTAACACAATGTGTTGGTTACATCAATATTAGAATGTGTTACTACTTACTACATGGAGTTATGATTGATTGACAGCAGCAAGTACTAGCCATTTGGTTGTTGTTAAACACAAAACACATTATCTGTTTCAAGCCAGAAGGGCTTTAACTCATCATTTTGCATTGACCTGATTCCCTTCTTGCCCTCAGCAGACAACTTGTAGAGGTGTTGTGGTCCAGTGGATAAGTCTCCGGAGTCTGGACTGTAAATCATAAGGTATGGGGTTCAAATCCATGACCCAGCAGGCCAGCACTAATATCCTTTGGCAAGACATTAATCTATTTTAAAGGAGTTACATGCTCGACTTTCAGATACACCTGCATTATCATGGAGGTGTGTCCCAACAAAATTGTTGGCCGAGTAATCCTTTTGAGACAACACAATATTATTGGTATTATAGATTTGGTAACCATTTAATGAACTTGTCATTATGGTTATTTTCAGGTGGGACTGGCCCTTTGATCACATAATACAGATAAACATTAAACAAATTATTTTGACACTCCTAGACAGGAATTCCCTTCAACTTTTGATAGCACCCATAATCTGTTGTTGGCCTAGATTCCTATTTGTAGTAGGAACTGTCAAATACTTCCTGTATTTGTACCCAAAGGATCTTTAATATCCTATTAAGAAACACTTGGTTGTACTGTACATAATAGACATCACATACAAACAATGATACAAAAGTGCATATTTATTTTTGAGAGCTATTTTTGTTGTTGAAGGACAAATAGTAGAGTAGAAAACCCCATCATATTAATGTTACACAGGCTTTATATGCCTGCGCCGGTTCAATTAATTAAGATTAGTAAACACGGAGATCCATTAAAATACATAAGTCTGAAACATATATTTTGTGCCAAAGATTCCAAAGAGGTATTTATTAATATTCAGTGTCGAAGGTACACCGATAATAAACTCCCAGTGTGACAACTGGCATTTCAATTTCAAACAAACAATTCTTACAAAAACAGCTACATGCAAAGCTTTACACTGTGTGGTACAGGTATACAATAAATGATAGAAAAGGAACAAGGTAAACTACACTGTACAGTAGAAAAAAATATCAATGAATAGAAGAAAAGAATAGATGTTCGTATAAAGTACAAATGATAAAACACGAGTCGTTCGTCAATAAGCACTAAATACATCGGTCAGGCGGAGAGCGTTGCCTGCACAACGACAGCAGTCCCAACTCTTGTCCCGAGGGAAATGGAACTGGAACCATGGTGGACCCATGGTGGAACGCTGTTAAGAAACAAAATCAAGGCAGGTCTTAAAAAGCTGAGACATAGTAACTTCTGGGGGAAGATACATCACACGTCTATCTGCCTTGAAGTCTAAACTTGCTCTCCTACTTAATCAAGTAAGAATTCTTCTTTATATGGAACACAGTAATTCAACAAAAGTATTTATCGTCTTACAAGTAGTTATTGGGCTATCACTAAACTATCTAATCAAAAGTATTTTACAATGACTGAAATAACTATAAATATGTCTGGCTTGTGAAAAGTAGTATCTTAATCCATACACAGTCACAACCATCTTGTATCAAAGGTCAATGGATAAACACATTAAAATATAATAAAATGAGTTTCCAACGCAAGGAGAATCACACTAAACAATATCATACAATTAATTCAAATTGTATGAGGAACTTGTGATATCTCTATAATCTACTAGTTAAGAATAAGACATGAATATACTTTTAGGAAGGTGAGTGTTCGCTTACCTGTTAAGAAACAAAATCAAGGCAGGTCTTAAAAAGCTGAGACATAGTAACTTCTGGGGGAAGATACATCACACGTCTATCTGCCTTGAAGTCTAAACTTGCTCTCAACGAGAAAGCCAATCTTCCTCCCAAACCAGGCAAACAACCCCACTATTCCCTATCCCTAAGACAAAGGGCGCGTTCATGCTTGATTTTGAAGGTAGAATGAGCGATCTGAAACGCTCATCGTAAACGCTCATCGTGATCGCAGTTCCACGATGTACTGTTCATGCTTACTTCTCTGGCTCATCCAGGCAATTCTCCTTGTGTGGCCTTGTGTGACCTTCACTGTGCATGCTACGTAGACCCACTAGAGGTCAGTGCGTTGACCCCATTTAAACGCGTTTACAAATTGTAAACGCATCTTTTTGTGAGTTTATGATCGGCGTTCGTGATCGCCGTTTTTCGGTGATTCTACAAAAGTAAGCTAAGACGCAACCGTGTTTTAAACTAAACGCGTAACAGATGCCTGATTCTGGCCAGAAAAAGTGAAGCATGAACACGCCCTAAGGGGTACCAGCAAATGTATCCACTGGTCATTCATGAATTATGTACTCTACGAATAAAGGAAGTGGTCTGGGTTTAAAACATAAACAAGGCCTATAGGACAGGGGTCTCTTTGTTCCCTTAACCAGTGGCATATACCAGCTAGGTGGTCTTAATAGAAACATAGTTTAAAGGTACAATTTAAATAGGGGTTCAACAATTTAAATTAATATAAGCTTACTCAAAAATAGAATATAGGTTTACTCAAAAAAATAGAATATACCTTAATAAACAGGGTCTGACATTAAAAAAGAATCTTATGATTTTCTTGACTGCGTATTATTAAGACAATGGACATGTATGTACAGCGTACATACTATTACACATTTACAATGGGAAGGGACACAGTGATCTGGAAATATATATACATGTATTGTAAAGTACAGCTAGTCTCACGTTCGTACATGTAGACCATTTTCTTCACGCCTACATGTTAGAGTATATATCTATATTTTTGTTTAATATTTTGTTTTTGGGGTAAATGTAGTGTTTGTATTGATGATAACTCTAAAATCATTAATTTTCATAACTGGAGGAATATTTAGAGGTATTCTGTGGCAGTGTCACTCTTCCACCCTGATATTAAGTTGGTTGATTAAAATATCAATACCTGATTCCTAACAGATGACATGTTCTCGCTTCCATCACCATTCAACTGATTTTCATCATGCAATTTCAATAGTTGATCCATTCCTTTAAATTGTGAATCCAAGCTTCGTCTGACCTACTAGCTTTCCTCTGTGGATGCAATCCCATTTCCTCACTGTTTGCTTGAGACTTCTTCCTTTCCTTTTCGTTGGCGTCATCCACTTATGTGATGATTTATGTCCTTGTATCTCCAAGAAAGCTTTATCTGAAATTCTCTACTCCTCTCCCTACGTTATCTACCATGCTGTGTTCCATCTTTCTCTTTCTTTCTGGCTCTCTTTCACTCTCTCTCTCTCTCTCTCTCCTGTTTTTAAACCTCTCTCTCCTTTTTGTATCTCTCTCTCTTCCCTTCCCCTCTCATCTGTCTACTTTCTCTCTTTCTCTCTCTCTTTTCCTGTCTTTTTTCTCTCCTCCCTCCCCTTCCCCTCTCTCCCCTTCCCCTCCCTATGCCCTCCCCCTCCCTCTGCCCTCCCTCTCGCCTTCCCCTCATTCCTTTTCCTCCCTCCCCTCCCTCCCCTTCCTCCCCTTCTCCCCTTCTCCCTTCCTCCCCTCCTCCCTTCTTCCCCTTCCCCTTTTCCCTTCTCCCCTTCTCTCTTCTTCTCCTTCCCTGCCTCCCTGCATCTCTCCCTCTCCCCTTCCCCTCCCCCTCTCTCCCCTTCCTCCCCTTCCCTTCTCTCCCCTCCCCCTCCTTCACCTCCCTCTCCCCCCCTCCTCCCTCTCTCCCTCTCTCCCTCTATCCCCAAGCACTTCCCCTTTCTCTTCCACTCATTTACCAAAACTGCCCATGCTCATGTTACTACATTATGTGTGCTCATAAAGATTCCATTTAAATATTCCATCCACTAAATTTAATGTCTTTGTATCGTACTCGAGGACATGTCCTATACCAGTCATTTTGATGATTTAAGTATAGAAATCAGTCAATAGATAACCTTAGTGTATGATTAATATTTAGTCTGTTACACCGACAAGTATTTTTACCCTGCTACTAACTTTGATCTTCTTTAAAGATGAATAGATCTTAATGATATTTTTAAGCAACTATCTGTCACAAGTGCATTTTGATGGATAATGAAATTAGAGAATGATATTGAGCTTAGCTATATCATTAACAAGTTGTAGCAGTAGCCAGTTTCTGTTTGTTGATTCTCAACTACAGCTGAATCAATACCAGACCCTGTTTAAATAGACCATTTTCATAATATATTCAAATTTATGTATGTTTACCTAGCAACGTACCAGATGACATTCACCTGTTACAAATATTTGTAATTCTATACTCAGAATGCAAATCGAATACGTTAGTTGCTGCTAGGTTGGACAAACATGGCCTGCCCTACCTAGTAACAAGTAACACATATAGTTTGTAAGGCAACATCCTATTGACACAATGGAAAATTTAAAATCTAGAATTTAAAAACCAACCTTTGGAGTGTGGTTTTTTAAAAGTACCTGCATAAACATAACAATTTTTTTTTGCAGTGTAAGTGCTCAAGATAAAAATTATGATGAATAATTCTGTTTTTCAATTATGTGATTCTCCTTGCTTTTGTTCTAACATGTACAGTACATTGCATATCAGGGACAAGTGGTATAAATGCACACAACTCATCCAAAAACCACAGAATTATTAAACACAGACATTTTTTTGGTGGTTTTTCCAGTAGTATAAGTGGTAGTTAAACAAAAACCTGGTGGTTTTTCAAATTGGTTTATCTTTAATGAAAATGGACCTTATGTTGATGCTACGGTTATTGTCTCGCCTGCGTAGCAAAAAGCGAGACATAGGCGCCGCTTTTCCAAAAATAACAAAAATTGCTTCTTCTCCCTCATTTCTTGACCGATTTTGATTTGGTTTGCCTTATCTGGTAGAGCTAAATTTGGAACACTAAACTTCTACACAGAATTTTGAGATTTTACTCCCATTGATTAATTATGATAATAATGCAAATTTATTCCAAAAATAATTTAAAAATCACAAAAAATGCTTCTTCTCCTTCATATTTCGACCGATTTTGATTTGGTTTGCTCTATATCGTAGAGCTAACTTTGGTACACTAAAGGTCTACACAGAATTTTGAAATTGTTCTCCATTAATTAATTATGGTAATTTATGCAAATTTATTCCAAAAATAACAAAAATTGCTTCTTCTCCCTCATTTCTTGACCGATTTTGATTTGGTTTGCCTTATCTGGTAGAGCTAAATTTGGAACACTAAACTTCTACACAGAATTTTGAGATTTTGCTCCATTGATTATTTATGGTACTTTATGCAAATGAAATGAAATTATGTCCCTTCCAGGGCATCACATTTTTATTTTTTGACCAGTTCAAAAGTGTACCACGATATTTGTTGTTGCGAGATGCGGATGAGCACTACAATGTACGTCATTGACGTTCTGGTTTATCATATTGAATTGCGTTATGCAGGCGAGACCGCCGAGAGCGTTTCCCTTGTTTTATTGTATACTGGAATTTTCAAAACGAGAAATATATCTTTTATTGAGATTCCTTGAGCAGAGATAAAAACAGTGAAACAAATGATAAAACCTGCTTTAAGTGGCATATCCAATGCTCGTAATGATTAATGATGATTGATATTTTGTGGACATTTATAGGTGCGTAAAATATTCCAATTCACCTCCATATTGCCCATGCAGTATGTATGCTCTCATTAAGAGACTATTCATGAAAAAGCCATCAATTGCCCTTCTTTTACGTAGAGTATGAACACAGTCCCTTTATGTGTATGTCAATTTCATGGTTTGAAAATGGTTGACACTATTTTACAAGGCACACATACTATTTACAATGTACTAGTAATATAAAGAAAACAAATGTTTGTGACAATTTCTCAATATTTTGCTTGCTTATGGCCATATGGAAAAAGAAAATCATACATTTCATACCCATGTGATATGACAATGATTGTTTCTATGCTGTTGTATTTCCAATTATAGATAAATAGTGATTCCAGGACAACATCACCCAACTGTTCAGTTATACATGTACATTGTGTGTGTTTGTAGTCCCTACAACCTCAAATAATATCCAGGTTCCCTTTAAAAAAATATGATTGTTCTGAAGAACAAGGCAACTCCCCAAAGTAAAATCTCACTACTTGGAAGTTACTCAATCAGGCCTTTACTCAATATTTCTGCCTCTGTTTGTTGTACGTCACATGAATTATTAATCAAACTTAAGAGTCTGAATGGACAGACTACCCTTCATATACTCTTGCAGTGGCGTACCTGAATCTCATATCGAGAGATAAAAATGGCTGTTCTGAGAAATTACCAAACAAATGCATAATGAAAGTGAAGAGGATGATAAATTTCCCTCCGGGACAGCTCTTGGATTTAGGGATGAATAGGGAATGACAAGAGGAAAGCTCATGCTCCCTCTCTGCAAGAAGATGCTAATGATATACAGAAATATGGAAGGGTTTGTGTGAGGCTGTGAATACATTGTATAATTGAATAGTGGAAAGAGCTGACTTTAATACGCAAGAATGAAAGAATGGTGTTAAAATGGGATGGTCAGTGGTATAATTGAAAAAATGGCTGAACTAATGGCCATTATGCCTGCAATGCATTTGTGTCATTTTGGTTACAATAATGCTCCCCATTAAGTCATTAAATTTGTTTCACAGGCAATCTGGATTGATATTTGTGTTGGTGTGTATCCATGGTTACCCTTATTACAGTCACTTTAACACATTAAAAAAAAAAATCACAGAAAAAAAATAATTGTGTTTCACTTTAATGTATAAAATCATCCTCAAAAAAACTTTACCCAGCATTATATGGGCCAATGGATGAGGAGTGTGTAGAAAATAATAATACCGGTAATGATAGTTAATCAGTTAACTTCAGGGTTATATTAATAGTGGATTAATAGCTCTTTCTTTGAATTCTTTGGATAGTAAATGAGAAACTATTTATTTCTGATGGAGCGATATCTAGTCTGTAAGAGGGCTGTGTAGCTTTAAAAGGCCTGAACAATTTATGACATTCTTGATAGCAATACTACCCTGGTTGTGCCTGCCTAAGCCTATGATACTGACGTGTACAGTCAGCTCAGAGGGGGGGGGGGGGGGGGGGGGGAACCCTACCAAATGGATCCTAAACATGAGAAGTGGTCTTACGGAGGAGGGTTGATGGCATCCAACCAATTCAGTGAATGAATGAAAGGCAATATGACAGAGCATTTGCTTGATGTTAGACGAGGAGATCTATTTAGGATGATTTATGAAATCGGAGAGCAGGAGGGACAAAAAGGGATGTCTTTTTAAACCAACCATATTTATTTCTTGCGAGCACAGTTCTGTATTTTTAGTGCACTGCAATGTATAGGCAGCCTATTTTTTTGTTTATGTTTCTGTTTTTCTCCTAAGCTTCTTCTCCCTTGGGGCACTACTCAAAATATATTATGAATAGCATATCATTATGGGTCCTCTAAAGAGAAAAGACACTCCCCAGTAATTCATTTTTGAAAATTGAAATTTTAGTCATGTTGTGTGTTGGAACAAATGGGGAAGTTAGCAGCCACTACATCACAGCGACATTGCAGATTCACCCAATTCGAAGAGCCCATACCTACAGTGATTACAACTTTCAACATTTTATAATTTCTAATTTTTTACCTGATTTCATTCAAACTTTCAACAGTATGCTTCTGATTTGATATGCTATCAAGGTCGAATTTCCCTTTTAAGAACACCTCAGAACATAACCGTTATATTAATAATGCCTTGAGCATCATCTTTGGTGGTGGCGTAGGCATAAAGATTCACCGTGCATGTGAAGATATGTTCTTGCAATCAAAGCTTGGAATTGAATTGGACAGGTGGGCTAATACATGGAGTTCTTCTCTGGAGGAGGGAGAGGGAGAGAAAGAGAGAGAGAGAGAGAGAGAGAGAGTTAGAAAGAGATAGAGAGAGAGAGAGAGAGGGGGGAGGGTTGAGAAAGAAATGGAGATAGAGGGTGAGAGAGATAGAAAGAGAGGAAGAGATAGAGGGAGCTACAGGGGGAGAGAGAAAGAGGGAGAGAGAGAGAGAGAAAGAGAGAGAGAGAGAGAGACATAAAGGGAAGGGGATGACCGGATGAAAAGGACAATCAAAGGAGCGAGGGAGAGGGCGAGTAATAATGAGGAGGATGGAAACAGACCCAAGACAAATGCAGAGAAAAGATTCAGTAATAGGAACAGAGACTGAGAAAAGTAGACAGGAGGAGGGAGAGATTTTGAGGAAGAGAGAGGGGGAGACAGATCATCAAATATAAACATAGAAAGAGTGAGAGAGAGAGAGAGAGAGAGAGAGGGACAGAGAGAGAGAGACAGAGAGAGAGAGAGACAGAGAGAGAGAGAGAGAGAGAGTGGAAAGGATACCAGACAAGTCTTATTGGAGACGAGATGTTCTGTGGCAGGTATCCTCTGACATGTGTCTAGCGTCACATGGTGTGGTAATTGAATTACTCATGTTACCGCGGTGACACACACACATCTGACAAGGAACCACACAGAGTTGCTCCGTTGAACTCTTTTATGTTGAACATTATGTACCCTACAAATTCATCTCCTGCGGAAGCCTTTATACTTCCATGTGCACTTAAAGCCCCACTGTACTACTTATAGCTACTTGGGCCCTCTATATAGCAAACAATACCTAATCAGTGCCCATTGGTCCCCCATGATTCCCTTTTTCTTATGTTAATTGAGAGCTGATTTAGTGAGATAATCACCTGTCAGTGACGTTGCAGGGAGGTCTAATCCCCCTGGCCAAACTAGTGCACACAGGCTTTAAAGATCGCATGCTAAGACTTGTATCACGGAAGGTAATATTGAGTTCTTCAAGTGCAAATAGTAATAACAATAATGATATTGATGATGATGATAGATGTCGTGATAACAGCCGACCACCCTTTACAGACACCCACAATGCTGAGCAAACTATCCTGTCAGTTACATGTCCCTATTTAACACCTGGGCAGAGAGTTGCAAATGTGGATTAATGTCTTGCCAAAGGATGGTATTGCGGGGCTTTGAATCGAACCATCAACCCTTTGATTCAGAGTCTAGTCCATAAACCTCTATACCACATCTCTACAAATGTTTTTCAAGGTTTAAAGGGTGAAAGCTGTTCTGCATTGTTTATACCATGCAGTCATTGGATTGTTTAGATAAGTTAAATGTAAACAAAGTTAACAAACGTGTGACAGCTTGCTGAAAATCACAAACATGTACATGTAAATGAAAAATGAAAAAAAGAAAAAAAGAACCCCCTCCCCCACATGACAAATATTCATTTTCTATTCATTGACCAGATTGAACAGCTGGACTGAAATTTTCCTGTTGTTCTTTCCTGTTTATTCATTTATATATATATATTTTTTTTATTCATGTGAAGATGCAGCAGTTTTTTACGTGGTTTCCTGTGTTGTATGTGAATGAAGCTGTATTGAATTTTGAAAGTATATTGTAGATCAAGTTGCCCCCATTTGGCTAAACCCACAGTCAAATACACTTACAACATGTAGTGCAAGATTTGTGAATCCTTTTGACTTGAATGGAATAGAATATAAACATCAGTTTTTCTTCCCCTATTCTTCTCTGAGAGTATCATAGGTGGGATATTGAGCTGTTATTTGGAGAACACTTCATCATACATCATATATTTCCAATAAAGATGGGCGTGCAATGTAAAATATTACAGTACAATGCCCAGAGTTCAAGTGGTTTTTATTACCTGATACTATTAATTGCATTTTGATGATGAGGCAATGTGGTTTGATTATTATCTCACACCAAAGGAATATAAAGGTTGTGCAAACATTTATTATTAGCATTGCCTGCAACTAAACAATGTTACATTGTAACTTATGTACCATATATGGGCAGATTGTGGACCCTCCCACCATGCTCTCAGGCTCCCACCTGATTTCCTCTGAAACTAAATGCCCTGTCCACCTCTACAGGTATGTCTCCATCAGCTCGAGATTGCCAAATAGCTATTTCTGATTTGGAAAATATGCCCAAAGTTACAAATTGCGTCTTCATCAGCTCGAAACTCAAGCTCAAGATATTTTGCTCAGCGTTCACGCATAGTGCGAGTCTTTGGGCTGGTGAAGACGCACCAGACAAATAGCGGGATATTTTGCAAACTAGCCCAAGATATCTTGGGATGAATCTCGACCAAATATCCCGCTACTTGCAACTGCGGACTGATGAAGACGCAAATTAGCTGAATAATTTGCGATCAGGATAGTTAAAATAGCGGATTATTTGGCAATCTCGAGCTGATGAAGACAGGCCTAATGAAACCTTGCTCAGACATGACATGGTTAACAGCCTGTAAAACATTGCAGCAAATTAAATATATTTTAACAATAAATTTGAATTCTGGTCTTGAAATGAAATTGTGAAAGAAACTGAAGCAATTTGGAAAGTTGATTATTTAGTGTAGATATTGGTATGCGTGCATGCCATGAGGATTTGGAATCATCAATTGAATCAGTCTTGATGTAGAGCCCATGCACTGCTCATGGAATCGAGTACATGGGACTACACATGCATGTGGTGTGACTGGTTCAAACACTTCAGCTATTTCTTGTCTCGTGCTTTGAATTATGAGGGCATTTGAAGGGCTATTCTTACCATTGGACATTTCTGTTATGACATATATTTACTTCCAGCTGACAGAAAAAATTGTGAAAGCCCGTAAATTATTTCCCACCTCTTGCCGGAACTCACCCATCTGTATAAATGTGTACGTGTATGTGTACATGATATATGCAGATGGTGGTGAAGAAAAGTAGTTGTCTGCCAGAATTACTTATATATGTATTTGTTATAAGATACATGTATAATAATAATGATAATGATAATGATTAGATCAATTTATATATATAGCAGCTACTATTTTAAATTAACTCTTTTGCACTTATTTAGTTTCCATGCTTAGGCTACCATAGCTGGGGCCATCCAAAAGCATAACAAGAGATGATTTAATGTTTTATGTCATCATAAGGACCATCTTTGAACTAAAGCAGGAACATTTTACCTATTTTTTAGCATTCTCTATAGCCCCAGGACTAATATGGCGGCTTAATACTTCCATGTTCAGCTCTCAAAATCGCTGTATGCAGAAAAGCAAAGCGCGCAACACAGACATGCGTTTCTCATTTTATTTGCGGCGGCGGCGGTAGTTTATGAAGCGGTGTGCCTTATCGCATGTGAACGAGGTTCGTTTAGCTTGTGCTATGATAATGAGACATCAGGATTCTCCATTGTTTTGATGGAAAGGAAATTAGGATTAGGTCATTCTCAGTATGAGGTATGATGAGCAGAGCAAGGTTACGGGACAATACTTAGCATGTCCTCCCGTACTCTGATTCTTGCTCCAGTCTACCTTAATTCACCTACCTTTTGTAGTTATCTTAAAGGGGAAGTTAAGTTGGTTTCAATAGAAGCAGAAAAATGAGAGAAAAGGGTCAGTGAAAACTTGAGCAAAAAGTTTAAAAAAAGAAGAAAGGGATTTCTTGAAGGTGCAATCGATCATACACATATTGGCAACTCTTACGAGGTCTCCTTCCATTTTTCCTGTACTACAAAACTTCACAAATTTGTATTTCCCCTTTAGAAAATTTCGTTTTCAATCATAAATTATAGTATAATTATAGTTAAAACATTATGCTGACGATTTTTGCAGTGCATGTGTTTTACATGAAAATTTACTTGATTTCTTTCATTTAATTTGCCTTTGGTAATTTTCAAATTATAAAATTATTCCTCGATACAAATAGATTATATAATGTGATAATTGTATTTGTATGTTGTCATATACATAAGTCACACACATTTCTTTAGTTTAAATGATTTATTAATTAGGTCCTAATGCTCTATTAAGACTTAAATTAGAACTTAATAGTACTTTTGATGCAAATATACATAGTCATTCATACTAGTCATTATTCAAACTCATAAGTACATGAGGTGAATTTCAATGGCACTTTGGATGTAAAGACATGTACAGTGTACCTCTTCCAGATTTTTATTACAGTGGTACCAGTAGTTTTCTTTAAGAAATTCCATGAACTTGAATTGAGAAATCGGATGTCGAATCTCTCGTAAGGTGTGGACTAGAAAGTGGATTAATGATTAACTTAGAATGTGAGGGAAGCACACACATGGTATGTTGAGTGCATGACAGTGATTGATGTAGTAGGAATCTGGAATTAGGTATGATACCCGTATTCTGAGATCGTAAATTATTGAATACCACCACATCGACAAACCAGGAGGAAACGAGGCCCATTCACATTGCAGAAAAAACAATTAAAGTTTTTACAAGTTAGGATGTTCACATCAAATGTAAGTCAGATTGTATAGTGTATGGTGGGTTTTAAATAGGCACATGTTCTAACAATAGCTCTGTGATCTCTATTCTACATTAAAGGCATCGTTTAACAATGTTAAATCTGAGATGCATGGCCCTCCGTGTAAAATGTGATATGGTGTTATATTGAAGCCCTAAAAAAATTGCGCTTCAAAATGATCATGAAGTGCCTCAAAAAAGTAAAAATCTTTGAGTGACTGGTTTTACCAATACTCATTTTCCCCAATAGACTGTCGTGTTATAAAAACCGTTAGGAAAAATTCCAATCATAGATATCTATGATTGTAAAAGTCATGGGATTCTTGTAAGACCTAAAGGTTTATAATTATGATTGCAGCACGAGCTAAATCCAGGATTTTTTAAAGAATCTGAGGCAAAGCTACCCAATCCCTTTAACAGAATTCAGAAGTTCAACTCTGGATCGAACACTCTACCCAACCTCTTACCCTATACTTAACCTCTTCCCCTATACTTAACCTTAAACCCTATATCTGAAAAAAAAGGAAAGAAAAGCCTGTCACACCCGTCGCTAGAGAATGTGTTGAAACACAGGTTCATGTAACTGGCCCATAGGCAATAAGAGAATTTGGTAGTGAAAAAGTGAACCCGTTATATACTGAAGTCTCTTATTCCCCTTGGCCCAATACAGGAATGATCGAGGGCCCTGTTCCATCAAACTTGTTATCAATAACAAATGCTAAGATTCTATGATAAATAAGCTCTCAGCCAATCAGATGCCACGATTTCAGTAGCTTATAACAGTTATGGTAACTGTTTATTGATAAAAAGTTTGATGAAACAGGGCCCATGCAGATCGAGCCACATTATACTTTGCTGTACACCAATCCCATACACACATGTGTATCTCTGTGCAGCATAGACTGCCATGGATAAAAACCAAAGATTCATATTAAACATGGCCAGAATAGTAGGAAAATTGCACTAGATACACTGTTGCCTATCCAATGATCAATTTCACATTGTTACAGTCCGCATCTCTACTATTTACCATAATTTCTTATCTAAATGCAGACCGGTAGCGGAATATATGCCACGGATTCGTCACAATTGACCTCCGCGTTAATATTTTGTGCTGTATGATCTGCATGGGGTGGAGACATAATTGACACTTGAAGGACATCCTTTCCAGGGGTCCAGGGGTCCAGGGTTTGCATCATAGTAGTGGAGCTCACATAATAGATCACCTATCTTCAGGACTCAGGAGAATAGTTGTATGATAAATGTCTGTCGGGAAGATGAAGAATAAATATACCGGTGTTATTTGCATTAATCTAATCGTGTAACAGCTTCATGACCTCAGAATATTCGTGTAAAATGTTCTTGACCCAATTGAGAATGATTTAATACTCATGTCTGTCTGCCATGACGTAATGGACTGACAAATGGCATAGGTGGCGCAAAGTTTTGCATCTTATTTCTACTATTATTTTGCATACAAGCAATAAGAAAGCACCTCAATTGTAGGAGTAGTTGCTGAATATTACAAAGAGGTGCGATGGCTCAGTGGTAGAGCAGTTGTCTTGTAACCGGGAGGTCCCAAGCTCAAAACCAAGTCGATGCGCTTGTGCCCTTTGGTAAGGCATTAATCCTCATTACCAAGTCCCTCCAAGAGGACTCAACCCTTCGGTCCGCTGGTCGTTTGCTTATAAAATGTACAAGCATACGCATGCTTTCTAAGCAGTTGTGTAAAACAAACAAAAAAACAAATAATACCTGGGTATATTGTTAAAGTTGACTGTCAACAAAATATATACATGTATGCCTGTGGCTGCAGTGAAAGCAACGGGGTAGTCTACGGGTGTTGAAGAGAAGATGATGGGTCGTTAAACTGTGATCATGAACGAGCAAATTACTATCAATGAATATGGACATGTGCTAAACAAGAGAATGAGACAAACATTTAGTGGCAGGATGAGAATGAGATAAGGAGAAGGAGGAACAGAAGGGAGATGACGTACAACGAGAGATGGGATGAAGGATAAGAAAGGGATGAGGAGAAGGAGGGATAGTAAAGCAAATCACGAAGAACAAGATGTAATTGGAAGGAAAAAGGGAAGGAGGGATCTCAAAGGTACTAAGATGAAGAGAATAATAATGAATGGGGTGATGTTACAGTGATGGATATTGAGTAGCTCTATTAGTATTTTGCTCTTTTTTTAAATTTAATTTTTTGAAACTGCATTTAAAATGTCCTCACGTTGTTGGGTGTTTATTTAACTATTTAAGCATACAGTGGACTTACCACTTTAAGTCTTTAAAAACACTAGGCAATGTGTGATTAATAGCATACCTAAGGACACTGGTGTGCCAATATTCAAAGTTTTGAATGCAGGACCCCACAGTTTCAAGTCCGATGGCTCATCTCAAGCCATTGCATCTTTCTTTAATATTGAAGTAATTTGAGCCCGATCATGCGATTGTTTTGCAGTCTCCAAGACAGATAGGCAGCTCTTGAAAGACCCCTAGTATATGAAGTAGATGGGTCTATTAGCATGCGTGGGTTCTGCTGTCTTTTGGCAGGCCTCAAACAATTGCTCCCAGTGAGATGAGTTGTTGCTTCCGCTCGTTGATGATGTGATTGGACGCAATTCCGTGCACGGGATGCAGATGGAACAACGCTCAGTCCTATAGGCTCACCACCAGCCTCCATTCGTCATTCCCATCCATGGCAACCACTTGTAAGACCCGCACCAGGACCCTGTTTCACAAAACTTGTTATCAATAACAAAAGGTAAATTCCTATAGCAAATTTGCTCTCAGCGTATCAAATGCCTCTATTTCAGTAGCTTATAACAGTTATTGTAACTTGTTATTGATAACAAGTTTTATGAAACAGGGTCCTGGGCATTGTGCACGCTTTGTAACTCACTTGTTCCAAAGTGATTTCATATCTGCAGTAGATCAGGGGGGTGTTTCACAAAGCCTTTGTTCAATGACAAATGACAAAAATCAGTGACAAATCCGATAATAACCAATCAGAAGCAAGGATTTCAGTAGCTTATAACATAAACTTTCATTTGTCATTGATGACAAGTTTTGTGAAATGGGCCCAGGACTCATCTTGTGAAAGTTCATTGAACTTAGGGGTCTCTGAAGTCTGAATCGTACATGCGTTGTGATAAGAATAGTTCCTTTGAGTGGGATATCGTGAGGTCTGGAATGCTAGTCTAATGCCTTTTCCTATCTATTACTGCAAGTCCCACCTAATACAATCCACGTAGTGCGGCGATATAGAATGTTAATTCAAATAGCGAGAGAGAAAGGGAGATGTAGCGGGCAGAATTTCTGTAAATTATCTAGGTCATCTTGCCAGCCATAACCCCATGCAGCTTAAAAGCAGTGCATTATGTATGAGAGAGTCATAGCTTGCATTAACGGCATTGTCTAGTGCTGATATATTCAGTGTGTCTGAATGAAAATTTCCTGCAGATTATTCAATGAGAGATTGAGCTTGTATGTTTTTTAAATTGACTTGGTCCTTCGATAGGCCCTGTATAGTTCAGGTTTATTAATGGAAGTTCATCTCTTGTTGAAATAATAAAGCGCGTGAGAATGGTTTTATAATAGCCCGAGTGTCTAAGTCGTCCCACCATCCATATTGATAGGTATATTAGCCTTGACCTCATACGAGGGCTCCGTGAATTAACCATTGTGAAAATCTTGCATCGGTGTGTTGTTTTAGTACAATGTGTAAGGGTTATGTATAGGCCATGCTATCGTTTGGTAAAAACACTTTCTATTCTTCCAAAATCTGCAGAATTAAACACTGGCTTGGTTAAAATAAATGTCTACTAATGTTTATTACCTCAACATCCAGATTTGCTTACCTCAACAATTTTAAGGCCATATTCATACTTGGGCAATATTTTGTAATTTTTTTCAATCATCTCATAATTTTCCTACTTTCTATTTTGCTAATGTATGCAGAAACACTGTTTTTGGTGTAAAATGAATGTCTGCTAGTGTTTATTACCTCAACATCCAACTTTGTGCCAACCTCAACATTTTAAAAACATGTTTATGCAATACTCTCCCTTTTTGCAATTTTTCTATCATCTCATCATTTTTCAAATGTGGGGGGGGGGGGGTAGGGGAGGGGGGAGGGGGGGGAGGGGGGGGGGGAGATGGCAACATTTTGGGAGGGAAGAAGGGAAGGAGGATGGGAAGATAGACTTGTAGATTTCAAGTAATCACATGGCAATATTGATTAGGAAGATGCACATGTGCAGAGAGAGACACACACAGGGAGAGAAAGAGACAGAGAGAGACAGAGAGAGACAGAGAGAAAGAGAAATGGAGGAGGGGGGGGGGGTAGAAAGAGGGGAAAGGGAAGAGAGAGAGAGAGAGAGAGAGAGCGGGGGGGGGGGGGGGGGAGGTGGAGAGGGGAATAGGGAAGGATATATACTACATGGAAGAGAGACAGAAAGAGAGACAGTGAAAGGAGTCGAGATGATAAGAGGAAATAAATCACCCAGGGAACAAGCCAATTCTACGATTGAAGAAACATCTCCTATATACCCTAGTCAAACACAATCTTGCATTACTCCAAATACACAGAGCATATTTTCCCGCCCCTTGAGAGAGCCACTACACATTTTTAAAGACAAAAGCTCAAATTTTATTTCCACCCCTCCTCATTTTTCTCCTATCTTGTTCTGTTGCAGCTCTCTAGCTGCTCTAATCAAAAGTCTATTGAATCAGGGGCAAGTTCAAATAGAATCGGTGGTGTGGGACTTCGTGAGACGATTGAATTAAGGAGGTGCTAGCCAGTTTAAAGGGATCGTTTAACAATGTGAAATCTGAGATACACGGCCCTACGTGTTATCAGTGTCTGTGATATGGTGTAATATTGAAGCCCTAAAAAAATCGCGCTTCAAAATGATCAAGAAGTGCCTCAAAAAAGTAAAAATCTTTGAGTGACCGGTTTTACCATACTCGTTTTCCCCAATAGACTCTAGTGTTATGAAAACCGTCCGGCGAACGGTTTTCAAAATTTGTAACTTCAATCATAAATATCTTGATAATCAGACAGGCGATCGGCTTGTAAAAGTCATGGAGTTCCTGACTGACCTAAAGGTTTATAATTATCATAGCAGCATGAGCTAAATCCCGGATTTTGTTTCAGAATCTGAGACAAAGTTACCGGATCCCTTTAAGAGTGGAGCGCAACCTTCGTTAAGTTTATGCTGGGAAGAATGTACACATCCCCCTTGAAAATGAAATGCATCTCAGCGAAAACCTTTTTTTTTTTTTAATGTCTAAATTTTGAATAGAAATAGAAAATTAAGGTATGTGAAGAAAGTATACGCACTATAAATATGCGTACATATTTTGACAAGGATCAAAGGAGGACACGTGAATGCATACACATGCATGGATATATTTTGAAGTATATCAGTGGTAGTTTTGCTTTAATCTGAAATACCAGGATTTTTTCCCCTTCATTTCTTCTAGGTTAATAGATCAGACTTTCCTTGAGTTCATTAGGTTGCTTCACATGAGAGGTAAAAACCGTCAACATCATCAAGAAACATATAGACCTTTAGTTGTGTAGCAAAAGAGGCAACGTATGCATTATTTAAAGATATGTGATATAAAGAACTTTGTTTGAGTGGAAAAGTAAGTGAGCAGTATTGTACAGTTATCTCATGACATCAACAGGTTTAAGTCAACCTACAGAGTTGTTATTATTGCCAAACCCAACATCTTTTTTTTTCTGAAATGGGGAGGGGGGGGGGGGGGGGAGATGTTAGGTTTATACTAACAGACTCTTATGAAAACAGAATAGCTATCCTTTTTCCCTACTTGTATAAATTATAATAATCATTAATAATAGATACCAGTCCTGGACAGCGTGCATCATAGTGTACAACCAACATTATGCATTATTATGGTAATAGTAAGTCCTATTACCCTGTGAATAGCTGAAAGCCAGAACCGTGTAGATGGCACAACCACACACTGCAGGAAATATATCAGATTCTCACCAAGTGCTTGTTGATATTGATTTTCAAGCATATGGACTAATTACTGCATTCATTTCTCACATGTTTTGAGAGATATTCCCAAAGGGACAAATGTCAGCGTACTATTTCGCATAATGATAAGTACATGTCATGTGATACTGTACATATGATATAGTATTGATTCTCTAATTTGGGGCAGGGGGAGCTTAATCTATTGCAATTGTTTTGCAATAGATACCATTGTTTTACAAAGAGAAAGAGGAAATTTGACAGTGGATGACTCCTCTGTCTAAACGAAGTCATTAGGCTGCTTGGGATGGTTGTTCAATTTAGCCAATTCCTACGCAATTTTCAGCCCCTCCTCCACATTTCCTCTTCCAGTATTTTCGGGGAAAACCTGTTACCCCAAATTCCTGCATTTAGTGATGATAAATCATGTTTTGTCTTTAATTCTACTGTAACATATTGCTGAAGAGCAAATTTGGTTTTAATATGTTGTTGTCTCCAAAATAGTAGATATTTATAAAGTGTTTCTACACAAGCAACATTGATAGAAAATCACCCGTTTCTACCAAATTTAAGGATAAAAGGTTTGAGTTGCTGCACACCATACCAATCCAATATTGACAGATCTACAATTAAATGTATTATTACCAAAAACATTTAAAGAAATTGAATTTCATTTCATTTGTCCATCAATAGTGATCTTTCATTTTGTTATTTTTTGAATAATGTCTTAAGAAACCATTGTGCGTTGTATGCCAATGAGGTATCAACATGATCAGTCCTAAGTATCGGGGGGGGGGGGGGGGGGGGGGGGTTATTATATTTTTTAGAAATTAACTTGTATGCTCTGAGAGCTACAAAACATTAACTCAAACAATTTTACATGTAGTGTAGTTAATACCCTTCTATCTTTCAGCTGATGTATTCATGTAATTCAATTCAAATCAATATATTTCCAAATCATCAGAATTATTAAAAACACATGACAAAATGTAAAAAATTTACTAAAATACAATGATCACACACACCCACACACAGAGGGAGGGGGAGGGGGGAGCTCTCAATTTTACTCATTGTTACTCATTATTGGCAAATCCATGCCCCTTGATATATCACGGAATATGATGTATATCCCTGGGATAAAAAATATGCTCTTTTG
This sequence comes from Strongylocentrotus droebachiensis, assembly GCA_035222895.1. Taxonomy (NCBI): domain Eukaryota; kingdom Metazoa; phylum Echinodermata; class Echinoidea; order Camarodonta; family Strongylocentrotidae; genus Strongylocentrotus; species Strongylocentrotus droebachiensis. Next base: position 263,597 of record JAVYIG010000226.1, on the reverse strand, counting down.
AAGGAATTACTGGAATAAAAATATGCTCTTTTGAAGGAATTACTGGATAAACAAACAATTCTAGAGCAAATTTGAAAACAAACAAACATATTTTTGCTGTACGTTGAAAGGATTACATGCAAGCGGAGAGGGATTGGGCTCCAGAAATGAGCTTTAATGAGCTTTGAAAAAACTTGAGCGACCTTTCTAAAGAAATCCTTTAAGAGCTCCTGTCAATAAATAAGTATTTTTTTCTTCTTTTTGTAGTCATATTTAAAAAAATAGATATAGCTAGGCCATTGATTATTTCCCAGGTATTTGAAAGTGTTGTATCTACTAAGGCAATACAAAAAAATTCAGAATTTTTCAGAAAAAATGGATTACTGTGAATTGTCAACAACTGATTTTTACTTCTGAAACGTTTGCCCTGGTAACAGATCACATGCAAAATACAAGCATGAAACACGTGTTGCGCTCAGGCGTATCTAGCATAAATCTAGAATAAATGTATTCTTTGACAAGTTGTGATGATGTTCTCATGTCATGCACATAATTGAAGGCTGAAAGTTAACATGAATGTTCAGATGTACCTGGATTCAACAATACTGGGTTGACATTGTAACAATTTGACATTTAATTTAAACAAAATGACTTTCAATTAAGTCTGATACTTGAACTCTACAGAAAATTTTAATGTATTCCAAGTTTAGATTAAACCTTTGCATATTTTTTCCTTTAAATTACAAATTGCATTGGAAGGCATTCTGTGGATTTTCTTTTTGTATGTGGGGGAGGGGGGAACTGCATTATTGTATACTGACAATACAATCACTCTTGAAAATGTAGTGTCAAACATTGTGCATACACATTATACATAGTATGCACATACCATCCACCAAGCTGCTATTTTTTTTCTTTCTTATTTACTTATCAAACATTTCGAATGTGTCTCTACGAGGCATTAACCACGTTAACGAACACGCAGATCACCGGCGAAGCTATTGATTTCAAATCGTGGTTTAGAACGCCCGACGTCACCATCCTTTACTGCACAGGTCGTTGGGGGGTATTCATTCATGTTTGAGCTACATATTAAGCCAGCACGTAGCCCATAGGTAATATGCATTGTGGGTGCATCCTCCCCCTGAGTGATGGTGATCTATGCAAGGGCATGTTTCCTCGATGCTGGAGTTGATTTGGGTAAGGCGATTGCGATTGCGGCTGGCAGTGGTGAACAGGTTCACATGTCCCGAATAATACACCCACAGGCCCCCCGTCTCTCATTCCGATTCTCTTGGACTGTGCTCGGTCTTTACATAATCTCATTTGCATTTTGGTGTCTCAAATACAGTACCCAATCTTCTTTTTATTTGTGGCTTCTTTAACCCCCTATTCCTGCTCCCCTCTCCTTCACATTTCCTGTATTCTTTCTTACTTTTCAAACACTAAGAACTTAGAAGGATAAATTGCTTGATTTAAATAATGTTGTTCGTAGATATGTGTGCTAACATTTTCTTGGTCAGATGAAAATAATGGCAACTTGGTTGGTTAATTGGGTGAACATTACCAATTAAACTGGTTATTTTGCTCCAGACATTATATGAGACAAAAATATTTGGATAAGATAATCCAATTTCATTGTTTAATTTGACCAAAAGGGTCAGACCAATGACACTGGTTAGTATTTGCCTCTTTTTTTTTTAAAGAGCATAGGCCTATGAACTTCTACAGGATCTTTGTCTCTTAAACTGCAAGTAAATTTTATATGCTACATACATCTATGCTACTACTTCTTTCACTGTAGAGTACATCACATACAAGAATACACTTCGCGTATGTATTTCCATCCATGCTCTCTCTGTCTCTTTCTCTTTTTGTTCCTCTCTCTCCTCTCTCCTCTCTCTCCTCTCTCTCCTCTCTCTCCTCTCTCTCTCTCTCTCTCTCTCTCTCTCTTGCTTCTCTCTCTCTCTCTCTGTCTCTGTGTCTCTCTTGCTTCTCTTTCTCTCTCTCTCTCTCTCTTCTTGCTTCTCTCTCTCTCTCTCTCTCTCTCTCTCAGTCTCTGTCTCTTTTTCTCTCTCCTCAACTAGCATGCTATTATATTCTCCCAATCACTGCTACATACATGTACGTATGTAGCAGGAGTACTACGTAATTGAAAAAAAAGAAAGAGCTCTCCGTATATTGGTAGGAATGGGTTTGTCAGGTGCATTTGGTTTAGAGGTGGCAAACTACTTTTGTTTGATTTGGAATCAGATGGACCGCCAAGCATTGTGTGGGGAACAAACATTGTAATTGATATCGCGTTGGGCAAGGAAATCTACAGTAGTCACGATTTTGTATACTGAATTGTATTACTGGTCTTATAAACATATACATGGACTGTAATCGCTGTCATTTTTGCATGATTAATTTTTTCGCGCTGAGCGACCTTAAAACATATTTGCTGGTTCTTAAATTTGCGTTGCACGCAATTCAGCCCATTCAAAACATGCATAAGAAGTCATGCTTACATTTTCACGAGTTCTAAAATTTGCGCTTGCCGATGTCGCAAAATCCGTGAAAATCAATGTACCACAAATATTTCTACTCCTACAGTAAACGGTAAACTCTTGTTTTTCTATCAAACATTTTTTTGTCTTTCTTTCATTTTTTTCCCTTATATTTTTCTTCTTCTTCTTCTTTTTTATTCTCCTTCTTTTTCTTTCTACTCTTTTGGTATCAATTTCACTACTGAATATCTTCATTTGTGATTTGCCTTTTTCGCATCATACCATTTGCATGTGTTTTATATGTTGCATTTGTACGACAAGATGTATCGGCCTTGAGCTGTGACTTTGCTTTTTAACAATAAACCTTGTCAAATTGATTCAATTCAATTTAATTCTAATGTAGAGTACCAAATGGGGGCACTGTAATGTCCCTTTTAGGTTGTGTGTCTTATGAGAGAGAATGAAAACATTCTTGAAAGCATGTGATACCATCATATTCTGTCATGATTTCATACTAACTGAACCATTGTTGCCTGTTATATAATCTATTTGTAGATATACACAAAGTTGATATTTGTGTGTAGTTGTCCAAAACAAAATTAAGCAAAACAAAATACACACAAATACATATGCTATAGAGTTTTTTTTTAATATTAAAAACATTTTGAATAAATGTAAACATTTACTACAGAAAATACAGAAAAATAAATGTACATGTTTGTAAGTAAATGAATGCAGCAGGCTACTCCATTTTGTAAAATTGTAGTCAGTACTGGATGATTCTATATCATTTTATCCATTATTTTATTTTTTTGGTAAACCACCTGTTCTCTCCTATATCAACTCAAATTGTAGAATGCAGTAGAAAACAGTGATAATCATGAATTAATTTTTTCTCCAAATTAATTTATCTTGCAGATTTTGCAGTAACTCAGCATTCCTACATGTAGCTGTGTTTGAGCCCATCCTATAGATCTAACTGCAAAATATCAAGTAAGTTTCATACTTTGTTGTTTTTGTTCTGCAAGTTAGTATTTCTAAATCATGTCATTCAGATTTCAATGTGACTAAAAAGTATATATGTACCTTTAAATTTTTTTCTAAAGATGAATGAGCGCGTCATTGCAGA